>CM053509.1:90069888-90111394 GCA_028627145.1 Eidolon dupreanum
TTGCTTAAAGTTTGTTAGTCTTTATCATTTCCCCCTTCTTTGAAAGCATCACTGATCAATTGTCCGGTCTTCTAATTTCAGCAGCCATTTTGTCCCTTGATGCCAGGAAGGGATCTCTTCTGGGTGTTGTCTCTCATAACAGAGGGAAAGTGCATGGATTAGAACAGCTCAATTCCATGGTTAACAGGCAACAGGTGTGGAGCTTAAAAAGAAGAATAATTCAAAACAGAATTAGAACAACATAACAACCTAGTCTACATGATGAATTTAAACCAGGAACTCGACCCTATAGATAATAAAACAAAGATCATTATTATCTTGGATAGATCAAAGTTCTTGTGCTCACTTCAGCAACACTTATACTAAAATAGATCAAAATTCTTGATTACAGATTCAAAAACCAGAAAAGTTCCCCCTTTTTCAAAATAGGTTAGGAAATGTAAACAAGGGCACATTCCTTCCAAAGAAAAGAGAAAAATAAAATAAGACTTGATAGTAAGAAAAGACTTGTACAAGCCTAATTCAGTCTTTTTGTCAATTTATTTCCTTCAGAGGTCACCTGCTTTAATTTTTGCAGGTCATTAGACAGTGTGCAGTTCCAGTTAGGGTTTGTGCCATGTCCAGCAAGTGGTAAATCCTGCACGTCCAGCGCGACCCCGGAAAATAAACCTGAGTGGGAATGATGGCAGATAAGAAAAGAAAGAAGACAGAAAGCGGGGATCAGAAGATCTGCTGCCCACTGATGATGGACAACAGCCCAGTTTTATTTTTGCAAGCTACTTTTATACAAGAACATACTAGTTGGCATAAGCAGTTTCTCTTAGGCATAACAATAGTTTCTTCCATTTTTCCCAAGCCATATCTTCTCATGACCTTGAGCCTGTTTGCCTGCCTGTGACTATGTTTATACTTTCTTGTTCTCAGAAGGAGTTTGCTGAGGCGAGGTAACCCATGGTTGTCCTCATAGGTTGCAAGGACCTTGTCAGCTTACAACCCACTCTCCACAGGTTTGATGTCTTCTTTAGGTATGACACCTGTATCCAAGAGTCTGCTCCCTGGAGTTTAGCAGTATAGGGGTAAGTCAACGGTACCTGGTAGAGCCCTTCCAGTGATGCTGGAAAGAATGTTTTTTGGGGTATCTTTTCTAGTAAATGAAATCTCCAGGTTGTAGAGTATGGATTTTGGGTTTTTCATTTCCTCGGAGTACACTGTGAAAAAATTGTTCTACCAAAGCATGATTATTTTCAATAAAAGTAATTAAGCCTTTACAATATTGAAGTATGTCTCCTTTTACTAACTGAAGATCAAAAACAGGAGCCAAATGCATAGGGCATTTGTAATTGTCTAGAAAGGTGAAAGCTTGAGTCCTAAAAGGAGTAGACCTGAGATTTAAAAGGACTAATGGCAATGCTTTTGGCCAAAATATTTGGAGTTTCTACAGATTTTGCCAATCAAATCTTGATAATGCATTAGTACGTTTGTCTCAACCTGAAGACTGAGGATGGTAAGCACAGTGAAAGTGCTGTAGAACTGGCCAAATGGCACAGACTTCTTGTAGCGCCTGATCAGTAAAAAGGGTTCCTCAGTCACTGTGGAGTTGTAGAGGAGCTCCCCAAGTGGGAAAAATCTTTTCTGAAAGGACTTTAGCCACTGGAGAGACATTAGTTTCTCTATAAGGAAAAGCTTCAGTCCAGTGAGAAACATACGTGTCATGACTAAAACATATCAGTGTCTATGATATAGGAGAAGCTGTGGAAAATCTATTTGCCAAACCTCAAATGGTCCATTAGGCAACTTAAAATGTCCAGGAGCAGTCAGAACAGGCTTCCCTGGGTTGTACTTTGGACATGTGGGATACCTAAGGTAGGCACTTTCTTCAGCCTTGTTAATATCTCTCCCACAAATATTGATTCATGAATGTTATCATTTTGTCAGGGACCAATGGCTTAATTCATGTACAGTAGTCAGGAGTAGAAGTTTTAGAGTTTTTGGTAGGATTGAGTTGTTATTTAGTCCACACCAGAGCTTTCTCTTATCAAACCAGCAATTTCTGGATTTCCAATCTTGTTTTTCTTTTTCCAAAGTCAATTGTTGGCTTCTGTAGCCAGTTTTTCATCTCTCTGGATCAAAACATAGGTTCAACTGCTGCTGATGGCTGTAGGGGCAGCATTCTTAGCAGAAATGTCAGCAAGGTGATTTCCCTTAGCTTTCAGGGAGTAAAGTTTATAATGTCCTGAAATCTTTATAATAGCTAAAGCATCAAATAAAATATAGCATCCAGTAATTCCTGAATATATGAAACATTTTTCATTTTATCTCTTTTGGAGGTAAGAAAATAACATATATTGCTTCCATAACATTCCAAAGTCATGAATGACTGCAAAGCTTTCTCTACTGTCAGTAAAAATATTGGCAGTTTTACCCTTTGTTAAAGTGCAAGCTCAAGGGCATAGAATTCAGCCTGCTGTATGGAAGTAGCCAAAGGCAAAAATGCTGCCTCAAAGACTTCAAAAGGGGTACAACAGCATAACCAGGGCATTGCTTACCATTTTCCTTTTTAAGTATGAACCATCTCTAAACCATGAGAAATCAGCTTTACCTGAGGAGTCTCCTGTAATGAGGCAATCCATCTGTGTCAAGTGGTCATGAGATACTTCATCAGCCTCAGAAGGGAGAAAAGTAGCTGGATTAGGTTATTACAATGTGAAAGTTATATGGAAGCAGTTAACAAAAAGATTTCACAGGAAGTAAGGTGACTAACAGAAAGATGCTGGGTATAATGAGAATTCAAGAGAGCTTCTACTAAATGAGGAACAAATATGGTTAGAGGGGATCACGTAACAATTTCCCTGAGGGTAGTAGCAGCAATGGCTCTAAGACAAGGGAGCTATACCCGAACCACAGGGTCTAGTTGCTGACTATAGTATCCTAGGGGTCTGTGTGATCCCCATGTTTTTGAATGAGTACCCCAAGGACATCTCTTCCTTTTCATACACAAAAAGGAAACAGGGAATTTAAGAGTTAGGATGCCCAAAAGCAGGTGGGTTTATGAGACTCTCCTTTAAGGCTTTAAAGTCTATGTTATCCAGAACTGTTATTCTTTAGTAAGACATATGGAGGTTTGGCCATAAGAAAGAGATCTGAGATCCAATTTTGTCAATACCAACTAGCCCAAGAAAACCCCACAACTGATGCTTAGTTTTGAGCCTTGGGAAACTTATGGACACCGTGAAACCTGTCTAGATTTAGGTGTAGTCCTTGTTCTGATATCAGATGTCCTAAATATCAAAACTCAGTTTGGACAAATTGTAATTTTTCTTTAGAGATCTTATGTCCTTTTAAGGCCAAAAATTCTAACAGATGCTATCATCATGTAAGGAGACCTGAGAAGAAGAGCTAGGAAGTAAGTCATCACTTACTGCAATAAGGTGGAACCTTCAGGGAAAATTATATCATCCAAATCAGTCTTCAAAATTCGTGAGAAACAAAAAGGGCTTTCAGCAAAATGCTAAGGCATTGCTGTCCAGGTAAATTATTTACCTTCCCAAGTGAAGGCAAAAAAGCATTGGGTAGCTCCATCAACTGGGATACTAAAGAATACACTACAGAAATCAATAACCATAAAGAATATACTTCTAGTTGAGATAACTACTAGTAGGATATGAGGGTTAGAAACAGGGTGTTGAGGGATAACAATGTGAGTTATTGCTCAGAAGTCCTGGACAAAACTCCACATTTGTCCCTTTGGCTTTCTCACAGATAAGAGTGTTACAGGGCCTAGTACAAGGAATGATAAGGCCCTGAGTCATATAATCTTCTATTATGGGTGTCATACCTTGAAGGGCTTCTTTACTCATAGTATATAGAATAATTCTGGGAAGTTTTGAAGGATCGACTTGAATCTTAAGAGGTGAACTGTCGATTCTACAGTATCAGTTGAAGATTTTTTCTATAAAGAAGATGGCATTTGATCCAATGAGAACATTGATCAGTGCTTTCTGATTCAGCCAATGTATTAACAAAAACAGAATAAAAGATATTAAAAGGCCATTTGGTTCACCTAATTGGCCATTCTGACAGTTATCATGAAACTCTAACATTATTTCTTTTGGGAAAAGAATATTCCAGCATGATACTTCTTTAAGAAGTCTCACCTAGTAAATGAGATTGGCAGAAGAATTAGAGAGAAAACACTGTGTATCTCTGGAGGCTTAAACAAAAAGGAATAGGTTCAGAAATATGAACCTGTGAGGTTTACTTGAAATCCCTATTATTTGAACTGTCTTACTGCTCTGAGGCAGGGTCTGTTTAATGACAGTGGGGTTGAACACTGAGAATGTAGTACCAATGTCAGTAAGAATATAAATAGTTTCCTTACCAATTTGGAGAAAAGTTTCTCCAAGCTGATTAAGAGGGAGAATTGGAAAAAGCCCCTGTAGTTCCTCAGAGCCTCATCACCGGGGATTAACAGGACCTTGAAAGGGCTGGTTAGAAGGCTAAGAGTGTCTGAAATGCTTAAACTATGACAACACCTGTTTCTGTGTCCTGGCTCTTTACAATAATGGCAAGAATTTGAAGTCTTTTAGTTTCACATAGGGTTTCTCATTTACCAAGGCTGAAAATTAGAAATCTTGACAATCTTACTTCCAGGTGGCTCATCTAGAGTACAGGCAAGCTGATTGGCAAAATTAACCAAATCTAGAGTGGCCATGGTCTCCCATTCCATCCAGGTTCTCTTAACCAAGAGGGAAAGATCTCTGTTTGGCCCATTAACAAAGAATTAAGTCACCGGAGTAGAGTTAACATGTGAAGGAAGACCAGAATTTTCCTTTAAAATGACCTAAAGTCTATCATAGTTATCATGAACAGATTCATCAGACTTTTGTAAGCAAGTCTAATTATTTCTCCAATTAACAGGCTTTGGGAAAGCCTTAGAAATTACTTGGTGTAGTTTTTGAGCTTTCCTAGCTTCTTTCTCAGAATTAAAGGTTTGCTTTTCTAAGTTTTTTTTGGGGTGTTCCCATTTGGCCTTCACCAATTAATATATGAATTAGTTGATATAAATCAGAAAACACAGGTTGATATGGCTGAATAATAATATCAAATTCCTCAGCAAACTTGTAAGGATCCTCGATTACCTTAGGGAATTCCTTTACAATGGCTCATAACTCAGCTTTAGTCCAGAAGACATATGGAACTTGGAGTCCATTAGGATTCCCAGAGGGTTTAATTTTAAATGGGAGAGTGTAGATAAGTTCAGGAGAAAAAAAAAAAGCAGAAGAGAATTTCAGGGAAAATGGTACCATAGTGGGAACTGAAGGTAAGGAAGGCAATAGTGGAAGGCAAGATGACATCAAAGGTGGAGCTTGAGGCAAAGGAGTTGGGGAAGAAGCACCGAGCAAGCTGAAGAAGTCTGAGGTATCTCCATAGAAGAATATTGTAGACCAGAAGTTGAATCCCTAGACAATGGAGTAGAGGAGGAAGGGCAAGACAGCACTGCCAAATAGGGAGTCCTGGCTTCAGACACCATTTTCTCTTTTAAATTTTCAATAGCCTCTGTTAATTTTAGGACTTTATTTCGCAGAGGCAACTTCAGATTCTTGATCTCATTCGAAGCCTCAAAATACCATTCAAAATAGGCATACCACTCGGTTTTACCAATTTTAGTGCTCTTATTGTCAGATTTAAGGAAATGGAATTTGGGATTCTCAAAATTTCCCCAGAGTGGCCACTGATTTCCCAAATTATTTTTAGTCAGATCTATCCATTTAGTTAAGTATGCATATGAAAATTTCTCACAGCTTAAAAGCATGTATTCAAGCTGGCAATCACAAACTCAGGGATGGTCTTAAAATATTTAGATAGCTAAGATCCCATTTTTCAGACTTTTCTCTAAAACAAAGGGCCTTAGATGATTTACAACAGCTAGAGCAGCCTGCCAGTGAGACACAACCCTAATATATACATATATGCCCCTAACAACCCCTGAGGCCATGAAGAGTCATGGAAAGCCAGTCTGAGCCCTACAGACTCTATTTCAATTCTTCTGCTATTTGAAGTTGGTAATTGAAGCTCCCAGAATCTTAGCTTTCCTTTTTATTAAGAATCTTATGCACACAGAACAATTTAGATTGTCTTTAGAGTAAATGAATATTTTGTGTTTACCACTCTAATTTCAGTGGTCATTGGTTCACATGTTGCCAGCCCTCGTGTGTCCCCATAAAACCACCCCCGTTCTTGCTGCACTGTGATCTCCTCCAAGAAAAAATTATTTAAGTATAACATATTAACTTAATTATATTTATTTTAATGAATTTGATATGGGAAGGGACATCACTTGTAAAATTCTTAACCTTGTAGCAGGAAATGATATGGGACATATCTTGCAGAGTTCTTAATCTTTTTTGTAAAACTAGTTAAGTTTTCTTCTCTCTTTTTTTTGGGAAAAAGGCCCTTTCTCTCAAATCCTGATAATTGCCTTGATACTGGTGACTCCTCAGATCCTCTGGCTATAAATAAGGGACATCAGCCCATTGTTAACAGAGATAGTGTTAGGCCAGAGTCAGCCCTTAGAGTCTGAGAGGAGAGGGGACTTCAGGCCAAAGGTCTTTTTTTTTTTTTTTTTACTCTTTCAGAAATACATTAACCAAGCCTGTTTCCTTTTACTCACTTAACAGGTAAATTAATAATGGAAATTAATAGGTATATGATTTAAATAACAAGTTTGTATCTTCTTTTCCTTGTCTAGGGACTGGGGTGGCACTTCAGCAAGAAATCCAAGACCCCACCCTGACTGAGGCAGTAAGGGAAAGAGCTCCATGAAACCCCAATAGGCAGGGACTACGGCCCTTCTCAGCAGGAAGCAGATACGGAAGAAGAGACCTCCCATCCCTCAACATCCATACTAATAATAAGGAGATTCATGACTCTTAGAAAAGAGTTAGGCAGGAAAGTTAGTTAGGGGGTTTTGGTCTGCCTGCAAAGACATTGAGATCATCCTATCCTTGAAGGGGTCCGCCCTAATCCACCCACAATTAAGCAAGCCAGAAGGCTTTTTATTTAACTCACACAAAGAAACAAATAGGCAGAAAATTAAGTACCAGTTTAAGCCAGTCACTCGTACCTGTGCAATAAAGACCTCAAGGACCTTCAACTCACCTGAGCCTCATTATACGATCATTATAGTATGATGCATATACCCGGAAGTTCATTAATAACAGACTGAATTCTGGGAATGAACATGCACAGAAAGCAAATGATGAATCACTGAGTTCTGTCAATCTTAGTTGTCAATCAAGTAAGCCCATCTCTCTAAGGAAAGTAACTACCCACCGCAAATAAGGATAAAAACCCCAAAGGCTTTGTTACCAGACATTTTGAGCCACACTTCTCTTGCTCAGGCCCACTTCCACATCTGGAAGCGTACTTTCCCTTCTAATAAAGCTTTTTTTCTACTGTATTTCAGTGTCTTGCTTAATTCTTTGTTTAAGACATCAGAAATCTGGACAACGCACCGGAAGAGGATCCCCACTCTCCGATAACAGATTTATTAACAAATAATATTTAATGAATATTAAAATAGTAATATAAAAATAATAGAAAATATAAATAACGAATGCTTGTGAAACTACTCAGAACCCAATAAGTAAAACAGCTACCAATGTGTTTTTCCTTCATAATGCCCCCATTTCATCAGTATACATGTATGTCTAAAACACTTATTCTTTGATTTTGTTTGTTCTTGATCTTTCTAAACAAGACAATGAAATGAAAGCTATCTGACATTTTTTACTCAACAGCTTTTTATTATGATCTGTTCACTTTGTCCTGAAGAACTATCATACATTTATTTTCACAGTTGTATTATATTCCATTGTAAAAATATTCTACAATTTAATTATCCATTTTCTCCTTTATGGCATTTGTTTTTATTATCACTTTTTTATTATCACGAATGTTATTTTATATATCTTCATTCATCTTGCATTTATACGTGTTAATAGAATCAAAGGTAAAATAAAGGGTCTAACTCCATTTTTTTTTTTTTTGATGTTTGAGGTTTTCAAGCCCCATTCCTTTCTCTTCTCCTTGGGTCCCCATCTGATTAGGAAATCTCAATGCTCTCTCCTTTGCTGCAGGTGGGAAATTCAAGCCACATGCAAGGATCTCATTCCAACTTTAACCCTAATCATCATAAAACTACAAGCTGTTTCCTTTCCTTGCTTTTTGCACCAGCTTGAGGAGGCTTTCTTGTTTTCCTCATTGCATAAGTATAAACCTTTTTATAACTTCTTGGTGTGTATGTGTGTGTGGTGTCATTATTTTTGACATCCAAACCAAATTCTGAGAGGAAGTCCATGCTGTCTCTGTATATTGTCAAAAACAACTGATACTATAAAAGATGCTCTAGATGATGACCACCACTGCTTGGGGTCTTTATCTTCTTGCTTTGGCTTGCTAACTTGCTCTGTGCCTACCAGCAAGCATGCTCTTTATGCCATGCTGCTGCCTGCTGGCAAGTTTTCACTTCAAGCTGTACTGTTCTGTCCTGCCTTTGCTGAGTTCTACTGAGCCTCTGTTATTGATTTAACTGAACTGAATCAGAAGTCACAATTGTTATTTAAGGACAGGAGTCATGTGTCTCAGGCTGGATCATATGTTTCCATTGTAACACTCTTAAAAGCAAGTGGATCACTAGGACCTCACCAAATGCTTCTGCTCCTGATTCTTATGCCCCTGTCAGAAAAAAACTTCCTGGTCCTCAGGGTTGTAGGCAAAAACACTCATGGCGCCCTTGTGATACAGTGTAGAAGTTAATTCAACCATCTTCATGGTGGAGGCCACTACCATTATGATACTGATTTGAGGGTCTCTGAAAGAAGCAACCTATAAATATGAGCATGATCCATGCCCTGGAAGCATAGCCAGTAACAAAGAAAGAAGGAAAGAAGAAAGGGAGGGAGAGCAAGAGGAAAGGAAGGAGGGAGGGAGAAAGAGAGAGAGAAAAAAGTTAAGAGGAAGAAAAATACCTGGTTACAGAAGGGAGAAACAAAAAACTGAAACATACGTCCATGATTTGACCCAATTGGAAATGCAAAATTTGTTGAAAGAATTTATGAAGCCAAGAAATAAAAGGGGTGCTAATTGGCTTTTGTGCTTCAGCAACATGAGTTCTGAATTAACTTTAAGATCTGCTGAAATATACCAGTTGGCAAACCTTAATAACCTTAATACTGGGTCTGAAGTTATAGTTATACCTGAGGTTTCCACTAAATTTAAATAAGGCACCACTTTTAACCTCAAAAAAGTTACTGATCATAAAATAGACGAGAACAAGTATGTTTCATCTTAGTCATTGGAATTATTGTTTTAACTAAATTCCCCATAGTCATTGTCCTTTAACACTATAATGTCTCATAGTTGGTATGGAATTCTAATCCAATGAGTAATAAATTAAAATTAAATGAAGACTTTGGCACTTAAAAATTGGCTTGACAAAATGGGACCTCACAGTACATCTCTGCAGTCAAAATATCTAATATGGCCCAATGTAAATAAAACTCAGCCTTCAAAGATGACACCCTCCCCCACCAAACCCCACTCTTGCACTTAATAGACAAATTTGTCCTGTTTTAACACTTGGAAAGACTGAATAGTTTTTCATGATAGATTACCACAATCTTATTATCAAGGTCCCATCCACTATTATTATTACTCAATATTATCAAAATTACTAATTCATTGAGTCAGAAACTGATAAATTTTGTTAATACAGATTTGGCTAAAATATTTTATTCAGTAACTATGTGAGCAGCTGCTCATCCAGTTTGCTGTTATCTCCTATGAACACAATACACCTTCACCTGGATATCCTGGGGTAGTTCATCTGTCCTGCCATTGTTCATGGTCTTTGTTGACAACATCTTAACTGCCTTGAGCTTTCTCAAAGAGCACAGTTCTGATATAACACTCATGACACCCTCCTCAGAGGGGATTCATTTAGCATACTTGTTCAGGACACAAAAAATACTCACAAAGATACTCACAAAAAGGAGGTGGGCTTTTGCCTCACACATAGCACAAGACCCATCATCTTTGTTCAATTCTTAAAAATTACTTGGTAAACCAAGGACCACTCAATCCCTGACATTGTGCAGAAGTAACTTATTGATACTTCTAGCACTCTCAATGTTAAAACAATCCCAACATGTTTTAGGCTTCTTAGGTTATCAGGGCAATATATTTTATTTAAGCCCATTTATGCTGTTACTTGCAAATCAGCCCAACTCAAGTAGGACTTTCTCCAACAAAAGTCTCTAGGGTCTGTCAAAGTGGCAATGCAACAAGCAGCCCCATTAGTGCTCCAAGACTCCTTCACTGCAGAGGCCATCTCCTCTCATGCCTACTACAGTCTCTAGACTACCCATGATGGTCATAAATGATCTATAGGCTGCTAATACTAGAAACTGCCTTCCTTGACCCAGCACTATACACTATTATAATAGCAACTGCTGACCACATATTGGGTTCTCCTGGAAATAGAGGCTTTCATAGACCTATGACACTCCATACCCAGATGCCCATTATTCTTTGGATCATGGAAGCAGCAACCTGCAAGTGCGGCACAACCACTGAGCTCTCCTTGCTACAGAATAGAGCCAAACCTGGGGCCCTTGGAGTTGTCCAACTGTAAGAGAAAGTGGTCTCCCCTGTCCTTAGTACCTTGCCAGATGCCACAGTGCTAGATGAGGTCACTCCTCCCCCAGATACCTTAGATATCTGAAAATATTAACTGAATACTTGGGTTAATTAACTGATACTTGTGATTAACTGAATGAGCAGCAATGGGAGTCTATACACTTTATAGATGACATGACCACTATTACATGTAATGCAGCTCAGGGGACAGCAGCAGCTATTCATCCTTTAATCAGGATGTCCCTGATAAAGGATGGGACTCAAAGGTCAGCACAATTGTCCAAGCCTCAGGCATCTTAGTTCTGGGTGGCCTGACCAACTCTCAGGCCCATCAGCACATTTTTAGACTTTTTGTCCACTGAAAATGGTCTGGGTGTCTGGTCTGGCCAATGACAGCAACACTGACTTTCAAGGGTTCCCTCGCTGGGGTAAAGAACTCTGGGAATCTCTTGCTTCATAGATACCCAAAATATAAATCAAGGTAACACATGTCTCTACTCAAACTAATGCTACAGCACAAGGCCTCACTGAAATATTCCTTATGTCCTTTGAAGTTATCAATATCTTTGATAGTGACCAAAGTCCTCATCTCACTTCTCAGAATACACTATGCTGGATTCTTAAAAAAGGCATTCAATGAAACTTTCACCTCTTCTACCAGCTTCAGGCTGCAGTCCTCCAAGAGTATGGTAAGAGCTTACCATTCAATTAATTTAATCAATTAAAGGAAACACAACATGTTTTAATCATCAATCATCTATCTGGAGCTACTGTAATAAAGCGTCTGGCTCCATTTTTTTTTTTTTTTTTGATGTTTGACTGCTCAAAACTTTTATGTCTCACTTTTCTTCATTTCCTTCTGTCCTGATAAAGCCTAGATGCTCACTTCTTTGGTGCTGGTAGGAAGTTTAAAGCACATGCAGAAATATTCAGCCAAGACTCAACCCTTAACCATCATAAAACCCCTGGTCAGGCTCCTACGCCATTCTCACACCATATTTGGATATGCTTGGGAAGCTTTCCTGCTTTTCTAAGAAAGTTTCAGCATAACTTCTCAGTTTGTGTGTGGCATCATCAGTGTCAACATTCAAATCCTTAAAAATTTTAGGTGGAAATCCATCTTGGCTCTTCAAGTTAGTAACAACAAAGAGTAAGTGAAAGTTCAACTTTATAAACTAATCCCAAACTGTATTTCAATGTGGTAGTAAATCCATTGTTCAACTCCAAAACCTTGAACCCTCAGGGGCTCTCAAATTTACTTAATCAATGTGTATAATTGGCATTTCAGTTTGCTTTGATTTGCATTTCCCTGATTACTATTAAGGTCTCATGTATCTTTGTAATTTTATTGGCCTTAATATTCCCTCTTTTAAAAATGGCTGTTCATGTCATTCAACCATATATCTATTGGTGGGTCAATTTCTTATTATTTTCTGTGCGTTTGTTATATATTCTGGTTACCTGTTTAACATAAATTTATGTGTTAGACTATCTTCTCTTAGTGTTTGGCATTCTGTGACTTTCCTTAAGATCTCTTAACAAACAGAAGTGCTCAGTTTTAATATAGTTGAATTTATCATAGTTTTCTATTGTGATTAGCAGCTTTCCATATCATGTTTAATAAATCTTTTCTTACCCTAAGGGCAGAAATGTAATTACTTACATTTGCTTTTGACATTTAAATATTTATTTTACCTGGTTTTGATCTTTGTATAAGGTGTGTACTGGAGAATTTCACTTATTTCTATATTTATAACCCATTTTCCAGTTAAATTTGTTATTTCTCCTTTTACCACTCTTCTACCATAACTTCTGTCACGTAACAAAATTATTTATATCTGTGCTCTGTCTGTAAACTTTCTCTTGTTCCACTGGTATATTTCTTTCCTCTGTCAACATTTAATCACTTATACCTCTATAGATTTTGATATCTACTTGGGCATTACTTTTTTCAGTTTTATTGACATAATTGACATGTAGAATTGTATAAGTTTACCATTTACAATGTGATGATTTGATACACATATACATTGCAAAAATGTTAGATAATATATCTTTTACCTTACAGAATTACTATTTTGTTGTTGTTATTATGAGAACCTTAAAGTCCTGTTCTCATAGCAGCTTCTGAGTATACAACACAGTATTGTTAACAATAGTCACCAGACTATACATTAGATCCCCAGAACTTATTCATCTTATAACTAAAAGTTTTTACCCTTTGACCAACATCTTCCCATTTCCTCCATCCCCTAGACCCTGGCAACCACATCCTGCTCTCTGTTTCTATGAGTTTGGTATTTTTAAATTCCACAGATATGTGAAATAATACAGTATTTGTCTATCTCTGTCAGACTTATTTCACTTAGCATAATGCCTTCAACCTCTATACATATTGTTACAAATGGCAGAATTTCCTTCTTTTTTAAGGTTGGTGTGTGTGTGTGTGTGTGTGTGTGTGTGTGTGTGTGATATCTTCTTTATCTATTTATCTGTCAATGAGCATTTAGGTCATATCCATGTCTCGGCTATCATGAATAAAGCTGCAATGAACATAGGATTGCAATTATCTCTTTGAGATAGTAATTTCATCTTCTTCAGATATATACCTAGAATCGAGGTTGCTGGATCATATGGTAATTCTATTTTTAATTCATTGAAGAAATTTCTATAGCAGTTTCATCATTATACATTTTCACCAACAGTGGACAAGTGTTTCCTCTTCTCCACACCCTCACTGATACTTTGACTTTTTGATAATAGCCATCCTAGCAGGTATAAGGTGATATTTCATTGTTGTTTTGATTTGCATTTCCCTAATGATTAGTGATGTTGATAATTATTTCATGTTTGCAATCTGTATGTTTTCTTCAAAAAAATCTTTTCGGATTTTCTGCCCATTTAAAAAATCAGATTGTTTGGTTTTATACCATAGTATGCTATTGTTTTATGCTATTGTCTGAATTCTTATATATTTTGCTTATTAACCTCTGATCAGATATGTTATTTACAAATATCTTCTCCCATAGGTTGTCTTTTAATTTTGTTGATCATTTCCTTTTCTCTGCAGAAGCTTTTTAGCTTGAGGTAGTCCCACTTGCTGATTTTTGCTTTTTTTTTTTGTATAGTTATTATTCTTTTTCTTCAGAACATGCATCACTACTTTGTCCTTTTCATTTTCACACATATTTTACAGTCATATTGCCAAGTTCTTTGAAAAATCCTATGTAATTTTTATCAAAGTTGCTTCAAATCTACAGATCAGTTTAGGAAAACTAACATCTTAAAAAACATTAAGATTTCATATTCATTAATATAGGCTAAATTGTCATCATTAAGTTCTTATAAATATTTTATTAAACTTTTTATAGTTTTTCACATTCAAGGATTACACAATATTACACAATATTGATTTATTCTCAGGTACTTTCTCATTTTAGTTATGAATGGTTTATTCTTTAACTCTATGCATTCTCATTGTTGTCACTGTATAAATGCTATTTATGCAGCATTTGATATTTATATACTAATCGCATACCCTGCCATTTTCAAATTTTAATATTTTCACCTGTGAAATATGTATTTCACTTGGTTTTTATGAAGTTAAAATGAAGAAAACTAACACAAGCTATATCGCTTTGTATTTGTCCTCTAATAAATCTCAGGTTTCATTGCCTTCCCTTTGTTCAGAGACACACCCTTTGCTTGGTGCTCAGTGGATTTAGGAAGCCAAGACTCTGGAAAGACTCTCAATTAGGTATCTTTTTTTCCAAGGCAAGAAAAAATTATAGTGAAAATTTTATGCTCTTTAGCCTATATGAAACTTATACCCTGTACAATTAGCTGGACTTCCTAAGTCTTTGTCTTTGAGTAATGTGCTTTTATGTTTCCCCAAAGAAGATGAGTCTGTGAGGGTAACCACTTACAAATGTTGCACTAATTTCTTTGAAGCACCTTTCTGACAACCCAGCATGACAGTATGGCTTAATGCATTCTCCCAAATACTGTTGCAATGAATATAAGATCCATTATTTCAAGAGTTTTCAGCTTGCTTTTTTCTATTATTTCATATTCAAAAGACACAAAAAGGTACCAAAAAAATCAAGAAATTGCATAAATAAAAAAGCTGTTATTTTTGTCATGGTCATGACATTTCAGAACCAAAGAATGATAATAATAAAAACATTGTAACTGTTTTAATTCAATATAAGATTTCTTACAAAGAATCTCACATAACTAGATGTGAGAATTAATTTGGTAAAGCAAGGTATGTGCCAGAGTAAGAGAATAAGATTTAGATGTTGCACCTGGTAACTTGTCTAATTTGTTATGTGTACACTGAGGACGATAACATAGATTTTTAAAATTATTTTCAAACTATTCTCCTTTCCAAAGCCAAACTTATTGATTATGATTTTAGTATCTTCACTGTAATAATCAGCTAATTATAGATTATTGGTAAACATGAATTGTTGATTAAGATTCAATGCCATGTTCTGTGGTTACCAGAGGTCTTTCCAAGAATAATCATTGTTAATATTTTAAAATGTTAATGAGTCATGCTCCCATAAGCGTTATATTAAGAATCAATATTATTAAAATTAATAAAAGTTAATATGAAATTGGTTGACTTTCAAAGACTAATGAGATTAAATATATTTTCAAACTACATAAATAGTTGCAGTCTTCATAAATATTTGGATCATTTTAAACAGAAAAAAGACACTGCTGCTATTTTATTTAAAAATAGGTCAAAGAATAGTTTTTTATATTACATTCAAAATTTAATTTTAAAATCAATTTTTTATTTAATATATTACTATAATTATTATAGAATATATATATAAAATTATGTATATTTTTATTTTTTAGAAATATGTATGCTCCAGAATTCCAAGAATCAAATAAATTTCTGTAAGTCTAAAGGTTTCCATTTTTGGTACTTGACCCAAATGTGAAAGGTACATTTGGTACCAATGTGAAAGGCAGTGAAATATCTCCTTGTAGCTCTTCTTGTCACCATTTTCCTTCTTAAAAGGAAAAGCTCTAGCTTGTTTTATCTACAGGAAATATTTATACAAGAAAAGTTATATATATAAATAGATACATTTATTACAATTGACTAACCAATATTAATACATCACAATTAACTAAAGTTCATAGTTAACATTAGGGTTTACTCTGTGTTGCACATTCTATAAATTTGACAAAAGTATAATATACATCTACCATTATATATTTAAAATAGTTTGACTGCCTTAAAATCCCCTGTGCTTCACCTATTCACTCCTCTCTTGTTCCTAACCCATGGCAACCACAAATCTGTTTTAATGGCTCAATAATTTTGCCTTTTCTAGCATGTCATATGGCTGAAAGCATAAAGTAATGGCTTTTTCGTATTGTTTCTTACACTTTGCAAGATGTTTTTAAGGTCCCTCCATATTTTTGTATGGCTTGATAGCTTATTTCTTTTTATTGATGAATAACAGTCCATTGTCTGGATGTAATACAGTGTATTTATCCATTTAGCTATTGGGGACATCTTGACTGTTTCCAACATTTAGCAATTATGAATAAAGTTGCTATTAGGCTTTCGTGCGAACAAATGTTTTCAACTCATTTGGTATATAAGAAGGAGTGCAATTGCTGGATTGTATGATAAGAGTATTTTGCATTTTGTAAGAAACTGCTAAACTGTATTCCATAGTAACTATATCATTTTGCATTTTCACCAGCAAGAAATGACAATTGCTTTTGCTCCACACTCTCACCAGCATCTGATGTGTTCAGTGTTTGGATTTTACCTAATTCTAATAGGTGTGTAGTGAGTGATATTTCACTGTGGATTTAATTTGCAATTTCCTAATGACATATTATAAGAATCTTTTCATATGCTTATTTGCCATCTGTATATCTTATCTGGTGAAGTGTCTCTTCAGATCTTTAGCCTATTTTTTAATTGTTTGATTACTTCATATTGAGTTTTAAGAGTTCTTTGCATATTTTAGATACTAGTCCTTTATCTCATGTGTTTTGCAAATATTTTCTTCCCCATCTGTGGCTTGACTTTTCATTCTATTAATAGTGTCTTCTGAAAAGCAGAAGTATTTAATTTTAATAAACTCCTGTTGTATTTTATATTAAATTCTATCATCTATTTTGAGTTCATACATTACAATAAAGAAAAAATTCAGACAAATATTTTTCATGAATATAGATGCAAAAATCCTCAACGAAACATTAAAAAATCAAACCCAATAATATATGAAAAGAATTATACACCATGACCAAGTGAGATTTATTTCAGGTATACCAGGCAGGTTCAACATTAGAAAATCAATTAGTATAATTCATCACATTAACAGGCTAAAGAAGAAAAACTATGTGATCATATTAATAAGTGTAGAGAAAGCATTTGACAAAATTCTACATTTATTCATGAAAAAACCTCTCAATAAACTAGTAATAGAAAAAAATTACTACAACTTGATTATGAGCATTTACAAAAAACCTACAGCTAACACAGTACTTATTGGTAAGAAAATAGATGCTTTCCCATTAAGATTAGAACCAAGGCAAAGATATCTTCTTTTACAACTCCTTTCAACATTGTACTAGAATTCATGGCTAATATCATTCCGCAAGAAAAGGAAGTAAAAAGTATACAGATTAAAAGGGAAGAAATAAAACTTTTTTTTGCATATGACATTGATTGTCTATGCTGAAAATCTCATAGAATCAACAACAACAACAACAACAACAACAAACTCTGGGAACCGATCAGCAATTATAGCAATGTTACAGGATACATTTTCATATATAAAGTTAATTGTTTTTCTATGTACCAGCAATGTACAACTGGGTTTTGAAATTACAAACACAATATCATTGATATTGGCACCGAAAAATGAATACTTAGGTATAACTCCATCAAAATATGTACAAGAGCTATATGAGGAAAAACTACAAACCTCTGATGAAAGAAATCAAAGAATTTCAATAATTAGAGAGATAGTCCATGTTTGTGTATAGAAAGACCAAATATTATTAAGATGTCAGTTCTTCCCAACTTGATCTATAGATTCAATGAATCCCAATCAAAATTCCAGCAAATTATTTTGTGAATATTGACTAACTGATTTTAAAGTTAGAATAGATGACACTATATAATAGTTTCCTAATTTTATTTGAGGAAATAGGTAAGAAACTCTTTGAAAGAGAAAGAAAAAAAGGAAAAGAAAAAACAATAAAAAAGAATAAAGAGTAAGTTAATCCAATTTATGTTGGTTCTTGCTTTACTAGACTTACTTAACATAAAATCAATTTTGAAATCTGTACCATTTAATTAAGTAGAAGCAATTGGACAAATAGTGTTTTAAGTACGGATGTGCCCAGCCACTCTGATAATTATATTTAAAACTGCATTGAGATAATAAGCTGAGATTTCTGAATAGAATTTAATTAAAAGAGAGTTGATTAGCAAATCACTTCTAAAAGTTTGTGCCTGATATTATAAACACCAATTTAAAATATTACATAATATCTTTAGATCTAAATTTTGCATTAGGTTTTGGAAGCATTAATATTACAACTTTATAATTAAGTGATGATATTTGGGAGCAGAGTCAATATATTTCCTAGAAAAATATAATGGAAGCAAATAAGTCTCTATTCAATGAGAATTTTAAAATTTAGTCACAAAAATAATAGAGGCACACAGTTTAAAAAGTCAAATAGTACCAAAGTGTTTACCTTGAAAGTTAGCTTTTCACAGCAGCTGTGTGATTTGGGGCAAGTCACTTAACCTCTCTGTGCTTCAATTTTCTCAACTGTTAAATGGGGATAATAATATGTCTAAATTATAGAGGTGTTGAGAGTATTAAATGAATTAATATATCTAAAAGACTCGGTACAGTGCATGGCTATAGTAGGCACTTTGCACATTCTAGCATTCTTATCACTATCCTCACCCACAGCAGCGATCATTGTGATTCCTCTAAATAGTGCTTCTCCCTTTTGGAATGGACCTTTTATTTCTACTCTCAAGTAAATGTGTTCTGGTTGGGGTTGGGTAGGGAGCATGTAATTTGCATTCACATTTAGTTGAAGTTAAAATTTCAAAATTTAGGAAAAAACCATATGATTTCTTTCTATAATTCTTCTTAAGAGAATAGAGAATTCTTATTTTCCTGAGGACTTTATCTGAAATATTCAAAATATTTTCAACATCTGGATAATAGCCACCTTTTAAAATTGAGCTTGAATTTACAACTGGATTTACACATATATTATTCTATCATCAAAAGATATTTTTTCTACCACCAATAGGTATTATATAGAGGTAAGTCATTATTTCAGATTTGTCATTACTCATAACGTAAGTTTTGATAGAGTTTATAAACCTATAAAAATACCATGTGGCATATCTGCCTATTTAACAACCTCGGAGCTTGTTCCTCTGCTGGGAAGTATATCAGGATTTATCTTTGCCCCAAATTCTCACCTGATTCAACTAATTGAAGTTTCAGTATCAGAATCAACATTTGAAGTTTTATATTGTGAGGAACTTAAATGATGAAGAATGACACAAGAAATCAAATCAGATAAAGGTACCTGCTGGAGTGAAATTCAGGTTCCCACTTCTACTGTTAGATAGTTAGGTAGACATGAGTGACTGGAGAATGAAGGTCTCTCCCAAAGACCTCCCTTAGGATCTTCCTAGACCCTCCTATTTTATGGTTATAAATTACTTCTATATCCTGAAACACAAAGGAGTGAAAAGTCATAAAATAGAGGCTGGCATTGTCTGGCCACAAGCACTTGCTCAATATGACCCTAACTTCTCCGTAACTGTAGCCTCATTATATCATCATTATAATATTATTCATGTGCCCAGAAGTTAATGAATCTAATTATAACAGACTGAATTCTGGGTAACCACATATTTAGTAGGCAAAAGTTTATAAAACAGCCAAATGTCAATCAAAATGACCTCACATGCCAATCATCTAGCATCACCCTTATAACGTCCCATCATGGTCCTAGTATAATACAAACATCCCCAATTTCATGAGGCTACAGCCTTCTTTGGCATAGCCAATTTCTTTCTTGAAATGTACTTTCAATAAATCTTACTTTTTCTAAATCTCACTGATCTGTAATTCTTTACTTCATCAGTGGAAAGAACTGAGAACCCCTCAGTGCCACTGGAGCAATGATGGATATTAGATCAACCCAATGGTAACACTACAACTTTTTATGAGAGGCATTTTGATTCCACGGAGAGGCCAGAACAACCTGGAAATGGAGTTTCATGACTAGAAATTTGGGAAAACCTGTGGATTAATATCAACACACAAAAATAAGACAGCTGCATTACAAATTTCTCTATTTAGAATAGGAATACCATGTATGAAAACATACTTAGGACATCATTGAAATTTCTTGAATCACTTTTATGTCATTAAGTTTCTTAAGGCCTTTATTAAAACTCCAGTCACAAAACTTTTCTTTTTTGCTCATCATTATCTGATTCAACTTCTATTTTAGGTCACAGATGGCTAAGGGCATACATAATAAAATTACAAGGCCTATACTATATCACAAATTCAGTAAAACATGAATTATAAATGCTAAAATATCTTTCATCAGTAAGAATTCTTAGTTATGAGCAACATAACTTAACAAATTTTCTTAAGAAAAGGGTGATTTATTAAAGGATACTGTGAGTCCACAGAATCATGGGACACTGGATAACTAGGCTTGGGAAATAAGTAGAAACCAAACACTTCTGGATTAGTAGTGGGGGCAGACGCAGGGGCAGGACTCTGCCACTCCCTGTGTCTTTGTTTAATTAACACCAACTCAGAGCTAACAATTAATTCTTTTATATTTAATTTTTGAAGAATCTCTCTTACTTCTGGGTATATATCCAAAATTATTGAAATTGAGATTTTGTAAAGATATCTCACTCACTGTTCATTGTAACATTATTCACAATAGATAAGATGTAGAAACAACTTAAATGCTCGTCAATAAATGAATGGATAAAGAAGATATGATATCTATCTATTTATCATCTATCTACATCTATCTATGTAATTCAACCTTTAAAAAGAAGGAAATCTGGCCATTCGAGACAACGTGGATGAAACTAGAGGACATTATACTAAATGAAATAAGTCAGACACAGAAGGACAAATGCACATGATACTACTTATATGAGGAATCTAAAATAGTCAAACTCATAGATGCAGAGAGCAGAATGGTGGTTGCTATGGGCTAGGGGAAGGGGGAAATGGGAAGGTATTAGTCACAGGTTACAAAGTCCCAGCTATGCAAGAGGAATGAGTCCTAGAGGTCTGCTGTATGGCATAGTGCCTATAGTTAATAATACTCTATTGTGCAATTAAAAGTTTGCTGAGTAGATAGATTTTACACTGTGTTCTTGTCACAAATTTTATTAATAATAATAAATAAAGAAGGTAGGAGAAAAAGAAAACCTCAGCATGGAGTGCAGGTCACATGCTCACTCTCTTCTGCAGGTAAAGTGGCTTTCACAGTAGCAGGAAGCACTTTACTTCACACAGGAAATTATATCTGGGGCAATTCCTCAGTGCGTGCTAGATAGTCAAAAAGCAACAAGCATGGGTCCCTAAAATTTACACATATTTATGTACATACTCAGAATTCCAAAAATTTTAAGTATTCTTGACTAACACAATACAATTGCCTTTCAAAGAATAAAAAAAGTGTACCACCTACTCATCAAAGCCAGAAAGGCTCAAGTTTCTGCTTCTAGCCCCAAACCTTGCATCTCTGGGCATTGTCTAATTCTCCTCCAAGATAATCACAGCACATTTTCATCACCTAAAATCCATAGAGTAATGGTGAATTTAATCATAATTACAGTATTCTGGATAAAATGGTTTCACAAAAGAAGGGGAGAGGGAAGGAAAATTAGTTATAAAGCAAGAAAGAAAATGCCTTTCAGCACATACTTCTGCAGCAGCCATGGTATTGTGATGTCCCTCAGCCAGTTTCTGCTCCACAGATGTTTTGCCTTCAACACAGAAGTTAGCTTGTTGGCTTCTTCATCTGGTCACCTGACCCAGACCTCAATTTCTGAGGTAATTGAGACCTTCATGGCCTGGACAACGTGGTGTTACTGCTGCCTCATTAATTTTGACAAGATATAGAATGTAGGGAGGCAGGACACAGGATTCCTTGATACTTAGAATGGATTCCTCCTGTCTATCCTATAGAACTTTTCTCCCAGCACATCCAGTGATTTGTAGAGACTAGAGGCACTTTCAGCTCCATTTCAGTGAACTGCTTTGTGCCTGCTGGTGGAAGAATCCCTCCATGGGTCAGACAGTCTCTAAATAAGTAGGGTCTCTAACTTAGTGACAAGAAAAAAATTTTGGAAGCAGTTATTAAATGATTCATGAGTGACAGTAAAAGTGATTGTTAGTTCAAAGCATAACCAGGTTGTAGAAAACAATTGCCGGGGAAATAGCCTGGAAGCAACCCAAGGCACTTCTACTGCTCCACCGACAGCTCCAGCTCAGCTGCCCCTGGGCTTACCCATACTGTTGGACAGTGGTTACCACTGCATGCTGCAGTGCTCACTTGAGAGCTCTAATGCTACCATGACCGTGATAAAATCCAGCTGCCCCTTTATCTTTGCACACTTGTTCCTGACTCTCAGTCTTGAGTTGGAGGATCCCATAGGTTGAGCCCAAGACTCGTCCCCTCATGTTGGTTGCCAAGAGTACCAAGAAGGGGAATCTGTCCCTCTTCACTCATTATCAGCATGCAGTTATCACTTCAGAATATAAGAGTTGATCCTCCAATTGACATATCAATACATTTCTTGTTCCAAAATGGCAGGTAGGAAACTCTGAGAGCTTCAAGCATGTGCTCTTTGTGTGTGTGTGTAGATGAAACACACTGAAAGGGCTCATATGGTAAATTAATGGCAGAACTGGAATTAAGGTGCCACACTAACTATTAAATTCTCTGAGAATATTAGCCAAGCCTTAGACACCTGCTACAAGTCACACAGTGTCTGGCACATAGTAAGACCACAAATATTTTTTTATTAAATGACAGTGTTCACACACTTTCCAATGTATTAAATATGATCTATCTCCATGAATAAGCATAATATAGCTAGGGATTAAATCTTAGACTTTCATTCCTCTTACCTTCTTATCCTCATGCTAACTTAAAGATTACACCTTGAGAACATATGAATTCTAAACATTCTAGTGATTTTGGTCATGTTGCAAAAGCAGAATTGTTGAAGGTTTTTCTTCTTCTTCTTCAAATAAAACCAGGCATAAAAAGAGCTTGTGGGTGCAGAACACTGTATTTCTCCCACCAGCTTTTCTGATAGCGCATCTAACCAGGAAAAGAACTGTAATACACAGACAACACACTAGTAGGCATTATAGAGACAGTTTTCAACATAAGAAAGAGTAATCAACTCTTTTCCCATATTAGGTCATGCACAGAATTTTCTCTTTTAAGTTGCTTTTTTAAAAATTGTTCCAATATATCAGAATCATAGCGTGTATAAGCTGAAAGGGCCCTGGACCAACCTCCTGATGGAATAGTTGAAGGAAATGGTACTCAGAGGCCAAAGACCCAGCCAGCAAACCTGCCCCAAGGGGCTTATCCCAGACCCATGCATAGTCTTAGTGTTCTCAGTGTTAATTAAGTGCCTAACACTTGATCAGTATTGTGTTTGATTTTACATAGAGATAACAGTCACATTTCCCTCTTATTGTAGGAGGTATTATAGGGACTTTGATAGTGAGAATGTGCTAAAACAGCATTTTTAAAGTAAATCTTTCCATTTTAAAATAAATCTTTCCAAATGTAAATATAAATATGTGAATGTTTTCAGTGTTATATATTTTATAAAATGAAACCATAATGACTGAAAAAGCATAATTAAAGTAGGGGGAACCCTCTCCTTTCTTTATAAAAATGTGTCTTAGAATAATTGAGCTTATAAAGGACTTGAATTACAAAGATTGATGATAAAAAATCTATGATTAGGATAGCTCCAATTAGTTAATTTCTAAAAATATTTTTTTTTATCTTTCTAAAATATTTTAAGCTGCAGAGGAGCTCATTAACTGTAATAGGACTCACTGAGGACTGATTCTTCAGAGATGAGCCCAGGCTGACCTCACGTCTAGGAAAGATGCTGTTGGTTCAAGATGGGCTCTCCATGCCCTGAAATCTGACTAAAATTTCACAGTGCTATGAGCTAGGCAACTTGTAAGGAGAGAGAGAAACATGTGGGGGAAGATAACAGAGGGTAGCTCTCAGGGAGGATCATGGTTCAGGGGCCAAGTAATCTGGGCTTAGCCTGATTCTCAGTCATCGGCAAACTTGGAAATGTCACCAAACTTCTTCAGAGTCTCTCAGAAAATGTGTCACCTTGAAGTTTCTAAATTCTCTCCCATCTCTGTAACTCTTTTTTTTTTTTTTCATTATTTAATCAGTTTGCCACAATTTAACATGTAAACCTCTTATAAGCCTCATTAGATGTCAGGAGCATTGGACTTGTTACGTATTTTGACATCAGAACTCTACAAAATAGCTTAAATATGATATATCTTAAGGGACAGCTTTTCTGTCCTAATGTTACTTATTGATTACTAGATTTATCCACCTGAGGTTAACCTATCCCAAAAGTCAGCAAATATCATTCAGCAAAAAGTAAGGTTTCTAATGCAGTGTGTCAAAAGTTACATTAAAATTTTCTTTAAGATATAGTCCCCTAATAAAATTTATGCTTTTCTTATTGGGTAGATGAATGAAAAAGAGAAAGAGATTAAGAAGTACAAATTGGTACTTACAAAATAGTCAAGGGGGCATAAAGTATAGCATAAAGAATATAGTCAATAATATTGTAATAACTATGTATGGTTCAGATGGGTATTAGACTTATTGGAGTGATCACTTTGTAAATTATGTAAATGTCTAATCATTATGCTGTACATCTGAAACTAATGTATCATATATAAATTGTAAAAATTATTTTAAAAATGATAAAATGACTGCTTCAAAGTTGAAGTCTTGAAAAATTGAGCATTCTCAAAAAATTACATCTTATAGATTTTTTTAATCTTAATGTTTTGAAATAATTATAGATTAACAGGAAGTTGCAAATGTAACATGGAGAGGTCTCAAGTAGTCTTCACCCACTTGGTTAGATCTTATGTAATATCAGTTCACTATCAAAACAAGGAAATCGATATTGGTACAATATGTGTATATTTTCTAATATGTACACTTAATATAATAAATTTTGCTCTCATTAATGGTTTTACCTGTGTTTCACAAAGTTCAATATGCTACATTTTCATTTTTATAGTTTAATGTGTTCCAGTATTTCTTTTAAAAATTCCTCTTTAGAAGTGTGTTGTTTATTTTCTATGTGTCTGGAGATTTTCCTATTTTCTTTATTTTTGTTTTCTAGTATTATTCCATTTTGGATAAAGAACACATTCTGCATGGTAACCACAAAGCGAAACACCTATATTAGATACACAAAAGATAAGAATAAAATAATGTAAGCATACACTAAAGAAACTCAGGAAACCACAGAGGAAAACACCAAAGGGAATAAAAGGGGGTGGGGGGAACAGAGAAAAACTACAAAACAGACAGAAAACAATCAGCAAAGTTGTAATAAATATATACCTATCAATAATTGCTTTAAGTGTAAATGGACTAAGTTCTTCAATCAAAAGACATAGAGATAGAGTGGCTAAATGTATATAAAAAAAATAAGACCATCTATCTGTCGCCTACAAGAGACTTACTTCATATGTAAGGACACACACAGACTGAAAGTGAAGGGCTGGAAAAAGATATTCTATGTATATGAAAACCAAAAGAAAGCTGGGATAGCTATACTTAATATCAGACATAATATTTCATCTGATAAGATATTACAAAATCAAAGGGGTTTTCAACAAGAGAGTATAAAATTTAGAAATAATTTTGCATCCAATATATGAGCACTTAAATATATAAGACAAATATTAACAAACCTAAGGGGAGAAATAAACAATTCAATAATAGTATAGAAGTTTAATAACCCACTTTCATCAATGAATAGATCACCCATATGAAAAGTAATAAGGAAACATTGGTCTTAAATAATACATTAAACATAATACACACAGAATAATACATTAATAATACATACAGAAAATTCATCCAAAATAACAAAATACACATTCTTTAAGTGCACATGGGACATCTCAAAACAAGTCTTTTTTTTCTATTTTAATAATTTTATTTTTAAATTACAGTTGACATACAATATTATATTAGTTTCAGGTGTACAACATGATGATTAGACATTAATGTAACTTACAAAGTGATCCCCTCAATAAATCTAGTACCCACCTGACACCATACATAGTTATTACAATATTATTGACTATATTCCTTATGTTATACTTTATATCCCCATGGCTATTTTGTAACTAGTAATTTGTATTTCTTAATCTCTTCTCCTTTTTCACCCTCCCCCTTCATCCCCCCTCCCATCTCCTGGCAACCATCAAAATATTCTATGAGTTTGTTTTTGTTTTGTTTGCTTATTTATTTTTTTTTTTAGATTCCACATGTAAGTGAAATCATATGGCATTTATCTTTCTCTATCTGACTTATTCCACTCAGCACAATACACTCTAGGTCCATCCATGTTGTTGCAGATGGCAAGATTTCATTCTTTTTAGAGCCAAGTAATATTCCATTATACTTATACATATATATATATATATACACACACATATATATATATATACACACATATATTAGATACACAAAAGATAAGAATAAAAGGTGATATATATATATATATATATATATATATATATATATCACCTCTTTTTTATCTTTTCATCCATTGATGAACACATCCATATCTTGGCTATTATAATTAATGCTGCAATGAACATATGAATTCACATATCCCTTCGATGTACTGTTTGGGCTTGCTTTGGATAAATATCCAGAAGTGGGATTACTTGGTCCTTTTTTGTCTTTTGTTATAGATTTACTTTTAAAATTTATTTTGTCTAATATAAGTATTGCTATTGTAGCTTTTTTTGTTTTTTATTCTTGTTTCCATTTTCATGAAATATCTTTTTCTATCCTTGTACTTTCAGTCTGTGTCTTTCTTTCTGAATTGACTCTCTTGTAGGCAGCATATGTAAGTCTTGTTTTCTTATCCATTCAGCCACTCTATCTTCTGATTGGATCATTTAACACATTTGTACTTAAAATAATTGTTGATAGATATGTAGTTATTGTCCTTTTACTGTTTATAGTTTTGATCTTTTTTTCCCTTCTTTTTCTTAAAGAAGCCCCTCTAGCCTTTCTTGAAGTACTGGTTTGGTGATGATGAACTCCTTTAGCTTTTTCTTGTCTGGAAAGCTCTTTATTTGTATTTTTATCTTAGTATTCTTTGATACTAAGTGATGGCTTTGCTGGATAAAGTAATCTTGGTTGTATATCTTGGCTTTTCATCACTTTAAATATTTCATATGAATCCCTTCTGGCCTGCAAAGTTTCTGTTGAGACATCAGCTGACAGTTGTATGGGTGCTCCCTTATGGATAACTAGTTGCTTTTCTCTCATGGCCTTTAAGATTCTCTCTTTGTCTTTAACTTTTGGCATTTTAATTATGATATATCTTGGCATGGGCCTCTTTTGGTTCATCTTGCTTGAGACTATTTTAGCTTCCTGGGATTGCATGTATATTTCCTTCACCAAATTAGGGAAGTTTCCCATCATTATTTCTTTAAATAGATTTTCAATTCCTTTCTCTCTTTCCTCTTTCTGGCACCCCTATGATGTGAATATTAGTGCACTTGATGTTGTGCCAGAGGCCCCTTAAACTATTCTTATTTTTTTGGATTCTTTTTCTTGTTGCTCCAATTGGGTATTTTCTGCTACCTTATCTTCAAAATTTCTAATTCTATCCTCTGCTTATTTAATCTACTGTTAATTCCACATAAGGTATTTTTTCATTTTGATTATTGTATTCTCATTTCTGACTTTTTAAAAATGTTTTCTATCTCTATTTTTATGCTTTCGGTATCTTTGCTAAATTCTTACTGAGTTCATTACTCTTCCCTTAAGTTCATTTAGCATGCTTATAGCCAGGGTTTTGAACTCTGCATCTGTTTCCACTTTGTTTGGTTCTTTTTCTGGAGCTTTGTTCTGTTCTTTCATGTGGGACATGTTTCTTTGTCTATCTATTTTTGCTGCCTTTCTGTGTTTGTTTCTATGTATTAGGTAGGGCTGCTATGTCTCCATGCCTTAGTAGAATGGCCTTATGTAGTAGGTGTTCTGTGAGGCCCCGTGGCATGGTCTTCTTGGTCACTTGAGCCATGTGCTTCAAGTACATCTCTTGTATGAGTTTTGTGTGACCTCCTACTGCAGTTGAGCTTTGGTTGCTATTTGCATGTCAATGTGAGGGATTGACCCTTGGGCTTATTGGTTGCTAGGACTGGCTGGTGGCTATAGTGGAGGAGCTATTGTGAAGAGTCTGATTTCATGGAGCAAGATTTGCTTTAGCAGGGCTCTGGTGTCTGCCCAGTCTGCCCTTTGCGTGTGTAATTCTCAGATGTGGTCTCAGATATTGCTCTCGTTCAGTCTAAAGCTGGCCACTGGGCATGCCATATCTTGCCTTTCTAAGAGGAGCCTTGCCACTGGACAAGTTCAGCTGTAGGTTGTTCCCTGCCAGAGCCACATGGTATGAGCCACCAAGCAATTTGCAGATGACTGCCATGCTGAGCTTGGAGGCCCACTATCCAAGGCCGGCTGCCATTAGTGTAAGGCTTGGAGCTACTCAGCAAGAGG
The DNA here is from genome assembly GCA_028627145.1 of Eidolon dupreanum. NCBI lineage: Eukaryota > Metazoa > Chordata > Mammalia > Chiroptera > Pteropodidae > Eidolon > Eidolon dupreanum. The sequence continues at coordinate 90,098,491 of CM053509.1, forward strand.
TACAAGGCATACAGAAGCCATATGTTTTTTGAACATTTGAGAGATTTTAGGAAAGTCCACAGCATGAACTAAAACAGGCCATTTGTATATAAAAGCCACTGGAAGTGGTTCGGATGAGCCCATTATTGGGGGGGGGGGGTGGAGTCTCAAGGAGTCACCAGGGCAGGGTGATCAGTGTTAGCCAGGTTGATGGAGACTCAGATATAGTGGCTGCCTGCATCCACACTCACTGGGATAGGGAAGGGCTCAACAAAGAGACAACGGATTCTATTAGCACTTCCATCTAGGGGAAAGCTGCCTCTCCAGCCCTTGTCCTGAAGCCAGACAATTCAGTTTCTTCCCGTATGTTTTGGGTGCTTTTGGAATAGCTGCCCAAGTGCTAGAGCTCAGAGCGAGTGGGTTTGTTAGTGAGTAAGTCTGTGCACAGGCCCCTTAAGAGGCATGTCCACAATACCAGCTGTACTTCATCTCACTCAGCCACAATCTCTACTGGTTTTCACAACCAGAAATTGTGGGGACTTCTCTTCCCAGCACTGAAAACTTGGGCTGGGGAGCCTAGTATGGGAATGGGACTCATCTTCCTCTGGAGGGTCCTCCACAGCTGAGATATTTATCTCAATTCTCAGCCGCCACACATGGATATGAGACCAGCCCATTCCACATATCTACCTTTCCAACCAGTCTCGAGGAGGCCTCTCATGTATGTCCCCCATTGTAGGACTTCTTTCAGTTAGACTTCAGGCAACTACCAATGATAGTTGTTCTATAGTTTAGTTGTAATTTTGATGTCATGAGATGAGGAAAGCACAGCATTTATCTACTCCACCATCTTGTCTGGGAGCTTAAAACCAGTCTTCATAAATTGAAGAAGCTTTAAATTATATGAAGTATGTTTTCTGACCAACATGATATAAAACTAAAAAAAATAATTAAAGGAAGAAAATTGGAATAGATACAAATATGTGGACATTAAACAACATGCTATTGAACTAATGGGTCTAAGGTGAAATCGAAAAAGAAATTTAACAAGTACATAGAGAAAAATGAAAATGGAAATACAACATGCCAAAACTCATGGGATACAGCAAAAGCAGTTTTAAGAAGTAAAGTTCATAATGATAAATACCTATTGCAGAATTTTTAAAAATTTGAAATAAACAACCTCACCTTACAACTCAAAGAAACTAGAAAAAAAGGGGGGGCCAAAATTGGCAGGAAATAACAGAGATCAGAGTGGAAATAAATTAAATAGAGACTCAAAATACATGAAAAGATCAAGGAAACTAAAAGCTGGTTCTTTGAATTATAAACAAAATTAAACTTTATCTAAACTCACCAAGAAAAAAGAGAGGACTCAAGTAAATAAGATTGGAAATGAAAGAGAAGATATTATAACTGATGCCACAGAAATACAAAGGATCACAAGAAACTACTGAGCGATTCTGAGCCGCCAAATTGGCAACCTAAAAGAAATAGGTAAATTCATAGAAACGTACAAGACTAAATCAAGCCTATCTAGACTAAATCATGAAGAAGTAGAAAATCTGAGCAGACTTATAACTAGAAAGAAGATTGAACTAGTAATCAAAAACCTCCCAACAAAAGTTCAAGACAAAAGATCTTCACTGGTGAATTCTACCAATCATTCAAAGAAGAATTAAAACCAATTCTTCTCAAACTCTTCCAAGAAATAGATGAGGAGGGAGCACTTCCAAACTCATTATATGAGGTCAGCATTAACTTGGTCAAAACCAGATAAAGATGCCAGGAGAAAAGAAAATTACAGGCCAATATCCTTGATGAATAAAGATACAAAAATCCTTAACAAAATATTGACAAACTAAATTTAACAATACATGAAAAGAATTGTACACCATAATCAAGTGAGATTTATTACAGGGGTACAAGGATGGTCCAAGGTCTGCAAATCAATCAATGTGATACAACACATTAGTAAAGTAAATGATAAAAAATCATATAATCATCTCAATAGATGCAAAAGAAGCATTTGACAAAATTCAGCATCTATTCATGACAAAACTCTCAACAAAATGGGTATAAAGGGACCATACCTCAAAATAATAAAGTTCATATATGACCAGTCTACTCAATAGTGAAAAGATAAAAGCTTTTCTTCCAAGACCAAGAAAAAGACAAAAATTCCCACTCGCGTTTTTATTTAAGATAGTATTAAAAGTTTTAGTCAGAGCAATTAAGCAAGAAAAGGAAATAAAAGGCATACCAATTAAAAAGGAAGAAGTAAAACTGTCACTATCTGCAAATGACATGATTATATATATAATCTCTAAATATGTATAACATATATATAAAACTCTAAAAACTCCATCAAAAATGAGTTAGAACTAATAAAAGAATTCAGCAAAGTTGAAAGATAAAAAATCAATACACAAACATATGTTCTGTTTCTATATGCACATAAGAAACTGTCAGAGAAACTAAAAAAAACAATCCTATTCATAATTGCAACAAGAATAAAACACCTAGAAATAAACTTAACCAAGGAAGACTTGTACACTAAGATTTTAATGAAGGAAATTGAAGAAGACACAAATAAACAGAAAAATATTACATGCTCATAGATTGAAAAAATTAATATTGTTGAGACGCTCCACCATCTCAGCTTCCTGAGTGAGCCCTGTGGTTGCAGGAGGAGCTCTCCTGGCAGAACAGAAGTTGGATGGTCAGAGGAGCCCGGCAGCCCCAGCAGCCACGAAGTCGCTTTGCCCCTAGATTGACTGGCACAGTGGAGAAACCATCTCGAAAATGGAAAAGCAGATCCGCATTGAAATTACAACCAAATTATAAAATAATCAACATGGAGAATCACCTGAAGTTCAGTTAATCATAACACCTACATCTGATAATATAAAGGAACCACATCAAAGCTGGTAAAAGGGACAAAGTTGCGAAACGGGCTGGACCCACACCTGCAGGTGGTGGAAGATCACTAGGAGGGAGAGCAAGACTGCAGAAGCTCTCTTGAAAGAGAATGGGATCCTGGTCTCAGCTGGTGGCTCCCCAGGCCAGGGTCCCAGTCCAGGGAAGAGAAGATTCCAATATGTCTGACTGTAGAAACCAGAGGGGCTTTCTGGCCATCTGAATAAGACGAAAGGAGACTGAACCCCTAGACATCCCTTTGAAGGACCCTCACAAAAGCTTTCTGACCTGTGGACACTCACCAGGGACACCGGCGGTGGGCCAAAGGTTTGTCTGGGATTTATTCTGAGAAAGTTTGCATTGCCTGGTGCCAGGGTGAGGGCTGGAAGGAAGGGCAGCCACCATTGTGCCTTAGTCCAGACCCCCTATCAGGCAATCTACAGACTACACCAGTTAGACTGTGCAGACGCCTTCCACAGAGCCATTAGGAAGTGCTGGTCAGAGGGGATCAGCCCGCCCTACCCAATCTGCCGATGACCTGGTACATCTGTTGCTGGATAGCTGCCAAGCCCTGCTCCAACTCAGAGCCAAGCATTCCCAGCGGGTGGCCAGAGCTGTGAATGTTGTTTCTAATCCCAGTAATAGCAGCCAGGCCAGTGCTGTGAGCCACATTTCCATTCCCAACAGGACATCAGCACTGTAAGCTGCATTTCCGATATAGGATCAGACAGATCATTGCTGCCAACACAAACTTGGGTGGATATTGGGAACCTGTGGGCCAGTCTCAGACAGAAGCTGATCTTGCTGTGATCTGGGACTTCTGTGGGAACTTGTGAACAGTTACCAAAGTTCCAGCAAAACTGAGGCTGTATTGATCTGACTACCACTGTCTCTCTGAGACCCCCACACCAACCTATCCACAAATTGCCCCAAGTGGCCCACTGACAGTGAACTGCCAGAGCTCTGCCCCTTTCTTCCCCTAATCTTCCAATCCACACAGGCAAAAAACTTTGGCTGATAGAGGGTGGGCACTGCATGGAAATCAACAACAAGCAGACATTTGCTGCCTGCAAGAGTTGCAATATTTGTATCTGGGGAGCTCAGGGGTCTATGTGACTGCCCCATACAGCAGCTGGTCTCACTGTGATCTGTGTCTACAGCAGTAACACCCAGGCATAGAAGTGGCAGCAAAACTGAGGCTGTATTAGCCAGACAAACCTTGTCTCCCTGAGATCCTGCTTCACCTAAGCCACAAAGTGCCTGCAGCCCATTGACAAACAGCCTCTTGTGTCCTGAGTGGCTCTGGGATTGTGCAGTCAGCATAGGCAATAGACTTTGGCTAGTGCAGTGAGCGCATTTCTAGGAAAACAGTTGTGGACAGACCACTGCTGCCTGTATAGCTGTAATACCTCTTGAGGGGATTAAAGGGGTCTGTATTAGCTTGATGGCCCTTGACTCCCTGAGCTCCTGCCTCATCCAATACACAAAGTGCCTGCTGCACATTGATAGGCAGCTGACCCTGTCCTGGGGTGGCACATTTAGGCCCAGGATGGGCAGCAGCTGACCTTGTTACAAGTGGAAACTTGTACAGGGAGCCACAGAGACAGTGTTGGCATGTACACTGACACTGCAGTGGCAGGGGGAAATATACTCAATAGACCCAGGAGACTCCCAGGGTCCCTGCACCACTCAACATGCATATCACCCAGAGGCTCAACCAGTTTCAGAGACTTACAGGCAACTGATAGGCAGTGTTAGGCCTTGAGGAGCACTGGTCCCTCTGCTAAGCTGCCATAGGTCAAAGATGGGGGACAACCAACTGCCGCCTACAGCATTGTCTCTTCCACTTACCTATAGATCCAGCATAGGCAACAAACATCTGCAGATCACTTGGTAGCTCTCACCAGGTAGCTCTGAGCAATCAAAAGCAGCAACTGAACTTGGCCTATGGGGGAACTCCTCCCATAGGGCCACAAAACCAACGCATCTGGAGGCTGGCCCCAGACCCTAACAGAGCAACTCCTGACTAATCCCATTAATGATACACACAAAAGATGGTTACAACAAGTACATATGCCTGATAGAGCAAATCCCACTCAGTGAGGTCAGCCCCCACACAGCAACTCTTACACTGTGGGAGAAGCCAATTCCCAAAATTAGTCATCCTAAGCATTAATCTCATCCACTGATCTACCAACAACAATAAAGTCTTGGCAACAACAGAAGATCACACACAATATATACAAAGACCACATAAAGAGCCCCCGGCATAAGGGAGCAGGAAGAGTGTGCCATTGAGCCACACAGGACACCTTCCACATTAGACCATCTGGCCAAGGCTGAGAGACAAACAAATATTCCTGACACATAGAAACTAACACAGAGAGACTAATAAAATGAGGAAACGAAGAAACGTGCCACGAATGAAACAAAAGGAGAAAACTCCAGAAAATAAGCTAAATGAAATGGAGGCAAGCAACCTACCAGAGATTTAGTTCAAAATAATGGTTAGAAGGATGCTCAGTGAAATTATGGGGAGAACTGATGAACACAATGATAACATCAACAGAGAGATAGTAAGCATAAAAAAGGACATAGAAACCATAAAAAAGAACCAGACAGAAATAAAGAATACAATAACTGAGATGAAGAATAAACTAGAAGGAGTCAACAGCAGATTGGACAAAGCAGAAGATCAAATCAGCGAATTGGAAGACAAGGTAGCAGAATACGCCCAATCAGAACAACAAAAAGAGAAAAGAATTTTTAAAAATAAAGATAGCTTAAGAGATCTCTGGGACAACATGAGGTGTAAAAATATCTGGATCATAGGAGTACCTGAAGAGGAAGAGAGAGAATAAGGGATTAAGAATCTATTTGAAGAAATAATGACAGAAAACTTTCCTAACCTGGTAAAGGAATTAGACATACAAGTTCAGGAAGCACAAAGGGTCCCAAACAAAAGGAATTCAAACAGATCTACACCAAGACACAACATAATTAAAATTCCAAAGGTCAAAGACAAAGAGAGAATCTTAAAAGCAGCAAGAAAAAGGAAGCTAATTACTTACAAGGATACTAGCATAAGAATGTCACTGACTTTTCAATGGAAATTTTGCAGGCCAGAAGGAAATGGCAAGAAATATTCAAAGTTATGAAAAACAAGAATCTACAGCCATGAACTCTACCCAGCAAGGCTTTCAATTAAAATGGAAAGTGAGATAAAGAGCTTCCCAGACAGGAAAAAACTTAAAGGAATTCATCACCAACAAGCCCGCATTACAAGAAATGTTAAAAGAACTTCTGTAGAAAGAGAAGGGGTAAAAAAGAAAATATAAATAACAAATATGAATAATAAAATGGCAATAACAATGTACCTATCAGTAATCACTTTAAATGTAAATGGATTAAATACTCTAATCAAAAGACATAGGGTAGCCAAATGAATAAGAAAACAAGAACCACACATATGCTGTCTACAAGAGACCCACTTCAGATCAAATAACTTACAGATTGAAAGTAAAGGAGTAGAAAAAGATATTCCATACAAATGGAAATAAAAAAAAAGCCAGGGTAGCAATATTTATATCAGATAAAACAGACTTTAAAACAAAGGTTATAATAAGTGACAAAAAAAAAGGCATTACATAATGATAAAGGGATCAATAAAGCAAGAGGATATAATCCTAGTAAACGTATCCACACTCAACATAGGAGCACCTACATACACAAAGCAATTATTGACTGACATTAAAGGAGAGATCAATAGTAATACACTCATAGCGGGAGACTTTAACACTCCATTGACACCAATGGGTAGATCTTCCAAACAAAGAATCAACAAGGAAATAATGAGCTTAAAAACACTCTAGACAAGATGGATTTTGTAGATATTTTCAGAGCATTTTACCCCAGTGCAGCAAAATATACATTCTTCTCAAGTACACATGGAACATTGTCAAGGACAGACCACATGTTAGCACACAAATCAAGTCTCAATAAATTTAAGAAGATTGAAATTATACCAACCATCTTCTCTGATCACAATGGTATGAAACTAGAAATCAACTACGCACACACGCACACACACAAAAACAACAGGAAAATACACAAACACAAGGAGGCTAAATAACATGCTACTAAACAATGAATGGGTTATTAATGAGATCAAGGAATAAATCAGAAGATACCTAGATACAAATGAAAATGAAAACACAATGACTCAAAATTTATGGGACACAGTAAAAGCAATCCTAAGAGGAAAATTTAAAAAACAATAAAAAACTCAAATAAACAATCTAAACTTGCACTTAAAAGAACTAGAAAAAGAACAGCAAACAAAGCCCAAAGTGAATAGAAGAAAGAAAATCAGGATTGGAGTGGAAATAAATGAAATAGTCTAGAAAAACAATACAAAAGATAATGAAACCAAGAGCTGGTTCTTTAAAAAGATAAACAAAACTGATAGACCCTTAACCAGACTTGTCAAGAAAAAACAGATAGGACTCAAATAAATAAAATCAGAAATGAAAGAAGAGAACCACAGAAATACAATGGATCATAAGAAAATACTACAAGCAATTATATGCCAACAAATTGGACAATCTGGAAGAAATGAACACATTCCTAGAAATTACAATCTCCCAAGACTGAATCAAGAAGAAACAGAAAACCTGAACCTACCAATTACCACTAATGAAATAGAATCAGTAATCAAAAACCTCCCAAAAAACAAAAGTCCTGGACCAGATGACTTCATAAGCAAATGTTACCACATATTCAAAGAATTACCACCTATTCTTCTCAAACTATTCCAAAAAATTCAAGAAGAGGGAAGACTCCTTAACTCTTTTTCTGAATCCACCATTACTTTTATTCCAAAACTGACAAAGACATTACAAAAAAAACAAAAACAAACAAACAAACAAAAACTATAGGCCAATATCTCATACGAACATTGATGCAAAAATCATCAATAAAATATTAGCAAACTGAATTCAGCAATACATTAAAAACATCACACACCATGATCAAGTGGATTTATTCCTGGGATGCAAGTTTGGTTCAATATCTGCAAATCAATTAATATGATAAATCACATTAACAAATCTAAAGATAAAAACCATATGATCATATCAATAGATGCAGAAAAAGCGTTCAACAAAATCCAGCCTCCATTTATGATAAAAACTCTTAGCAAAGTGGGAATAGAGGGAACATACCTCAAAATAATAAAGGCTATGACAAATCTACAGCTAACATCATACTCAACGGGGAAAGGCTAAAAGCATTTTCCTTAAAATCAGGAACAAGACAAAGATGCTCACTTTCACCACTCCTCTTCGACCTTGTATTGGAAGTCTTAGCCACAGTAATAAGACAAGAAAGAGAAATAAAAGGCATCCGAATTGGAAAGGAAGAAGAAAACTCTCGTTATTTGCTAATGATGTGATGCTGTATATAGAGAACCCTAAAGATTCCAGCAAAAAACTGTTAAAACTGATCAGTGAATTCAATAAAGTAGCAGGTTACAAAATAAATATTCAGAAATCAGTGGCATTTTTATACAACAATGATGAACCTTCAAAAAGTGAAATTAAGAAAACAATCTCATTTACAACTGTGTCAAAAACTATAAAATGCCTGAGAATTAAATTAACCAAGAAGGTTAAAGACCTGTTTTCAGAAAATTATGTCATTGAAAAAAGAAATTGAAGAAGTTAAAATAAATGGAAGAATATACCCTGTCCATGGGTAGGAAGAATAACATCATTAAAATGACAATACTACCCAAAGCAATCTATAGATTCAATGCAATCCCTATCAAAATACCAATGACATTTTTCAGAGAGCTAGAATAAATAATTCTAAAATTCATATGGTGTCATAAAAAACCCTGAATAGCCATGGCAATCTTGAGAAAGAAGAACAAAGTTGGAGGTATCACGCTTTCTAATATCAAACTATACTACAAGGCTAAAATAATCAAAACAGCGTGGTACTGGTACAAAAACAGATATACTAATCAATGAAACAGAATAGAGGGCCCAGATATAAATCCACACCCATACATTCACTTAATATATAACAAAAGAGGTAAGAATATACAATGGAATAAAGACAGTCTCTTCAATAATTGATGTTGGAAAACTTGGACAGATACATGCAAAAAAAAAAAAAAGGAACAGCTGGACCATTTTCTTATATTGTGTACAAAAATAGGCTCAAAATAGATGAAAGATTTAAATGTAAGACCCAAAACCATAAAACTTCTTGAAGAAAACATAGGCAGTAAACCCTTTGATATTACTAACAGGAATTTCTTTTCAGATATATCTCCTTGGGCAAGGGAAATTAAAGAAAAAATAAACAAATAGGACTACATCAAACTAAAATTTTTTTGTACACTAAGGAAACCATCAATGAAATAAAAAGACAACCGATTGTTTGGGAGAAGGTATTTGCTAAAGATATATCTGATAAGAGGTTAATATCCAAAATACATAAAGAACTTATACAACTCAACAACAACAAATAAAAACAAACAATCCAATTAAAAAATGAGCAGCAGAAGAAATACAGATAGCCAATAGACATATGAAAAGATGCTCAAGGTCACAAATCATCAGAGAAATGAAAACTAAAAGCACAATATCATCTCAAACCTGTCAGAATTGCTATCATCAATAAATCAAAAAACAAGTATTGGTGAAGATCCGGAGAAAAGGGAACCCTCATACATTGTTGGTAGGATTGCAAATTGATACAGCTGCTATGAAAAACAGTATAGAGGTCTCTCAAAAACTTAAAAATGAATATAACTTTTGACCCAGCAATTGCACTATGGGTATTTATCCAAAGAAAACCAAAACAATAATTCATACAGATCTATGCACCCCAATATTCATGGAAGCACAATTTACAATAGCCAAGATATGGAAGCAAACTAAATGCCCATTAACAGAAGATTAGGTAAAGAAATTATAATTCATATATACAAGGGAATATTACTCAGCCATTAAAAAAATTGATATCCTACCATTTGCAATGACATGGATGGACTTAGAAGTTATTATGCTGAGTGAAATAAGTGAGACAGAGAAAGATGAATAACATATGATTTCACTTATATGGAGAATCTAACAAAAAGAACAAACTAATCAAATACAGACTCACAAATATAGTGGAAAATTTGGTGACAGACAAAGGGGAGAGGGTTTGGGGGACTGGGAGAATGGGGTGAAGGGTTAAAGAATTACAAACTAGTAGTTGATAGTTGGTCACAGGGATGGGGAGCACGGCATAGGGAATGTAGTGAGCATTAATATGGTGGCTAAGTGGAGGGCCAAAGGAGGGAGACTAACCAATGTATTGTATACTTTAAAGTAATTTAAATAAATAAATTAAAAAAATAATACTGTTAAAATGTTCCTATTACCAAAAGCAATCTATAGATTCGGTGCAATTTCTAGCAAATTCCAATGGCATTTTTCACAGAAACAGAATAAGCAATTCTAAAATTTGTGTGGGGCTACAAAAAAGCTGAATAGATAAAGCAATCTTGAGAAAAAAGAACAAAGCTGGAGATATTATGCTCCCTGATGTCAAACTATATTACAAACTATATTACAAACTATAATAATCAAAAAAGTATGGCATTGGCATAAAAACAGACATGTAGACAAATGGAGCTAAATAGGAAGCCCGGAAATAAACCCATTCATGTATGATCAATTAATTTATGACAAAGGAGCCAAGAGTATACAACAGAGTGAAGACAGTCTCTTCAATAAATGGTGTTGGAAAATCTGGACAGCCACATGGAAAAGATAAAATCGAATTACTATGAATTACTATCTTACACTATACACAAAAATTAACTCCAAATAAATTAAAATCTGAACACAAGAACCAAAATCATAAAACTCCTGGAAGAAAACACAGGCAATAAGCTCCTTGACATTAGTCTTCTCGATGATTTTTTTGAATATGATGCAAAGAAAATGCAAGCAAAATAAATAAGTGGTACTACATCAAACTAAAAAAGTTCTACACAGCAAAGGCAACCAATAAAATAGGTTAAAATAATTGCGAATCGTATATCTGACAAGGGGTTAATTCCAAAATACATAAAGAACTTATACAACTCAATATGAAAACAACAATCCAATAACAAAATGGGCATAGGATCTGAATAGATATTTTTCCCAAGAAGACAAACAGAGGGCCGACGGGTACATAAAAAAGTGCTCAACATTGCTAATCATCAGGGAAATAAAGAACAAAACCACAATGGGGTATCACCTCACACCTGTTAGAATAAGTGTTAAAAAAAATAAGAGGTAACAAAGGGAAATCCTTGTGCAGTGTTAGTGGTAATGTAAATCTGTGCAGCCACTATGGAAAACAGTATGGAGGTTGCTCAAAAAGATTAATAAATACTTACCTATCATCCAGCAATTTCACTTCTGGGTGTTTATCTTGTGAAAACAAAAACACTAATTTAAAAATATATATGTATCCTCATGTTTACTGCAGCATTATTTACAATAGCCAAGGCTTGGAAACAATCCTAAATATCCATTGATAGATAAAGAATTTCATTTTGGTTTATTTATATTATGTTAATGTATTTCTTTATAAAGCTCCTTTTTGGTGGTCACTGTAGGTATTATGTATACATAACTCGTCACAGTTGACTGCTGTTATTATTTTACCAGTTTTACCTACCTTTATGTTCCTTTGCATTCCTTACATACATTTGCATAATACAATTGTCTTAAATATTTCTCCTACATATGTTAACAACCATATCTGGTAGTACTGCAGTTTTTGCTTTAACCATAAACATAATTTAGAAAACTCAAGAGGAGAAAGAAAATATCTAGTATTTAACATATTTTTGCTTCCTGTGCTCTTTCTTATTATCTGATATTTCAAGAATCTTAGTTCATAATGTTCTTTTTGTTTAGAGAATTTCTTTTAGTCATTCTTTTAAGGTAGCTCTACTGGCAACAAATTCTCTTCATTTTCATTCCTCAGAGAATGTCTGATTTCTTCTTTATTACTAAAGTATATTTTCAGTGGGTATAGACTTCTGGGTTGACAATTTGTAACACAGGAGCCCCAGGCTTGGAACTTACACCTGGGCTCTGGATATTCGGAAAAAACCACCAGGAGGACTAGAGGAGTGAGATATTTCGTTTATTTACTCTTAAGGCAGGGGAGTTTCAGCAGCAGCAGGTAGGAGCAGCAGGAAAAAATCCCTGGCCAAGGGTAAGCAGCAATGTTTTATCTCCAAGCTGGGGAGGATGGAATTACCTCACTGGGGTAGCTGCTGCCCTCTCAGGCAGATTGGAGCAAGATACACTGCACAGTAACAAAAACAGATAGCAACCATGACAACTGCGGACCAGCCATTTTCTCAAGCGGAGGAAGCAGATAATGTCCACGGGAATAGCAGAAAACATCCTTGGGAGCAGGCACTGCAGAGAGTTCTTTGTGCACTGCCTTCCTTCCAGCTGCAGGTCCAGCAGCTGTCTGCCTTCTGAGTACGTGGAGGGGCTATATTGAGTTGATCATGCACAGTTATTTTTATTTTTCATTTCATTTCATTTGTTTGTTTGTTCATTTGTTTATTAGCACTTGAACTATATTGTGCCACTTCCTTCTGGCCTCCATGGTTTTTGATGAGAAATGCACCGACATTCAAATTGTGTTTTCCCTATGGATAAGGTATTATTCTTCTCTGGCTACTTTGAAGATATTTTGTCTTTAGTTGTCAGAAATTTAATTGTGTGAATTTCTTTGAGTGTATCCTGTTTGGAATTTCTTCAGCTTTTTGTGGGTTTACAGATAAATTGGGCTATTTTCAGCTTTAATTTCTTTGAGTACTTTTTTAACTCTACTCTGTTTCCTCTCCTTCTGGAAATCCAATGTCATGAATGTTAAACCTCATGTTATAGCCCCACACATCCTTGACACTGCTTGCTTTCTTTCTCTTTCT
>CM053509.1:90111494-90123955 GCA_028627145.1 Eidolon dupreanum
AATGTTGATATCAATAGATTGTTTTGTTTTGTTTTGTTTTGTTTTCATTCAGTTTAAAGTTTTCCTGGTTCTTAGTATGACAAGTGATTTTTTAATTGAAACCTGTCCATTTTTGTATTGGATTATAAAACTCTGAATGTTACTTAAATGTTCTGTTTTAATGGGCTTTTGGTGATTCTGCTTTGACAAGAAAAGGGAAAGTACTATCTCTTTACTGCTTGATAGAGGTAGAAGTTTAGATTCCCCCACTTGACCTATGTTGACACCCAGTGAGGGATCTTTTCATTACTGTTATGTAATTCCAGTTCTTCATTTGGTTTTTATATACATGGTGGCGTGATGGTCCCTTTACCACTGAGTCATAGTAAAAGTTGTGACTTTCTACTCAACCTCTTCTGATAATATCTCAACAGAGAGGAAGATGGGATCCTTATTACTGCTGGATAGGGGTGGAAGTCCAGATTCTTAATATGGTCTCCACTGACACTACAAGAGAAAGTCTTGTTATCACCAGTGTGGATGAAAGTTCAGACTTCCTAGTAGGCTTTTATTGGTACAACCCCAGCAGGGGTGTAGAGATGCCTCATTATATGCTCAGCCTCACATGATTGGAAATCCAGGCTCCCCAGTTGGTTTTTGCTGGCATGGGTGAGAATATTTGGCTGGAATAGAAAAGTTACTGTCTAAAAGTTTGTCACTTTCATGATACTTTGGCTAGAGAGAACAGGCTTTAGTTGGGGCATTTTCTTTTTCTCTGTGCCCGTTGATATCTCTGAATTTCTGGCTTCTAAAGCTCCAAGTCTGGAGTATATGATACAAAAAGAAACCCCAGTGTCCTCACCACCGTATCATTCCTCAAATTCCAAAGTCCTAAGCTGATTTTCCTTCTTTTCTCCATTTTTTAGAATCTGTGTTTCTTTTTTACATAATATCTAGGAATTTTAGTTGTACTTGTAAACAGAAATAGAAAAGTGTGTATATTCCATCTTTCTAGATGCAAAAGTCTGCTAATTTTATTTTTTAGAGAAGCTTTAGGTTTATATCAAAATTGAGCAGAAATTACAATACACATATATCCACCCCACAGCTTTCCTCACTATTACAACTTTACACTGTTATAGTACATTTATTACCATCAATGAGCTAATATTGATGCATCATTATCAACCAAGTTCATAGTTTACATTAGGGTTCACTCTTTGTGCTGTACATTCTATGGGTTTTGATAAATATATAATGACATACATAAAGGTTAATTTTATTCATCAACTTAACTGGTCATGGGGTGGCCAGATTAAACATTATTTCTGGGTGTGTCTATGAGGGTGTTTCCAGTTGAAATTAGCATTGACTCAGTAAAGTTGATTGTCTTCCCTGATTTGTATGGCTGTCATTCAGTCTGTTGATACCTGAATAATCCAAGAGGAAGAAGAAGGAAGTATTTGTCCCTTTCCCTACCTCACTGGTTGAGCTGAAACATATCATTTTCTCTTGCCCTTGGAATAGAATTTACACTATCAGCTTCCCTGGCCTTCAAACTAAGACCGAATTACACCACCAGCTTTCCTGGATCTTTACCTTGCACATGGAGATTGTGGAACATCTCAGCCTCATTAACACAGGAGACAATTCCACATAGTAAATTTTTTTCATATATATATTCTGTTTTTCTAGAGAACAGATTTTGGTACCACAAGTGGTTCTAGAGGAATAAAAATTTAAGGATAAATTTTCTGAATTGTTTCTGGCATTTCTGAAATTGTCTCTTTAGTCTGATTAGATTTTAAGATGCTAATGACTCTCTTTCCAGTAGTAAGAAAATCATTGGTAGCCCATGACAACTGTTTTTAGAGATATGCAGAATATCTTCATTGGCTACTCCTAATCTTTTAAGGAGCTAGGTGACTCTGTATACGATACTTTCAAACATTTTTGGAAAACTAATGAAAAAAATAATGTCGTTTGGCTGTTTCCAATGTCTGGACAAAGTGGTAAAAAAAAAAAAGCTTAGGGATTCAAATTTCCAATTCAAGCGCCACATAATTATTACCACAGAGTCCTATGTGTGCCCTGAAAAAGGCCATTATGTCCTGTAGCCACAAGGTTGAAATTGCTGAAAATCAAAAACAGGACCACATCATGTAACTGGATGAATTACAATGCAAATTTAATTCCCCGTCTACTATTAAACTAAGGGCATTGTTTGAGAAAGGATGGGATTCTTTAAGTTGGGATGGGAACTTGCAGAAAGATCTTTATGGAGCTGGGGACCTGGAGCTCCTAAATTGGAATTAATCTTCTCTATCACTGGAAAAACTTTCCCCACCCCCAGTGGAATTGGCCTTCCTACCCCCAGTGGAAGGGACCTCCTCCTAGCCATTGAAAGTGGCCTCTCTATATACAGTGATATCAGCCTTTCCACCTCTTTCTGAAGGGATTGACTCTGCATTGCCTGAAAAAAATGTAATTACCTCCACTGATTCAGTTGTCATGCAAGACAATGCATATCTTACCCAGGACCTACCCTTGCCACCCCTCTTTACTTCTAGAACAATAACTAGACTTAAGTTCTAGAAGGTTTCTAGAGGAGGAACAATCTATGATTCATGACAGGAAGAAGTATAAGGTTGGATCAGGCTGAATTTATTGACATGGGCTCACTAAGAAGAGATTCTGTATTTAATATTGGAGTTTGGGGAGTTAGAAAGGGATCACACTGTTTGGTTGATGGAAACATGGACCAAAAGGTAGACCATTATGAGTACATTAGGAATTGTTGGAAATGCCTTGGTTTAATGTAGAAGAAAAAGTCAAAGACTTAGGGAGATTGGAATGTTAGTGTGATTTTGTCATTTAAGACCTACTCATCCAACTGGGAGGATCCAGAAGACACACACCTTTCACCAATACTGTGAGGAACAAATTTGTGAGGAGAGCCCCAGCATCTTTTAGGGGCTCTGTGATTGCCCTTCTCTGTATGCCAGACTTCACAGAGGGAGCTGCAGTAACTGAATTGGGAAACTTAAATGCAATGGAAATAATTGGATCCGAGAATCACAGGTAACGAGTAGCAACAGTCAACTACCAAAGGCAACATAAGTGGGTTTATCATAATGGAGAGCAGAGTCAAAATAGAAATCAGAGTAGTTTGACTTGCAAAAATTAATGTGATGGCTGATTGACCATGGTGTTCCAAGAAGTGAAATAATAAGAAGCTTGCTAAATTCTTACTTGATCAGTATAAACAGAGAAGTTCTAGGTTAAATGAACAAAAGTCTAACTTAAATCATAAAAACTAAGATTCATGGCCCCTAATCAATTCCCAGTCATGGGCCAGTTTACAGATCCAGAACCTCTTGAATAAAGAGAGAGCTGGGTTTCCTTAAGGAAGGATCCCAGTACACTGCTGAAAATTTGTTCTATTGATCCTTGTCTGAGTCTTCCCCCAAAGAAATCTACGATCTTTTACTAGAGTAACTGTGCATTGGGGAAAAGAAAATAATTGGACCTCTAGGGGACTACAGGATGTTGTCTCTGAGCTGACACTATTTCCAGAATACTCTGAAGACACAAGTGCATGAAGAAGTGACCCAAATGCCCATGGGTCTCACTCATCCTACACTGCCTCATCTTTCCCAACCTATATTTGTGGCCTCATGGGAGTTCCCTACAATCAATTGACAGAAGAAGAGTAGACCTGGGCATGGTTTACAGATAGTTCTACATAATACACAGACACTACCAGAAAATGGACATCTGCAGCACTACAATCACCCTCTGAGACATCTCTGCAGGACAGTGATGAAGGGAAATTCTCCCCCGACAGATATTTGGACAGTGCTTGTTGATCACTGCCTGAAAGGAGAAATGACCAGATATGCAATTATGTACTGATTCATGGGCTGGGTCAATGGTTTGGCTGGATGGTCAGGGACTTGAAAGGAATATGATTGGAAAACTGAGGACAAATTTTAGGGAGAGTTATATGGATAGACCTCTCTGAATGCATAAAAATGTGAAGACTTTTGTGTTTCATGTGAATACTCATCAAAGAGTGACTCAACAAAGGAAGATTTTAATAATTAAGTGGATAAAGTGACATGTTCTGTGGATACCAGTTGGCTTCTTTCCCCAGCAACCCCTGTCATTACCCAATAAGCTCATGAACAAATGGCCATAGTGGCAGAGATGGAGATTATGCATGGGCTCAGCAATCTAAACTTCGAAGACTGACAAGGCCATAGCCTCCCCTGAGTCCCTAATCTGACAACAACAGAGCCCAACACTAAGTCCTCAATATGGCACCATTCACTGGAATCAATAGCAAGCTAACTGCTGGCAGGTTGATCACACAGCAATTCTCGGAAAGGCCAACATTTTGGAAGGGCCAACATTTTGTTATTGCTGAAATAGACACTTGCTCTATTTAGCTTCCCTACATGAATGCCTTTGCTAAAACTGCTATCCATAGACATAAGAATGCCTCATACACTGGCATAGCATTTCACATAGCATTGTACCTGATCAAGGTACAAGGAATGAATTCCACAGCAGATGAGGTGCAGCAGTGGGCCCATGATAATGGAATTCACTAGTCTTATGTTTTCTATCATCCTACAGCAACAGGTTGATAGAGCAGTGGAATGGCCTTTTGAATACTCAGTTACAGTCCTATCTAGGTGGCAATATCTTGCAGGCAAGGTTTTTCCTGGGACAAGATTATACAGGAGGCTGTATATACTCTAAATTGGCATCCAACATATGATGCTGTTTCTCCCATAGTCAGGATTCACGGGTTCAGAAATCAAGGGGTGGAAATGGTAGTGGCACCATAATTACCCCTAGTGACCCACTAATAAATTTTTGGTTGTTGTCTTCATAACCCTACACTGTGCTGGTCTGGAAATATTTATTTCAAAGGAAAGAATGCTTCTACCAAGAGACACAACAATGATTCCACTGAACTGATAGTTAAGACTGTCACCTGGCCACCTTGGACATCTTGGGCCTTTAAATCAATAGGCAAATAGAAGAGTTAAGATGTTTAATGATTCTGACTACCGAAAGGAAGTTGGACTGCTACTCTACAATGGAGGTAAGAAAGAGTATGTCTAGGATAAAGAAGTATATGGCTACAATAAAGCATAAGAAAAAAAAATACACCATAAAGAGAGCCCCCTTATGGTGTCTCTTAGAATTACCATGCCCTGTGTTTAAAGAAACCCAATATAGGCAGGACTATGAATGACCCAGACCATTCAGGAATGAAGGATTGGATCACCCCATGAGGAAAGAAACCATGATCAGCTAGGCGTTTTGCTGAAGATTAAGTGAATACAGAACAGTTAGTGGAATAAGGCAATTACAAATACCAGTTACAACCACATAGCCTGTTATGTGTGTGTATAACTTTTATTTTCTTTCTTCTCTCTTTTTTCCTAATGTAATAGAAAGTACATAGATTTTATATCATGGTATTTAAACATTGTTAATTTTACATCAAAGTACTTAAATTATGGCATATCAAGGAGAAGAGCAAACATCTCTCAGAACTTTAACTCTTCCTCTAGGGATAGGGTTAGTATGTTTTTAATTGAATACGAGGTTGTTGGATCAGGTTAGGTGGAATTATAATTTTGTTATTCTCTTTATCTGGAGGTTAAGTATGGTTTAAGGAGACACATACAGGTCAACTTGTAATGGTTAATTTTATATTTCAATTTGATTGGCTGTGGGATACCCATATTAAACGTTATTTCTGAGTGTCTGTGAGAGTGTTTTCAGCTGGAAATACTATTGAATTGGTGAACTCTGTAGATTGTTCTCCCCCATATGGGTGGACATCATTTAATTTGTTGAGGGCCTGAACAAAACATGAAGTAGAAGAAATAGGTAATATATGGAGGAGGCAAGAGAACTGAAATGTTAAATCAAGCTATATTCAGAGACTGCAATATGCTGCTGATCAGCCCTGAAGCCAGGCCAAGAGGATACCTGCAGAATGAAGGAAGATTTCTGCTGGGATTGCTAACAACCCATTTTCTCACACCTATGGAAGGGGAAAATGGAAAAACATAGTCTTTAAGTGGCTGCCCTACACAAAATAAAATCATTCATTAACTATGTCTAAAACCATAGGGAACCTATGGATTAAAGGTTAGGAATGACCAGCAGGTCTTACACAGCAGATTCTTACCTTTTCATGCTGCATGCTCTTATCCTTCCTCACTGTATGCCCATATCAAAGGAGATGGGTAAACGAAGTCTTTAAACTG
Source organism: Eidolon dupreanum (assembly GCA_028627145.1). Taxonomy (NCBI): domain Eukaryota; kingdom Metazoa; phylum Chordata; class Mammalia; order Chiroptera; family Pteropodidae; genus Eidolon; species Eidolon dupreanum. Next base: position 90,117,770 of record CM053509.1, read on the forward strand.
TAACTCACAGAAACTAAAGACGATATATAAACTGGATCCCCTAAAACTCAGGGCTTTTTTCCTTGTGTTGGCTTTTTATCTTTGCTTTCTCTAGTCTCTGCTTTTCCCCTTCTTTAATAAAACTTCCCTTTGACTCTAACTTTGGCATGTGTTTGAATTCTTTCTACACTCTCCGCCAAGAACCCTCTTCTCTCTCAGTGCAAGGCTTGGTGTCTCCCCTACTCGGGAATTTGCCTTATCCTGCATCATAAAAATTTGCCCCCTTTGTACTGCCTCCCTGACTGATTTGAGACCTCTCATCTCCTTCTTCTGATCTTGGACTGGGACTTACACCATTAATCCCTCTAGTTCCTAGGCCTTTGGATTTAGACTGAATTATTCTACTGGCTTTCAAGGGTCTCTGGCCTATAGATAGCAGATCATGGGATTTCTCAGCCTTGATTATTGTGTAAGCCAATTCCTCATAATAAATCTTATAAGTATATATACACACATACATACACACATACATACATGTATCCTATAGGTTCTGTTTCTTTGGAAACCCTGAGTAATACAAAATGCATCTACTATTATAGCAATATACAGAATCGTTTCACTTCCTTAAAAACCTCTGTACTCCACCTATTCAACCTTCCCTCCTCCCAAACCCCTGGCAAGCACTGATCTAAATTTCTCTGTAGTTTTGCCTTCCAGAATGTCATATAGTTGAAATCATACATTATGTAGCACTTTCAGATTGACCACTTTCACTTAATAATATGTATTTAAGTTTCTTTCAGGTCTTTTCATGGCTGGATACTTCATTTCTTTTTATCACTAAATATATTCCATTATATTTTCATATGCTTATTTGTCATTATTTGATCTTCTTTGTTGTCTGTTCCAATTTTCTGTCTGTTGTTTAATCAGGTTGTTCATTTTTCTAGTATTCAGCTTTAAGGGTTTTTTGTACATTTTCATATCAGTCCTTCATCGATTTGCCTTTTACAAGTATTTTTTCCCCGTCTATGGCTTATTTTCTCATTCTCTTTATCTTTATTCCTTTTTTAAGTTTTTTTTTCTTTACTTTTTGTGTTTGTTTTGAATAATATCTATTGCTTTTTGTTCAATTTCACTAACTTTTTTAAAAAGTCTAATCTGCTGTTAATCCCATCCAAAGTACTTTTACTCTCAGCTTTTAATTTTGATTTTAGAAATTTGATTTGTATCTTTTTTATATTTTTCTTGTCTTTACTTAACACGATTATTCCTTCCTGTGGCTTCTTGAAAATATGAAATGTAATTATAATATCTGCTTTAATATCCTTGTCTACTAATGTTTTTATCTTTCCATTTCTGGGTTGGTTTGAATTATTTTTTCTCCTTATTATAGTTTTATTTTCCTGCTTCTTGGCACACTTAGTAATTTTTTATTAAACTCCAGTCATAATTTTTTCTTAGTTGGTGCTGAATATTTCTATATTCCTACAAATATTCTTGAACTCTATTCTGAGATACAGTTAAATTACTTGAAAATAATTTTATCCTTCTGGATTACACTCAAGATTTTTTGGTCGGGCCACAGCAGTGTTTAGTTTATGTTAATTTTTCCCCCATTTTTGTGGATTGAGTACTTTTCTGTGTACTCATTTATTAAGCAGTTTTCCATTCTTCCTGATGAGAACAGGCATTTTTCTTGGCCCTGTGTGAGTGGTAGGGATGTGTTCCTTCTAATCCTTTCCCTGGCTTTGGGCAGTTTTCTTACACACTCCTGAAGATCTGTACTCACAGGCCTCTGCAACCTAGTTTCCATTCACCATCCCTGCATTCACTCTGCCACATTCACAGTGGTGCTTATCTAATTTCTAGAACAAGCTTTGATCTTTGCACATGGTTTTTATTCTTCTGCTTAGAAGAACGTGCTTCTTCAGCCTGGCTTGACTGGCTCCAAATTGGCATTCAGCTTTGTGCTCAAATCCTGCCTTTTCTTATGCAAGTAAGAGGCCTCAATTTTCTCTCAAATCCTATTTCTTACCTTCAAATCATTTTGTGATTCAAAATAAACTGCCTGTGTTTTCATTGTATTGTATTGTATTGTATTGTATTGTATTGTATTGTATTGTATTGTATTGTATTGTATTGTATCGTATCGTATCGTATCGTATCGTATCGTATCGTATCGTATTGTATTGTATTTTTCTAAGCTATTACTGGTTAGTAGTCAATAGCTGCATGGGGACAGGAAGTCTAATTTTTGCTTACCCCTGGTCCCTCATGTTTTGGTTGAGAGAACATTTGGTAAAAATTTGTCCAAATATTGATCTTTGGCCTGATCATTAATTAGAAGTCTGCATCTATCAACTATTACACTGATTAATGCCCTCAGTTATACAATTTATACTATCAACATATTTGTGGTTTATAGTAATTTTCTTATATGTTTATTATTTATTTTTTATAAATTCCTCCTCCAGGATCTGTGTTCAGTAACACCTAAGTGAAAGTCCAATTTTATGTTAGATACTGTTGAATTTCCACTCATCGGTTACTGAGCCATAAATATCACATACTGAAATTAGTTTGATAAATGATGAACTATGTCTTTCCCAAAGATATGCTGGTATTAAATGCTAATAATCCATTTTCTCATTTTTTTGATTCTGATAAAAAGTTCTAGTTCTGAAAGACTTAGTAAAGAAACTTCCAAATTAATTTTAAAAACTTATAACTTAAATTTTTTAATTTAAAAGAAATTTTCTGGGTGAACTGTGTCATTGCTCTTAACAAAATATTCTGCTATCATTATTATATCTTTTTAAGTTGCGGTGTTAGTGTATACTAAAATTGGCATTTTATATGGCTCTGAAAAGTTACATTGGCTTAAATATATATTAATACTATTATTTAAGTTTAGATAGGTTAGCAGTTAATTGATTCAACATTACACATGTAACAGAATTTAATTACCAAAAAAATATTTTGCAAATACTTAATAAGCCAACTTACCAACTTTTTTCTAGTTTTTGCATCCAATTAACTTTTTTTTGCTGGTTTTTCTAAAGAAAGAGAGAAAAATCCTTAAAATAAATATTTATTAATTTTTTCCACCAAGGTGAAGTTCATAGTTTCAGAATTATTTTGACATTGAGGCTTATTTGCTTGTAGGCAACAATTTTATATTGTATTGGTTTTACTGTTATGAAATGATATTTGAACTGCTCATCAGTATATCCTGTATCACAGTGAAAAGCTATATTAGTGATATCTATGTACAATGCAGACTGCTCTGCTGTAGGAAACCCAGCTTGCCAATATGGACTGGGTCATTTTTTGATGCTATCAAGAAATAAACTTTGATAAAATCTTGAGTGTGGCAAGGAAGGTAGGTTATACTGAAAATTGATCTGAGTAAATCCTTTTTCTTGCCTAAAGGGGAAAAGATTATATTGATTCCAAACATTTGTAAAAACAAATAAGAAAACACTTCTCATTTTGCAAAACAAAACTAAATGGGCTTCATATGCATGTGAAATAAAAATTAAAGACTGTCATAATTCAAGATCTTTAATCTAAAAATGTGCTTCTCTTTTCAAAGCAGTCTCCTCAGGAGGTTACAGGTTATGCCAAATATTCTGCCAGGTCTCAGAACTCATTTTCTATACACAGGTAACAATTAAACTATAAAATTCTGCACTGGGATATATTACTATTTAATATAATGTGAAATTTGTAGAAGTTTGTTTATAGTTTCAAGAATTTGACCTGTTTCCTTTATAAGTCTGGAAGGGCTTTGAAATCAACTCTGTGTGATTCTTTTCCATACGTTTCTTCTGCATGCATTTTGGCTGGGCAAGCACCAGGTTGCCACAGGCCCATCGTTTCCTTCTCTTAACACAAACCTGGAGTCATCAGTTTATTCTACATATATGTACCTTGATGCAATCTGAGTTTGCAAACAGATTCTCCAATCTCTTTATTTGGCAGAAGGGGAAATCAAAGCTAGATTGCTTAAGAGATCTGCCTAAAATGATACAGGATTGCTTTATGACTTTCATAGGTGTATTAGTCTCCTGCAGCTGCTATAACAAATTCCCATCAACTTAGTCCCTTAAAACAATACCAATTTGTTATCTTATAGTTTTGGAGATCAGAAGTCTGAAGTGAGTCTTCTAAATTGAAATTAAGGTGTCGTCAGGGCTGCCTTCCTACAGGAGGCTCAAGGGAATAACCTATTTTCTTGTCTTTTTTCAGCTTCTAGAGAATGTTCATATTACTCAACTCACAGCCACATCCTCCATCTTCAAAGTTCATTGTTCCAACTCCTGCTTCTGTTATCGCTTCTTCTCCCCCTCTCTCTGATATCTAATTCTGCTTATAAGGACTCTGATGATCATGTTAGGCCCTGCTGGATAATCCAAGATGATCTTCCCAATTCAAAAGCCTTAACTTAATGTGCAAAGTCCCTTTTGCCATGTGAGGTAACATAGGCAGAGGCTCCAAGGATTAGGACATGGGCATCTTTGGAGCCATTATTCTCTCTTTTGGGCACACATTGGCATTTTTGCTTTGTAGATCATGCCTTATTAAAAAGTATTAAAAATTATATTGTCTGACCACATTGTTATAAAGACAAATACAATTCAGCCCTGATTTTAATTACATATTTATTATTATTGTATTCATATTTTCTTCTAATTTTAAAAGAAGTTAAAATTAAATCACTTCATCAGCCTACTGTACCTCATGGATAAGTAGCCACTGGATGATAAAGCTAAAAATGCAGCTCAGATGTTTGGATTCCACTTCCTTCCTCTTTAAACTAAATTTTGCAGGCTTCTCTGTAATTCAGACTAAAACTGCATTTAATTTTAACTGCATGCTGCTTTAAAACATGCCACCACTTATGCCTTTCTTCAACTTGATTAAGAATTCACTCTGCAATGCCATATTTTGGCTGACTCCTGCTGTGGTTGAGGCTGCTCTCAGGCAAATCTGGCAGCCACCATGGAAAGAAAGCCACTTCATGCACACAATTCTCTCCAAACAAGAAAAATGATTGTCTTGAGAGGCATGTTAATCAAGTACCTCACCTCCACATTCTGTCATGCATTCTAGCTTATGTGAAGACCTAGGAAGAAATTTATTTTCCTCTGAAGTAAATCTATCTATATCACTTCTCCAAATTGCTGGTACACTTTCTAGCACACATGGCATGCAAAATGATTCTGACACTTTATTATGTAACTTTGTGACTATTAATGATGGCTCACTGAAACTCATACTTGTGTATTAGTGTAGACTATCAGAGAGGCACTGTAACAAAATAAAGAAAACAAGCTTTGCAATTCAAAAAGTTGGGGTCCAATACTGGTCTTACACTTGAGTAGGTAAGAGAATTTGGCACATTTATCGAATCATACTAGGCCTCAGTTTCCTCACTTATAAAGTGAAATTAACAATACCTATTTCACAGAATTCCATGGAGTCTAAATGAGCTAACAAGTGCACATTTGATCTCACGGTTACTGGTATGTATTAAATAGTCAATACATAGTAGCCATTAATGATATAACTTTTTAACATGAAAAATGCCTAAATTTAAATGTGAGATCTCAACTCTACATTGAAGTTTTTCTAATTATTTTTCTTTTTTCCTGTTCACTAATTCCGAGCAGATCTTCTGATGACAAGATTTAAAAATAAAACATCTCATACTCAGGGAGAGTTCTACCTATTCATTGCTTAGATCCCCTATTCAATAAGCAATATAAATATGACATTTACCTCTATATTACTTTTCTCCAATGGATAACTTTATTCTCTTTGTATGTATATCCATATGATTGAAGCAGGATGGAGAGATAGGGGAAGTGACATTAGTTGAGAATCTTCTGTGTATCAAGTACTGTGCTGAGAATTCTTGTTTTTCTTGGAGCATCCCTCTGAAATAAGTACATTTATTTAATTTTATTTATTTAAGCTACTCTTGAGCCGATCAGAAAACAGCTTCAAAATCTGACAAATATCGTGAATGGAGGACCCACTTTGTGTTTCAGGCTCCTCAATGTTATAGTGCGAGTTTCCCAGAGAGCACTGACACAGAAGCCAAATAGCCAAATCAAAAAAACTTTATTACAGATTCGAATCTGGGCTCAAACCTCCACTGTCGCAGCAGTGATTGAGGCAAGAGCCCCGAACCTCGTG
>CM053509.1:90124455-90196427 GCA_028627145.1 Eidolon dupreanum
AATTTGTCTAAGCAGAAGTTTCTCATGGCCTGGCTGCCTTTGCAATCTATCTACTTGACAGTGTTAATCAGAATGTGGTTAGCCTGTTCTGGGAACTGACCTGTGCAGCTGGGCCTCAGGTCTATATGTTTTATAAATGTTTCTACTTTATTGTTTGTACTGAAAATTAATTATTACACTCAAGTCTTCAATTTTGTCACTCTAGTCCCATGCAAATGTCCTCCAGCAGAAGTCTTCTGCCAAATGAAATATAGACCCTCAAACCAAAAGCAAGGATAGATCCTTACTGTCAACTTACTCCTCCCTCTATGGGTCTCATCTCAAGCAGTCTTGTTTTCAGACACATACCACTGCAGGTCTTTGTTTCCTAAATACTCTGATACTCAGAAGATCTTACTCTGCTTTAAAAAAGCTTTGGCACAGTTCTTTCACTTTCTGTACAAAAGTCTTCTAAGGAAAACCAGCATGTAGTTAAGGCCCCTGAAGTTTCCCATTATATGATTCTGTGTGGCTGCTGAGAGCTTTGCTGTTTCTCTTTTTTTTTTTTCCAGTGGTGGACCCTAGTGTTAACCAAACCCTATTTTTCAGCCAGTGCCCAGAACTAGCAAATACTCCTAAGGGCAGGAAGACTGCTGACTCTCAGCTTACCTGAAATGGCCACCTTACTTGGGAATTGTATGTCACATAGCCTTCATGTTTTCTACACCACTCCAATGCCATTAAAAATATAATCTTTATAATATGTATTTGTAACATTTTTTATAGTTGTTTGCGAGACCAATGTCATGTAATCTAGGATATAGAAGAAGACAAAAGTTTCTTCCCAAATTATTCTCTAAGACTTAACACTAAGATCATTTCCTTATTTTTTCTTATTAAAAATTAGTAATAAGTGATTCACATTTTCCAAATCACTTGTAGCTACCAATTCTTTAAAAGCATAGATTACACAAATATATTTCAATTATTTCTATGCCTTCAAATCAGTCACTTTCTGTTTTATTTTATTTACTTCCATTCTAGGCACAGAATGTCATTTCAAAAGTCCATCTGCATCATCTTTGTCTCAGCTTTTCAGTATGAGATTTTACTAGTTTCAAAAATAATTTATTAATAGACAATACTGAGATTTGGAGAAACAGGACAGAGTGAAAGACATCCCCAGATCTCAGCCCTTGAAACAACAATAAGCTGAACATCTCAAACTCAACAAAAAACACCCAAACTGCACACCAGCACATCTCAGCATGGAATCTGTGCATAAGAACTACCATAGGTCAGAGCCCCGGGTGTCAGGCAGGGAATGGAAGAAGTAAAGAAGCTGCCTCTTGCAGCCTCTGGAGCTCCCTGTAAAGGGAGGAGGAAGGGAAAGGTGCAGCAAGTTCCCTGAACACCCCTGCTTGGGAGAGTTGTACATTCCACACAGCCAGCGTTAGAGCCCAGTCATCAGGGCAGAAAGCAGAGAAGTGAACAATAGAGAAACAAGTTGATTTTTACCACCCATGGTTTCAAAACTGAGGCTGAGCCGCAACCCTCAACCCCCAACGCAGAGATCCCCTCCTCCCATTCCCTCTGAGACAGATCATTGTGGAGCCCAAGGGAAATCTGAGCAAACACTACCAAACTGTTGCTAACACTGACAGGAACTGAAACTGAGTGTAGCGAGCCTGATTAAATATCTACAAGAAAATTAAAAGGCATTATTAAGGCTTTATATAAACGAGTGATCCAAGAGGCTTAGATACCACCTAGTGGAAACGAAAAGCCCTTACTTTGCAGCAGGTTAAAAAGAGACATTTATATACTAAATCTTCTTTCTGGAAAAAAAATCAGAATACATTTTCATTAATGTGCAGGTGGAGAAATAGTTCAATAAATATCATGAACAACCAAGGTGACAAGGCATCTAAAAAAAGAAAGAAAAAAATCTCCAAAAAATGAGCTTAATAAACATAAAAAATGCATCTTATATGACAGAGAATTCGGGATGGTACTTCTAGAAAAAATTTGGTCCTGAAACAAATCATATCAACAATTTCAGGAATTAAAAAAAAAATAACTAGATGAGCAAAGCAAGAAGATTGAACATTTTAAAAGGAACAGAATAGATCTTCCAGAGATAAACACACACTGCAAGAATTGAAAAATGAAATAGCAAGCTTGGGAAATAGAGTTGACCAAATGGAGGAAAGGATCAGTGATATCGAGGACAGAAATCTAGAAATAAATCAGAAGGAAGAGGAGAGAAACTGAAGAATGAAAAATAATGAAAGAGAAATACAAGAACTAGCTGATACCATCAGGGAGGAAACATAAGAATTATGGGCAGTATCAAAGGAGAGGAAAAGGAGCAGGGACTAGAAAGCATTTTCAGAAAAATAGTTGATGAGAGTTTCTCAAATCTAAGAAATGAGCTAGAGCTTGGAATTCAAGAAGTCAACAGAACACCCAATTATCTCAACCCCAAAAGGCCTTCACCAAGACACATTGTATTAAAATTATCAAAAATCAATGACAAAGACAGAATTCTCAGGGCAGCCAGGGAGCAGAAAACAGTAACTTATAAAGGAAAACCCATTAGATTATCCTTGGACTTCTCAGTGCAAACCTTACAAGCCAGAAAGGAATGGAATCAAATATTTAAACTATTAACTGAAAAGAACTATGAGCTTAAAATAATGTATCCAGCTAAGCTCTCCTTTAGCTATGAAGGAGAAATTAGGACTTTTCTAGACTTACAAAATTTGAAGGAATTCTCCATTATGATGCCTGCACTACAGGAAATACTGAAAGGGGTCAGCTCATCTAAAACAAAATGACAAAAAAAAAATACATAATTAGGAGTAAGGTGATTGTCAGGCAAATAATAGCAGAGGAGTGCAATCCTTAAAAATAACAGGACATTATAAGCTTAAACAATAGGAAGAGAATCACAATAGCAAGATAGTAATGAATGTTCAGCATACATGAGGACAAATTGAGATAACAATGACTGAAAAGGGGAGAATTCAAAGATCCAAATTGACAAACTGGAATGGAGATAAGGTATGCACAGAAGAAAATGGATGAATATATATATATATATATATATATATATATATATATATTAAACATTTACATATTCATAATGGTAATTATACACCAAAGATTCAGAACTGAGGTATACACCAAAGATTCAGAACTGAAGTATATAACACAAAACAGGAAGGACCAGAAGGAAAACCCATAAAAGCCAACCAAAATAAAGAAAACAGAACACAAGGACATGGAAGAAATGGAAACACTGAGCTACCAGAAAGCAGAAGAGAAAATGGCTATAAGAAGACTTCATATTTCAATAATCACCCTAAATGTAAATTGACTGAACTCACCAATAAAAAGACACAGAGTTAAAGAAAGGAACAAAAGAAAAAAAAAACAACATTATGCTGCCTCCAGGAGACATATCTCAGCTCCAAATAAAAATATAGACTCAAAGTGAAAGGGTGGAAAATATTTCAAGCAAAAGGCATTCAGAGAAAAGCAGAAGTAGCGGTAATAATAGACTTCGAAATAAAAAAGATAAAGAAAGATACAAAGGGACACTTCATAATTATAAAGGGAATCATAAACTAAGAAGACATAACACTTATTAATATTTATGCTCCCAATCAGGAAGCCCCGAAATATGTAAAATAATTGCTAACAGAACTAAAGGGAGAAACAACTAAACACCATCGTAGTGGGGGACCTATATACCACACTGTTGGATAGAGACAGCAAATAAGGAAATAAGGAAAAGCAATAAGAAAATAACATCCTTAAATTGACATATTAGACCAACTGGACATAATTGACATTTACAGAGCCTTCCATCCCAAAACAGTTGCTTATACATTCTTCTCTAGTGCACATGGAACATTCTCAAGATCGACCACATACTGGTACACAGAGATAGCCTCAACAAACATGAGAAGGTTGAAATCATACCAACCATATTGTCTGACCATAATATTTTGAAACTAGAGATTGATTGCAAAAAGGAATCAGGAAGAAAAACAAATACATGGAGATTAAACAACATGCTACTGAAGATTGAAGAATAATTGGGTCAGAGAAAAAATGAAAAGAGAGATCAAGAGATACATAGAAATGAATGATAATGATAGTTTAACATATCAAAACTTTTGGGACATGGCAAATGCAGTCAAAAGAGGAAAGTTAATATCATTACAGGCTTATCTCCAAAAAGAAGAATGAGTGCAAATAAAACTAGAAAAAAAAGAACAAATGAAGCCTAAAGTCAGCAGAAGGAAAGAAATTCTCAAAATTAGAGCACAAATAAAGAAATTGAAAACAAAACAAAAAAAAATAGAAAAATAAATGCAAGAAATAGCTGGTTCTTTGAGATATTTAATAAAATTGACAAACCTCTCACTAGAATCACTAAAAAACTGAAAAGGCACAAATAAACAAAATCAGGAGTGAAAGAGGAGCAATTATGACTGACATCTCAGAAATACAAAGGATCATACAAGAATACTATAACAAAAGTATATAACGCCAAATTTAATAACCTAGAAGAAATGGACCAGTACTTAGAAAAATACAGTCTTTCTAGACTGAATCAAGAACTGGAAAATCTAAATAGGCTGATCAGCAGTATGGAAATGGAAACCATCATCAAAAACCTATCAAAAAGTAAAGTCCAGGACCAGACGTCTTCATCAGTGAATTCTACCAAACATTCAAGGAAGATTTAATACCTATTCTCCTCAAACTCTTTTGAAAAAATTGAAGAGGAGGCAATACTTCCCAACTCATTTTTTGAGGCCATTATTACCCTGACACCAAAACCTGGTAAGGATAACACAAAAGAAGAAAACTACAGACCAATATTTATCATGAACACAGATGCAAAAATCCTAAATAAGATATTAGTGAATCAAATACAGCAACATATTAAAAAGATAATACACAACAATTAAGTAGGCTTCATCCCAGGGGCACAGAGGTAGTTCAACATATGCAAATAGATTAATGTTATATACCACATAAACAAATTAAAGAATAAGAATCATATGATCATATCAATAGATGCAGAAAAAGTCTTTGACAAGATACAACATCAATTTATGATCAAAACACTTAACAAAATTGGTATAGAAGGAAAGTTCCTTAACATAATAAAGGCCATCTATGACAAACCCTCAACCAACATTATATTTAATAGTGAAAAACTATAAACCTTCCCTCTATTATCAGGAACAAGACAAGGCTGTCCACTACCACCACTATTATTCAATATAACATTGGAGGTCCTAGCAAGTGCAATCAGAAAAGAGAAAGATATAAAGGCATCCAAATAGGAAACTAAGAAGTCAAACTGTCACTATTTGCAGATTCTTTATATAGAAAACCCTAAAGACTCCACAAGAACACTACTAGAAACAATAAACAAATACAGTAAAGTTTCTGGACACAAAATCAATGTTCAAAAATTTATAGAGTTCATATACTCTAATAATGAAGTGTCAGAAAAAGAAGTGGAAAAAATAATTTCTTTAGCAACTGCAACAAAAAGAATAAAATAGCTAGAAATAACTTTAATGAAACATGTGAAGGACCTACATAATGAAAACTACAAGATCCTATTAAAAGAAATTGAAGAAGATATAAAGAAATGGAAAGATATTCCGTGTTCTTGGATTGGAAGAATCAACATAGTTAAATGACCATATTACCTAAAGCATTATACAGATTTAATGTTATCCCCATCAAAATTCCATCGGCATTTTTTAAATAAATAGAACAAAAAATCATCATATTTGTATGGAAGCGTAAAGACCCTGAATCACCAAAGCCATACTGAGGAAAATGAACAAAGATGGAAGCATCATCTGCCCAACTTCAAATTACACTACAAAGTGACAGTAATTAAAATGGCATGGTATTGGCAGAAAAACACACACACACACACACCAGTCAACAGAATCCAGTGTCCAGAAGTAAACTCATATTTATATGGGCAAATAATTTTTGACAAAGAAGCCAAAAACATGCAGTAGACAAAGGAAAACCTCTTCAATAATTGGTGCTGGGGAAACTGGAAAGCCACCTGCAAAAGAATGAAATTAGTCTGTTGTCTATCACCACACATCAAAATTAACTCAAAATGAATTAAGGACCTGAATGTAATACCTGAAGAAATAAAATACAGAGAAGAAAACATGGGAACTATACTCACAAACCTTGGACTTCAAGAAGATTTTATGAATTTAACCTCAAAAGCAAGGAAAGTAAAAGGTAAAATAAATGAATGGGACTACATCAAACTAAAAAAGCTTCTGCTCAGTGAAAGAAATTGTCAACAAGGTAAAGAGACACCCATCTGAATGGGAAAATATATTTGCAAGCAAAACCTTTGATAAGAGCCTAATATCCAAAATATAAAAAGAACTCATAGAACTCAATAGCAACAAAAAAGCAAATGATCCAATCAAAAAATGAGCAGGGGACCTGAACAGATACCTCTCCTTAGAGGACATACAAATGGCCAATAATATTTGAAAAGATGCTCAACATCGCTAGCTATTAGGGAAATGCAAACCAAAACCACAATGAGATACCATCTCACACTTATTAGAATAGCGGTTATCAACAGGACAAGTAAGAACAAATGTTAGAGAGGATGCGAAGAAAAAGGAGCCCTCACACACTGCTGTTGGGACTGCAAATTTGTACAGCCACTATGGAAAATAGTATGGAGGTTCTTCAGAAAACTAAGAATTTATCTACCATATGATCCAGCAATCCCTCTACTGGGTATTTACCCAAAAGACTTGAAAACCCATATCTGAAAAGGTATTTGCACATTGATGTTCATAGCAGTATTATTCATAGTGGCCAGGACACAGAAGCAACTGAAGTGTCTTACGATAGATGAATGGCTAAAGAAGCAGCGGTACATACATACAATAAAATATTAGTCATAAGAAGAGATGAAATACTGACATTTGCAACAATATGGATGGACCTCGAGATAATCATGCTAAGCCAAATAAGCCAGACAGAAAAAGTTGAAAACCACATGATATCACTTATATGTTGGATATAAACATAAAAGCAATAAATAAACAGGACAAACAAACAGAGTCTCATGGACATGGACAACAAACTCTTGGTTACCAGAGAGCAAGGGTACAGGAGGAGGGAGGAGGTAGATGAAGTAAAGGGGGTCAAATATAGGGGATAACGGGAGGACAAAGTGGGTAAAGGGGATCAAATATATGGTAGGTGAAGGAAACTGGACTCTGGGTGGTAAACAATAGAATATACAGATGTCAAATTATGATGTACACGTGAAAGTTATATCTTTGTATTAACCAATGTTACCCCAATAAGCTTAATTTTTTAAAAGTTAAAAAATAATTTATTAATATGTTCCTATGAGGTATGAAGAAAGCTAGCTTGCCTTCATTTGCTCAGCAAAATAGAGGAATTTTTTAAGGTGATTAATAACCCCTTAATTTATCTGACTTGGTATGTTTATATTCTCATGTTACGTTAGAAAGCAAGGTCAGTGCATGATACATAATGGCTTAAAGTTTTAATATTTATTTACTAAGATATAGTCATATATACAGATTAAATGAAGAATAGGTTGCAATAAATACACACTGTGAAGTATAAAGACAATCATTTAATATCTTTTTGATAACTCAGAAATCCTTCTAGAGTAAAGCAGTTCCCTCAGTCATTAATTTAGTCATTTATACAATGAATATTGATTAAGTCCTTTATTAAGAGCCTCAGTGATTACTGACTGGTGGCTTTTCAGAATCCTAGTTGTTTGAAAAAGTGATAACTAGACATTTTTAAATAAATTGGGAAGACAACAGATATTCTCTAAAGTGCTAGAGAATTGGAAATGAAAGTACCCAAGTGGGGGGAAAGCAGGATATTGACAGCAAAATACGAGATGCTCACAACTCCAACCATCTTTATGAAAGTGCTAGCAAAAATTATATTTTGTTTATTTACTTCATGTATTATAGACATTGATTAGGAAACTGCTCAGTTAAAAGTAAATATCATAAATAATGGACATTGGGATCAATAATACAAATATTTTGCTATCTGCTACATAATGACATTTTTATGACATGAAATGTGAAAAATTATGTTTTTATATTTGCTGTAAGAAAGAGCATAAAAACTTTAGCAAATGGCTGTGAGTCCTGCCTGTGAGATGCTCAAATAGTTCTCTAGTTAGGACAAATCTAGTGAGTAGTAGGGCACTAATGAACTGAAGTCTTGTTTTAGCAACAACAAACATGAGTAAGATTTGAAATAGCAAAGTATGCTGTCTCCACAAGGTGCAATCAACACAGAGAAATTTCCTATACCTTTATATTCTTCTTGTAATGACAGTATCACCTGACTTTCAGTTATTCCCAACACAGTAATGCATGTTGCTAAGTGATTAAATAAAGTCTCATCACCAGCAATAGTTTTATTCAGCCAATTCTTACAATTGAATGTAACATATTGAGGCAGAATACAAGCACTGACTGAGGAAAGCCTTTTAAAAACATGTCCACTGAATGGGATTGGGAGTCATAGATCTGGGGGTTATTCTGTCAAGCCCACCCTCATCTCTGGTTCTTGGACAACATGTACTTGGGGGACAATTGATAATGAAATGCTGCAAATATCAAATATGCACCTAATTACACCTTGGGTAAGAACTTGCTCATATGGGCCTAATCTAGAAGTTTCTTTTTTGTGCCAGAAGGTCAGGAGTTAGCACGCCCTCCTTCTACTGGTCTATGAACTTAAAGAAGCTGATAGAATAAAGTCAAATGTCAGATTTTTGGATGAAAGAAAATTCCACTGCTGGGCTAGAACTACCAACAGATATTTCTGACTCCATTGAACAAAACTGTTTTTCTTAGAAGTGTAAATGAATTATTTTCTATTTGAAGACTAAACTTTGAGAAACTGCTGAAAGAGAGACAAAGTCATCTCTGAAGTGAATATTATAGTCTCTGATATATAGGAGAGTCACAGTAACCAGAACTATAAGGGACTGGAATGGGTTCTCCCTCGGCATAGGTTCCCACAAGCAACCCAAGACCAGGATATGAGGGTAAGTGGAATATTAAGGAAGTAATTCCAGGAGCATGCAAAAGGAGTGTGAGAAAGAAAGAGAGAAAGAAGGCCAGCTTGAGGTGCACTGATGAGCAGGTGGCTGCTCAGTCACATCTTGGCTGCTGGGAGACAGAGTTGAACATGCCTCAGAGTTATCCCACCTGAGGGGTGAAGAAGCTGACCATTGAGCCACCAGCTCTGTGAGTGGTTGAGGGATGAGAAAACAATACAGGAACATAATTCCCTGGCACTTCTGGTCTTCCTGTATGTTCTTTTGTCAGAAAAAGCCTTAGATATATCCCTGTGGTTTGTAGTAATAGGCTCTTAGCACTATAAAAATTCTAGGTGACAACAGCACCTGTTGCACATGGGTGGGAGGCACAGCAGAGTGGCTTTCCTAATTCCTAAATGGGGAAATATTAGAATACCAGAAGTTGGAAGTCATTAACAACTGCACAGTATTTTTAATTTGGAATGAACACAGGTATAATACATAGATATCTATGTTTATATTTATGCTTCATCTAATTGAATATGTTTTTTATCCTTTGCCCTTAGCCAAGGAATAAGATTCACCTTTCTAATTTATTTATTGCCTAAGTTAGATCATCATTTCTGGTGTTATGAATTAATGACTGATAGAGGGACTATGATATCATGAATGTGTTTGCTCAGTGGGCAGCCTATTTGCAGAATGAGTGCAGAAGCAGGTTTGTTACAGTGTGGGACAGTCATAAAGAAGTACTTGCTAAGCTGCAACATTGCACAAACATTAGTTATTAAAGTGATGAAGCCATGGGTATGACATTCCTCATGACAGAGATTCCTCAAGAGAATGGAATACCAGGATTCCTGGCTGTCCACAAATGGAATTTCTATTTTCCCTTTGACCCAATGGGATAAATCAAGTCATATAGCCAAACATCATGCACCAGAAGTCTGATTTTATAATGGACTCCATTATCTATTGATTTCTTTAAAAAACTAATGTTCTCTACTTACCAAATTAATGTATGCTTATTGTAAAAATTCTGAAAAACATGAAACATGTATAGAAGGAAATATAAGCCCTTTGAAATTTTGACACTCAAACTATGTTGTTTTTTTGCATTTACTTCCAAAATGCTTCAAGTTTATTTTTTTGCCATTTTAACACAACTTTCTACATTTAGCATATTCACAGTCAACAATGCTAATGTGACAGCATTTGGAAAGTGTTAATAAATTGTTTGATTTTGTGCAGTTGGGCCTTTGTGTTACCTGGAGGAACTAAGGGGGCTCAGAAGATCATCTGTCCCAATTGTTCCTTGTCTGATCATCTGGATCAAGGACAGGCTCTTCAAGCCCATGTACTGAGTACAAAAGTGGACAATAAAAGATGTATGTTGTTTATAAGCCATCCATTGTATGGTATTCTGTCTATGGAAGTCCAACTGTATGAGACAGAAATTAGTACCAAGAAGTGGCAGTGCTGCTGTAATAAATATCTAAAAATGTAGAAATGGCTTTAAAACTAGGTAATGGGTAGAAGCTGGAAGAATTTTGAAGTGCATGCCAGAAAAAGCTTAGATTGCTATGAGTACACCTTCAAAGGTGGTTCTTGAAATA
Organism: Eidolon dupreanum; assembly: GCA_028627145.1. NCBI lineage: Eukaryota > Metazoa > Chordata > Mammalia > Chiroptera > Pteropodidae > Eidolon > Eidolon dupreanum. Next base: position 90,135,196 of record CM053509.1, read on the forward strand.
AAGGAGAGTTGCAGAGAAAGCTTCTATCTTCTTAGAGAATGTCCAAGTACCATGAACAGAATGCTGGTGGAAATATGGGTGAATAGTCATGGTCATCCTGATGAGTTCTCAGACAGAAATGAGGAATATGTTATTGGACAATAGAGAAAGGGTGATCCTTGTTATGAGGTGGCAAAAAAAAATTGGCTGAAATATGTCCCTGTTCTAGTTTTTGTGGAAAGTGGAACTTGCAAGCACTGAAAATGGATAATTAGATGAAAAGATTTCTGAGAAAAGTGTTGAAGCAGTTTGGGTCCTCCTGACTATTTATAATAAAATGGGAGTGAAGACAAATAAACTGAAGATGGAATTGTTAAGGAAAAAGGAATCAGAACCTAAAGATTTAGGAAATCTGACTATTCATATTACAAAGAAGTAAAAATGTATGTTTTGGGAAAAAAAATATTAAAGTTGTAGCAGACCAATCACTTGATAAAATTAGTATGAGTGAGAACCAAGATTTAATCATCTCAGCAAAAGCCAGGAGTAGAGATGAAGTTATATCAGCAGGTGAGACTGAAGAAAACAAAAAAAAAAAAGGAAAAGGGAAGCAAAATAAAAAAAAATGTTAGACTTCTTAGACCCTACAGGATCAAGCATATTGCTTTTTGGTTGTGAGCATGCTCTATTCTTCAAGATAAGGAAAGAAGGACTCGGAAGGTGATTCAGGGATCACCAGGGCTACTTCTACAACAAGACCAGAGTGCAGGGATCAGGGAGGCAGGTCTGCTCCATTTCAATTTCAAAGGATGGGGCCAACACGAAGTAGAGCTCTGAGGACAAGGCTGCCTAGCAGATACGCAGGGGCTTGACCTCCACCCTGACAGAGAGCCACAGTACAAGTGGGGCCACCACAGAGAGCCACAGTATAAGCAACACCTGCCAAGTTGTGAAGGCAGGAGGTGATGTCATCCTAGTAGATAAGGAAGGTGGGACAAGCACCCAAGTTGGTCTGAAAGGCAGAGCGACTAGGCAAAGAGGATTATGCTCAAGCCTTAAGGTCTGGTGGAATCTAGTTTGCTAGGTTTTGGATTTGCTTGGGACCCATCACTCTTTCTTTCTCTCTTATTTCATCCTTCTGGAATGGGAATGTCTACCCTGTGCCTTTCTTACCATTGTATTTCAGAAGGAACTAACTAGTTTGTTTCTACAGGTATACAACCAAAGAAAATTTTTTCCTCAGGACAAATTGAGTCTTGCCCATCCCTGATTTAGATGATATATAGATGAGACTTTGGACTGTAGAGTTGATGTGAGGATGAGTTAAGACTTTAAGGGTTGTTTGGATTAAATAAATGTATTTTGTATGAGAGAACATGAATTTTGTGGGTCCAGGAGTGGAATGCAATGAACTGAATGTTTGTCTCCCACTCCCCCAAAAATTTATATTTGAAATCTTAATCCCCAATGTGGTGGTATTAGAAGGTGGTACTTTCAGGAGGTAATCAGGTTATGAGAGTAGAGACCTCACAAATAGGATTAGTTTTATAATAATAATAATAAAAAGACTCCAAGACCTTTCTCATCCTCTTTCTGCCATGTGAAAATGCAATAGAAGTTGACATTCTATAACTCAAAGGAGGGTTCTCACAGACACTGAATCTGTTGGCACCTTCATCTTGGACGTCTCAGACTCCAGAACTGTGAGGAATACATTTATGCTGTTTATAAATCACAGATCTGTGGCATTCTGTTATGGTAGCATAAATTTACCAATATAGATGTCTAGTTGTTATAGAAGCATTTGTTGAAAATACTCTTTATTCAATTGCCTTTCATATTTGTTAAGAAATTATTAAGGCATTTTCACATAGGCCTATTTCTGGATTCTTGATATCTATGCCTATTTCCACACCAATCCCATACTCTTTTGTTTATTGCAGTCTTAAAAGATAATGTGAGTCTTCTAACCTTGTTCTTATTTTACTAATGTTTTGGCTATTTTAGTTTCTTTAAATTAAGAGACTGAAAACTTTTTTAAAAATATTTAAATAGTAAATATTTTAGGTTTTGCAGACCATATGCTTTCTACTTGACTCTGCTGCTGCAGCACAGAAGCAACCATAAACAAATAAATGAGCATGGTTGTATTCTAATAAACATTTATTTGTAAACATTGAAATATGACTATCATATAATTTTAACTTGTCATAAAATGCTATTACTTTGATTTTCTTTCAAACATTTTAAATTATAAAATTTAATCTTCACTTGTGGGCCACATAAGAAGAGGTAGCCGGCCTGATTTAGGTGGTGGGCTGTAGTTTGGTGACCCTTGTTTTAAAATTTTTTAGACAAATTTTAGAATCAGCTTGTTTATATCTACAAAGAATCTTGTTAGTATTTTGATTGTGATAGCATTAAATCTATAGAAGAATTTGGGGATAAATGACAGCTTAACTATTTATTTGAATATTCCAATACACATATATAGTATCTACTTAAATGTTTTGTTTGATTTATTTCATCTGAGTTTATAGTTTTCAGTATGCATATCCTATACATATTTCATTAAATTTATAGAATGGTTATTCAACATCAACACTATTGACATTTTAGGCTGGATAATTTTTTGTTGTGAGGGACTGATCTGTGCATCATATGATGTTTAACAGCATCCTTGATATACCCACTAGATGCCAGTAGCATACCTATTCCCACTGTGACAACCAAAAATTTCTTCAGACATTACTAATCTTTTCTTGAAAACTATGTAATAAGAATTTTTCTTTTATCTTAGAACTGTTCATATGTTGTTTAAATTAATTTCTTATTGAGGTAACCTTGGTTAATAACATTACATAAATTCCAGGTGTACAACATTATAAATATCTGTATACTCTATTATATGCTCATCATAAGTCTAGTTTCCATTTATTACCAAGTATTTGAGCTCTTTTACCCATTTCACCCTCCTTCCACCCCCTTCCCCACTGGCAACCCCCATTCTGTTGTCTGTGTTTATGAGTTTTTATTTTATTTTACTTTGTTGGCTCATTTGCTAATTTTTTCTGTTATAGTCCCCATATGAGTGGAATCATATGTTCTTTTCTTTTGCCATCTGACTTATTTTACTTAGCATAATAGACTCAAGAATTCATCCATGTTGTTTCAGTTGGTAATGTTTCATCTTTATGGCTGAGTAGTATTTCATTGTGCGTGTGTGTGTGCATGTGTATGCGTGTGTGTAGGTAGATAGATGATAGATAGATAGATAGATAGATAGATAGATAGATAGATGATAGAGATATAGACCACATCTTTATCCATTCATCTGTCAATGCACAGGTTGTTTCCATATTTTGGCTATTGTAAATAATGCTGCAATATAGGGGTACATATATATTTTCTAATTAGTATTTTCATATTATTTGGATAAATATCTGGAAAAGAAATTGCTGAATCTTAAGGTAGTTCTATTTTGAAGTTTTCGAAGAACCTCTATACTGTTTTCTATAGTGGCTGCACCAATTTACAGTCCCACCAACAGTGCATGAAGGTTCCCTTTTCTCCTCATCCTCACCAACACTTGTTTATTTACTGACGATTGTCATTCTGATAGTTGTAAGGTGATCTTTTATTGTACTTTTAATAGGCATTTCTCTGATAATTAGTGACATTGAGAATCTTTTCATATGTCTATTGACCAACTGTATGCCCACTTTGGAGAAATGTCTGTTCAGATCCTCTGCCCATTTTTTAATTGGTTTGTTAAATTTTTTGGTGTTAATTTATATGAGTTCTTCATAAACTTTGAATATTAACCTCTTACCAGATGTATCATTGGTGAATATCTTATCTCATTCAATAGGATGTCTTTTTATTTTGTTGATGGTTTCCTTTGCTGTGCAAAATCTTTTTAGTTTGATATAGTTCCAATCATTTTCAATTGCTTATGTTTCCTTTGCTTTTGGAGTGGCACTCACAAAAAATGCCTCCAAGATCAATGTTCAGAAGCTTAGTAATTATGTTTTTTTCTATATACTTTATTGTTTTAAGTCTTACATGGAAGTTTTTAATTCATTTTGAGTTATTTTTTGTGTATGGTGTAAGATAGTGGTCTAGTTTCATTCTTTTCTATATAGCAGTTCAATTTCTCCATCATCATTTTTTGAAGACACTTTTCTTTCTCCATTGACAATTCTTGGCTCCTTAATTGTAAGTTAGTTTTCCATATATGTGTGGGGTTATTTCTGGGCTCTTAATTCTTTTGCATTGTTCTGTGTGTCTATCTTCATGTCAGTACCATAGTGTTTTGATTATTATAGCCTTGTAGTATAGTTTGAAATCTGGAAGTGTGATACCTCTGGCTTTGTTCTTATTTCTCAGGATTGCTTTAGCTATTTGGATTTTTTTGTGGTTCCACACAAATTTGCAAAATTTTTTTTCTTTGAAAAAAAAAGGGATTTTGATTGGATTTCATTAAATATGTATATTGCCTGTGTAATGTGAACCTTTTTAGCAGTCCTTTCCATTAACACAGAATACCTTTCAATTTTTTTGTGTCTTCTTCAACTTCTTTCAATAGCGTCTTACTGTTTGTTCTCAATGTATAGATCTTTCATCTCTTTTGTTAAGTTTATTTCTAGTTAATTTATTTTTTTTGTTGTGATTGTAAATGGAACTGTTTTTATTTCTCTTTCTAGTAGTTCATTGTCAGTATATAGAAGCATGACCTGAGGGCTTGTCATTTACAGCCTTTATTATGTTGAGGTACTTTCTATATCCATTGTATTGAGATTTTTATCATAAATAAATATTTTACCTTGTCAAATGCTTTTAATTCATCTATTTAGATGATCATATCATTGTTATTTTTAATTTTGTTAATCTGATATATATCACCTTCATTGATTTGTGGATGTTGAACCATCCTTGCATTCCTGCAATGAATCCCACTTGGTGGTGGTGTATGATCCTTTTAATGTATTGTTGTATTCAATTTGCCAGTATTTTGTTGAGGATTTTTTATGTCTCAGTTCATCAGAGATATTGGTCTATAAATTTGTGTGTGTGTGTGTGTGTGTGTGTGTGTGTGTGTGTGTGATGTATTTGCCTAGTTTTGGTTTCAAGGTAATCTTAACTGAATAAAATGTGTTAGAAAGCAGTTTTTTGGAAGAAGTTGAGAAAGATAGGTATTAACTCTTAGAATGTTTGGCAGAATTCACCGGTAAAGTCATTTAGTCCTGGACTTTGTTTTTGTGGGAGGTTTTCAATTACTGATTTAAACTCCTCACTAGTGATCAATCTATTTAGTTTTCTAATTCTTCATAATTCGGTGTAAGAAGGTTATATGCTTCTAAGAATTTGTCCACTGCTTCTAGGTTGTACAATTTGGCGGTATATAGCTTTTTATAGTATTGTTTTATAATCATTTGTATTTCTGTGGTATTCAGTGTAACTTCTCTTTCATTTGTGATTTTATTTATTTGAATCTTCCATCATTTTTCCTTTAGGTGTAACAGTGCACTTCTTTAAAATGACATTTTCTCTTCTCTTTCTCCTTGATTCAAAATGGCCTTGTGCTCACTTGGTTCTTTTCTTTCCTTATCCTTCTGTATACTGTGTGACCCCTCTGTTAATCATTAAGCCCTTAGGTCAGCATCAAACAGTCTTAGGAATAAAGCTTCAGGTTTATTGACCACAAAAACAGTTTAAGTAAAACTGATAATAACATCTTGCTGCTCCATACCCATAAAGGCTGAATAACTCTACCAGCATCCCCTTGAAACCAAACAAAATGAAGCCATGACTGATATCAGGACCTGATGCAATGATCAGCTGTCTCCTATCCTAACCACAACCAATCAAGAGAACCCGTGACCCCAACTCTCTTAGCTACTAATGAACTTTCCCCTATATAGCCTCTCCCCTAAAGACCATTGGGGAGCCAGGTTTTTGAGCACTAGCTCACCTGTGTCTCCAGGCCTGGAATTATTTCCTTAAAGAAACTTCTACTTTCTTTGCTGAGAACTCCTGTCCATGTCTCTTTTGGCTTTGACACATGCAGATGAAATAAACCCCTTGAGTTTGGTAACAAAGGTTTTTCAATTTTGTTTGTCTTTTCAGAGAACCAGTTTGTTGTTTCATTATTTTTCCTATTATCTTTTCATTATTTTATCTATTTCTGCTCTGATTTTTATTATTTCCTTCCTTCTACTGATTTTGGACTTTGCTTGTCATTTTACTCTGCTGCTGTTACTTGTTCTGCTGCAATGGGTGGAGGGTCACCAGATTTGGGGGGGGGGGTTTGATGTTGCTTCTACTTATTTGACCCTCTATTGGGCTGTAGTGTGGGGGCCACACTAATACTAACATCTTGATCATGTTAGCTGAGGTCATAATGGCGGGCAACTGCATCCACTGACACTATTCCTCTTCTTCTTCCCATCCCACCGCCCCTACAAATTTCAATGTGCCTACATTCAGATGTACTAGTGTGTTTAACAGAGGAACTTTTGTTGGATGGTAGATGTCTGACTAGTTGAAATTTTAAAGTAAGATCAAAAGGTTCTTCTCATTTTGCCATGATACTGAAATACAATTGGCTAATATTTTGTTGAGAATTTTTGCCTCTAAGTTGAGAAGGAGTATTGATCTATAGTTTTCTGGTTTTGTCTGCGTCTGGTTTTTGTGTCTGGATAGTGCTTGCCTCATAAAATGGGCTAGAAAGTGATCCCTCCTTTTCTACTCTGGAAAAGATTGAGAAGAATTGGTGTCATTACCTTCTTAAGTATTTTGAAAAATTCCCTAGTAAAACCACCTGGGCTTAAATGAACCCTCATGTTGTAAGGTCTTAAACAATGGATCCAATTCTTCAATGACTTTTGCTAGTTCATTTACAACTTGATAGCCTAGGCTTTAGTTGTTGCTAGTACTTTTCTGATATAGTGTAGGCATAATCAATAGAAGGAGCACAATCTCTACTTGCAGATGACATATTACATATGTGCGAATACCTCCAGATGCAACAAGAAAACTGTTAGAACTAACAAACAAATTCAGTAAAGTTGTAGCATACAAGTCAATATGCAAAAATTAGTGGTATGTCTATATATAAACAATAAAATATCTGAAAGGAATATTTTAAAAATATAATTTATAATAGCAACAAAAAATAAAATGCTTGGGAATAAACCTAATCAAAGATGTGAAAGACTGGCAAACTAGATACAACAAAACATCAATGAAGAAAATTAAAGAAGATACAGATAAACTGGAAAGCATTCCACATTCATGGATTGGAAGAATTGATATTAAAATGTTCATACTATACAGAGAGATCTGTGGATTCAATGTAATCCATATCAAAATACCAATGTCATTCTTTACAGAAATGGAAAAAACAATCCTAAAATTCATATGGAACCACAAAAGGCCCAAATATACAAATCAATTTTAAGCAAGAATAACACAAGACAGCATCACACTTCTTAATTTAAAAAATGTATTACCAATCTATAGTAATCAAAACAATATGATACTGACATGAAACCAGACATATATACCATTTGAACAGAATAGAAAGACTATAAATAGATTCACATATCTATAGCCAACTGATATTTGATAAGAGTGTCAAGAACACACCAGCGGAAAAGAGTCTTCAGTAAATGGTGTTGAAAAATTGGATATGCACATGCAGAAGAAAAATTGAACCCTTATCTCACACTATATACAAAAATAAACTCAAAGTGGATTAAAGACTTATACATAGACCTGAAACTGTAAAACTGCTAGAATAAAACAAGAAAAAATCTCTCAGTATTGGTATGGGTAATGATATTTTTTAATATGACACCAAAAGCAAAAATAAATAACTGGGATTGTGTTAAACCAAAAAGTTTCATTACACCAGAAGAAATAATCAACATAGTGAACCTACAATGAGAGGAAAATATTTGTAAACTGTATATCTGATAAAACATTAATATTCAAAATATATAAGAAACTCAAGCAACTCAATAGAAAAATAAATAAATAAATAAATAAATAAATAAATAAATAAATAAATAAATTGTAAAGCGGACAGGGGACCTGAAAAGAAATTTCTCAAAAGAAAATACATAAATAACCAACAAGTATATAAAAAGGTACTCAACTTCACTAATCATCAGGGAAATTCAAATTAAAAACACAGTGATTTATCACCTTGGCTATTATCAGATGACAAAAGATAGCAATGTTGGTGGGAATGTAAATTGCTACAATCCATTATAGAAAACAGTATAGAGATTCCTAAAAAAAAAGTAAAAAAGAACTGCCATGTAATCCAGCAATCTGAGTTCTGTGTATATATCCAAAGAAAATGAAATTAGAATCTTTAAGAAATATCTATTCATTTTATTTCCATATTATTAACAATAATCAAGATAGAAACAACTTAAATATCTGTTTATGGGTGAATGGATTAAGAAAATGTCACATATAAATGCTAATGTTATCCAGCCTTAAAAACAAATTCCACTATTTGCACCAACATAGATTAACATGAAAGACATGTTCTGTGAACATGGAAAACTTTATAGTAAGTGAAATAAACCAGACGCAGAAAGACAAATATTGCTTGATATCACTTGTATGAGAAATCTAAAATAGTCAAACTCATAGAAACAGATTAGAATGGTAGTTATCAGGGAGGGGGGAATGTAAAAATGTTAATCAAAGGATACTAAGTTACAATTATGGAAGATGAATAAGTTCTGGAAAACAACAACATGACTATATTTAACAATATTGTATTGTATACTTGTAATTTGCTAAAAGTGTAGATCTTAAGTGGAACAATGTGAGATGATGGGTATATTAATTAACTTAATTTTGGTACGTATTTCACAATGTATAATGTATATCAAATTGTCAGGTTGTATACATAAAATATATACAATCATTGATTAAATAGATCTCAATAAAGCTGGTAAAAAATAAATAAAACAAAATTCATTTTTGTTAAAATTAGCAGTTTCTTAAAGTTTATCATTTAATACAGGTTTTACATTCTTGCTTCTCAGGATAAGATATGCTATATATACTACATCAGTTTTGAAATTTTATCAATTGAAAATTTCTATCTGTCATGGAAGCATTCCCATTAATCCAAATTCTATGTCATTGTCTTGATAATCCTATATCCACAGCCACATAGTCTAAGATTTTAAATGCAAGGTGAAAAGGAACTTGAATGTTACTGTGGAATACTAGTAGTAGCTCTACATATGGAAATATGTGACAAGCAGATTTATTCAGTTAAATGTCAATAAGATAATACTAATAGTGGATTGTGATGATAAGATAGGACATTTACGAAAGAAATCCATGTTATTTTTACCTCTACTTAGTCTTAAAGTGGGTTGGAGGCATATGTCTTTAGAATTCCCAACCTCAGGAAAGGGCACCCATCGTTCAACATGCATTTTCTCTAAAAACATTGAGAGATGTGATGAAAACTGAAACATCCCTTTTAGAGAGGGTATTTTTTTTTTCAACTGTAGTACCCATATAAAGCATTTTCAAAATTACTAACCCTTAACTCTGTGAGGCCAATATACTAATTACAAACTAGAGTACAATATTTGTATACAGTTTCTTTTGTCTTTAGCTTTACAGTATCCAGTCAAAACACTGTTGTTCAAAGTTACATAGATTAATCCTTTCTTTTCCACCTGTCAGTATGGTTACGTTTTTTTGTTTGTACTAGAACTGGGTTCATTTCTTAAAGTTTATATTCCTTTTGGTTACCTCCACCTTCTGGTTGATTTTTAATTAATATATATCAGTTAAGAGTTAACAATAACTAATTGTATTCTTTATGGTGTATTGGTCTAAGAATTTTGACAAAAGTGTATAATCACATAGCCATTACCAAACTCATGATGGTTAATGGTTCCATTGCTGCAAAACTTTTATCATGCTTTGTGTCTGTTACCAAACTTTCCCCTTATCTCCAATCCCTGACAACTGATCTGTTTTCCATCTCTATATTTTTACCTTTTCAGAATGCAGATAAGTAGCACCATAAAATAAATAGTGTTTAGGGGCTAGCTTTTTCACACGGTAAAATGCATTTAGGAGTCATTCATGTTTTGTTACGTCAATCAATAGTTTGCTCCTTTTGTTAATGAATAGTATTGTACTTTATGGATGTACCACAGTTTGTTAATTCATTCATCTAAGGACATCTGTATTACTTCTTCTTTTTGGTGATTATGAAAGCAGCTGCATTTACAACCATAAGAACAGGTAAATTTTATTAATTCACAAAATAAAACCAGTAGAGGAGATTATTTATCCCTCCCGCCACACACACACACACACACACATACTTCTCCAACTGGCTCATCCTGGCCACCAGCAATCTCTGAAGGAAAGAAGAGAAAGGGAAGTGGGACTTGATCCTATCTGTTTTCTTACCATGAGAGAAAGAGCAAATGGTCCTCAAAAGCCTAAGAGAAAAAAAATACGAGGAGCTAGCAAAATTACTCACTGCTCATGTAATGAAAGTCATGGAAAATGTGAAAGTTAAATTCTCCATCATAAAGATCAGAAAAACTACCTAGAAGGAAGAGACACGTGGTAAATTAAGACTTAAAGGTAACGGAATAAGCTGGACTGGAAGGATGCCTTGGTTATACTTTGCTTTATTTCTCCCTTATGGAGAAACTACCATTAAACATGTTCCTCAAGTCATTAAACTGTCACAAAGTGTCCCAGAACTTAGTTCTTGTTCAGTTTCCTTGACTCAAGAGTGGATATAAGTAATGACAAATAAAATGTTAAAGTTAAGAAATAATACAGGTAAAAAAGCAATAAGGTAAAACAACAGAAGATAATTGCAGATAAGACCTTGAACTAAAAAATAATCTATTTTAACTCATTTTTTTCTGATGGAATTTAATTAAGTGCTGAGAACTCTTCAGAAAGTTATAGTGAAATGAGGTACTACAACTCAAATATAAATTGGAAATGTTACCACATTTATCCAACATACATCCACAGGGCATTCTGCATTAAATGAGCAAATCTAAAGAAGGGATTGTTTTTTATTAAGTCCATTGAGGTTAATAAAATTATATGTTTCAAGTGTATAATTCAATAATATACCATATATATTATTGCATTTTGTGTTAACCACCCAAAGTTGAATTTCTTTTGTCACCATATATTTGACCCCCTTCACCCTAATCTACCTCCCTGCTCCTTTCTTTCATTAAACAATAATCATTAAACAGTCATCTGTGACTATGAGTATTTGTTTGTATTGTTCTTTTGTTGCTTTCAGTTTTATATTCCACACATGAGTGAAATCATATGGTTCTAAACTTTTTCTGTATGACTTATTTCACTTAGTATGACAATCTCAAGATCTATCCATGTTGTCACAAATGACAGTATTTCATCTTTCTTATGGCTGAGTAATCTTCCCTTAAGAATGGATTTTTTTTATTTTGAAAACTAAGACTATTTCTCACCTAAACTGGACAGTTAGCCTTAAAAAATGTAGAAATATTTCATATCCTGAATTGGCATCCACTCACTGAAATCTGTGTGACTTAAACTAAATTTTTCCCGGATCTCCTCCTTCCCTGTCTGTACCTGGCTGAGGTTACTGGCTCATCCTTCTACTTCTCCATATTTAATCCCCAGTGCCACTTTTGATCTTTCTATCTCCTCTGTTGATTATGTCTTCTGTTTCTCACAACTATTTCACAATACATCAGTAATTATTACACTTGGATATTAGATATGTAGCTCTTGAACCCTAGTTCTATCACTTTGAAAACCTCCGCTGGCTCCGTTATCTAGACAATGAACCCTAGTGTCCTCGAAATGCAAGGCCCTCCACACTATAACCCTAGATACTCCTTAACCTTATTTCTATCTACTTCCCTAAAACTACCCTGTACCTCACACTCCAGGCAAATCTTGTCATCACACATTCACACAACATCATCAAAAGTCACTGCAAGCACCGCTCTTTCCTGTCACTCTTTCTATGACTGGTTATTTCCTCTTCTTAAAATGGATTTTTCCCATATTCATATATTCAAATCTTCTATATACTTCAAAACACAATTTGTCATGAAGACTATTGCTACAGATTGCAGAAAGGAAGGCTGTGCAATATGAACTAACACAATGGTTTCCACACCTGTAGCACCCTGGGATCCCCACCTTCAGAGAATCAGGTAGCAATACTTGTATTTTTAAAAATATCTTCCCTAAACAACTCTATGAACACTAACCCCAGCCCAGCACTGGCTGCATCACTGTTTAGGAGGCACTAGTTTAGCAAGAAGAGGACATAGAGGATGACATAGATGTTTCATGTAGAAAGTTACATGTGGAGATCGACTACTTACTTGTGTATAAAGGATGGTTCATTGGAATAAAAACTATTTAAAATTGTTATAGAATATAGGGTTATTCATGGCAATCTCAAGCAAGAGCATGTCCTGTGTACCAGGCTCAGCTGCCTTATTCTTGCTTGTTCAGCTGGTAGCAGGCCCTTCTCTCCCTTCCTCTCTTCATTCTTCACAAGCATTCCTTATTACTTTCCACTGTGTGCTAATTATTGACATACAGGCTTCATCCCTTCACTAGACTGGAGGGCTCATTAAGAATTGAAGAAGTAAAAAGAGACAGACTTGTCTGAAATAAAAGTGTAAACTGAGCAACGTTCCCCTTGCACAAATCAGATGACTGTAATCTCTGATCACTCTCCAAGTTGCCATATTACATTTAGAACACAGTGGTTAATAGTAATCTATTCAAAATTGTTGGAGAGTATTGTTCCCAAGCTGTATTTATTAACAACACATCTGACATTAAATGTGTGAGGCATTAAATTCTCTGAACCTCTAACATCAATTGGGTATTCAATAATTCAACTCAGTTCTCACGCTAACTACCCATAGGAAGCTCAGATTCCTCAGGTTAAGGGCTCAGTCTCACGAGACTGTTTTGAATGCAGACACCAGTCAGAGAAGTCATGGGCCACTCGTGCCTCTGACCAATGGCTATAAATTGGGGATTCCATGATCCCTTCCTCAGGTTTGATAATTTGGTTATAAAACTTAAGGAAGTGCTTTACTTATCACAACTGACTTATTATAAAGGATGCAACCCAGGGACAGAAAAATGGAAGAGATGCATAAGGCAAGGTGTGTGTGTAGGGGGTGAGGGAATGTGGAGCCCCCATGCTTCCTTTGAGTGCACTATCCTCCCAGCACCTTGGTGTGTTCATCAAGATGGCCCCCAAACCTCTTAAGTTAGGGATCTATATGGAGGTTCTATTACAGAGGTACGATTGATCAGATCATCATTTATTGGTGATTAATTGAAACTCTAGTCCCTCTTCCCTCTCTGGAAGTCAGGAGTGGGACTGAAAATTATAACTCTCTAATCACATGACTTGTTTCTCTGGGTACCAGCCCCCATTCTGCAACTACCTAGAGGTCCCCAGCCACCAGTCATCTCATTAGCAAATAAAAGACATTCTTATCACTCCAGAGATTCCAAGAGTTTTAGGAGCTATGTGCCATGAACAAGGGACAATAAACAAACACATCGTTACCATTTTATCACAGTTCCTCTACTCAAAGCCTTTCAATAGAGTCCCAATTCACTCAGAGTAAAAACCAAAGTTCTTACAATGGCCTGAAAAGACTAGCATGATCTACACTTTTTCAGACCTCTCAGACCTACTACCATGTTTCCCTTTCATTGCCTTCCAACCACAACCACCTGCTGTTCCTCAAACATACCTGGCATGTTCCTGAAACAGGGGCTTTGCACACACTCTGCCCCTTGCCTGGAATTTGATTCCAGATATGGGGCTGACTGCCGTACCATCTTCAGATCTTTGCTCAAATGTCACTTTGTCAGAGGGAATTTTCTTGATAGGAAATAGCTACCTTCTCCCTTCCCCTGCCTCTCTTTTTCTCCATACCATTTCTGGAACTCTATTGTTCCCGTTTGTTTATTTTTTGCCTAGCCCCCTCCACTTCCCAGCACTGAAAGTCCTGAGATGATCCTTCTGCTGTATTTTTCAATTAAGGTTGACATTTAATATTATTTAATATTAGTTTCAAGTGTACAGCATAGTAGACATTTAACATAATTTACAAAGTGATCCCTTGATTACTCTAGTATTCACTTATCATTATACATAATTATTACAATATTATTGACTATATTCTCTATGCTGTACTTCACATCTCTGTGACTACAAATTATAACATTTTAAAGGGTACTAATGGACATAGATTAGAAAATGTAGAAAAAGTCTCATTTATACATAGGGGTTTTTCAGTGTTTTAAAGGCCTTTTTTACCCAGGTTTTCCAATTTTCCAAACTTCTGCTTGTACACTTTTGTGAGAATATGCATATTTTGAATAAACAACCTCATCATCCTTTCAGACCCAGGGACATTCCTGCCCCAAGGAGCTTCTCCACTATTTGAGAGGAAAATGGATCTTTTGGAGGTAGCAGGAAAAGTGAAATTCTAACAGATTGATGACTCTTAGAAATCAGGGAGTTTCCAGGATGAAATGAGCCATGAACAGGAGGGCAGGGGTATCTTCAGTCTGGTCGTGAGACAGGAGAACAGGGTCAGCACTGCCCCTGCCCACTCTGGGAGCACTCCAAGTCAGTGGGGCGTCAGAAGAGTTTGACAGTAAGGACTAGCTCTGAACTTGAAATAAAACTTGAAATCACAGCCTAAGATGATCAAGGCTTTGTTTTACTCCAGCTTGTGCGGAGCTGCAAGGCCGGATTATTCTTTGCTTCCAAGGTCTGGGTGGGAGTCCAGAAACTGGAGATAGCAACTTTGCCTTGCTGTATCAATGGTGGGGCAAGGGCTACACCAAAAGGAATGTGTTCCTTATGCTCAATAGAGACTTAATAATTAACTCAAGAAAATTTCTTGTGAAAATCTTGAAACTCATGTACTAGTGTAATAAATCATACCTTTCAGCATTTTTGTTTTAATAACACTTAAATATTTTTATTTTGTTCTTTTATTTACTAGATTACATTTAAGTTAAATACAGGCTAGATGGAGAATTATTGAAGTTTAAATTGGTAATTTTTATTTATTTTTCTTCTTTTCATGATTATTTGTTTATAAGGACTTTTTTAAAGTCACACTATACTTTTGTTTGGTCAAAATAATAATGAGTATATATGACAAATAAATATTTTAAAACCATCTGAGTATAGTCAGAAGAAAATGTATCAGGACATAAAGACTTTAAAGCAACTTGTGGAACTATGCCAATTTATTTTAAGCTATTTCTTGACATTTTACAAAGTCAGAGATTCATGGAGCCTGGTGAGGTACATGCTGCTAGGTTAAGGCAAGATTCTAAAACATATGAACTTTGTATAGAATTTTAAAGGACTTGATGTGATAGCTGATTCTTACCTTTAACACTTCCTTTTCAGAAAAGAAGTACGCTTGACTATTTGAATTCTTGGGTAGAGCTCTGAGCACAGAGATATGAGTTTCCAGATGTATCGTAAACTTGATTTAAGTGTCTGCCAAGTAATGTTTATGTACCATGCCTAACAGTGGAAAGATAGAGCCTGCAACATTTAATTCTTAAAACACTTTTTAAAAACATTTTTATTGCATATACTGTCCCTGAATTCTTAATGGCAATCTTTTTTCCCCCTTGCTCATAGATTCTGATAAACACAAATGGAAGTGTTCATTAAACATTAAAGTGGATGTTGCCAGATAGAGATTTACAAAACTGAAAAGAGGTAGAGTAAAAGAGAACACAGAAAACTAGCTTGGTTTTGAGTTCGCACACATCCAGAATAAATCTATTTAATTTTATTATTTTCAGCCCTACAAACATCACTGAACACAGGGCTCTTACAAACACATCACCACCAACGTTATCTCAGCAGGGGCACCAAGGTTCTTAGAGGAACTATCACTACACTTAGTGAGCTCAAACCTCCAAAGTCCAGATGTAGCATGAAATAATAAAATTCAAAGAAATATTTTCAAAACATAGGATCCAGGATTGTGTCGCCAATTCTAGGATAGGTCAAGGGTGATAAGTAAGATAATCCTTGAGTTACTCAGAGCCAACTCTAATCATCATGCTCTAGTTTTGGAATTTCTTAGGACAATTTTTAATAGTGAATTCTTAATAGCAAAGACATTTTAAAAAGTTCAATTTTAACATTTAAATTGAAGAATGTTTACCTAAATACCATTACAAAATTCTCTGAACAAATCTTTTAATGATTTTTGGGAGAAATTATCACCAAAAGTCAGTTATGGCATTATCTACTGTTTAATTGATGATATAGAGTCATGCATCACAGAATAACATTTCAGTCAAGACAGACTGCGTATACAATGATGGTCTCACAAGATTATAATGGAGCTGAAAAATTCCTACTACTTAGTAATAATGTTGCCATGATCATGCCATAGCAAAGGTTGCAAAAATCAATTAAGTCTTTGGTTGAGATGATAAACAACTTTAACCTGGGTATGAATGAGAATGACATCCAGGAGCTCTTAGAGATTCTTCCTTAAGAACTGAATAGAAGAGTTGTTGGAACTGGAACAGGAACACATAACTGAAGAAGAGGCGAGAGAAGAGGAAACTGCAAGAGAAGAAAAAGAAGAACCCTCAAGAAAATTAACAATGAAGAGTTTAGAATAGATTTTTGCAGACCTGAATAAGTTCCTTAAAAAAGTTTGAAAACATTGACCTCAGTACCAAAAGGTTTTCATTAATAGAGAGGAACATTTGTGGGACATTATCTGCTTATAAACAAATCTATGATGAAAAACAAACAAACAAACAAACAAACAAACCAAGCAAACCACATGAATATATTTCTGAAAAGAGTGACACCTCCTCAAGAGGAGACTCAGGCAGGTCCTTCAGGAGGTATTCCAGAAGAAGGCATTGTTGTTATTAGAGATGACAACTCTATGCCTGTTTGTGTCCCTGAAGACCTTCCAGGGGGATAAAATGTCGAGGTGGAAGACATGATATTGATGATTCTGATGGTGTAGGTTTAGGCTAATGTGTGTGTTTGTGTCTTAGTTTTTAACAAAATGGGTTAAAAAATTTAAAAAAATAATGGGAAAAAAGCTTATCAAATAAGGACATCAAAAAGAATACATGTTTGAACAGCTGTACAATTTTGTGTTTTAAGATGAGATATTACAAAAGAGTTGAGAGTTAAAAAATTAAGCATATAAAGTAAAAGAGTTACAGTAAGCTAAGATTAATTTATTATTGAAGAAAGAACATTTTTAAATAAATCTAGTGTAGAGTGCAGAGTTGATAAAGTGTAGAGAGTGTGCAGAGTTTATAAAGTTTACAATAGTGCACAGTATGTCCTAGGCCTTCACATTCACTCACCACTCGCTCAATGACTCACTCACTCAGAACAACTTCCAGTCCTGCAAGATCTGGTCATGGTAAATGCCTTATAGAAGTGTATCTTTTTTTCTTAATTTTTGATGCCATATTTTTACTGTAATTTTACTACATTTCAATACAAAAATAC
This sequence comes from Eidolon dupreanum, assembly GCA_028627145.1. Taxonomy (NCBI): domain Eukaryota; kingdom Metazoa; phylum Chordata; class Mammalia; order Chiroptera; family Pteropodidae; genus Eidolon; species Eidolon dupreanum. The sequence continues at coordinate 90,152,783 of CM053509.1, forward strand.
TCACCATTGTGTTACAATTGCTTATAGAATTCAGAACAGTAACATGCTATATAGGTTTGTAGCCTAAGAACAATAAAATGTACCATATAGCTTAAGTGTGTAGTACTCTATACCATATAGGTTTGTGTAAGTGTGCTCTATGATATTTAAACAATAACAAAATCACATAACAACACATTTCTCAGAATGTGTCTGTCATCAAGCAATGCATGACTAAAATCTATGGTTTAATTATAGCTTAGTAGTAGTAATCATATTACCTAATTGAAATAGAAATTTTCAAAGATTTCATTTGCCTTTGACTCAGTGGTCAAAGTGGCAGTTTAACATGTTAGAGACATTTCTAAGCATTGGAAATATATTAGTCAGCTCAGGCTGCCATAACAAAATATTGTGGATTAGATGACTTAAACAACAGGAATTCATTTCTCACAATTCTGGAGGTGAAGAATCCGAGTCAAAGTTCCAGCACAGTCAGTGTCTGCTAAGGACTCTCCTCACTGCATCCTCATATAGCTCATGTGGTCTTTCTTTAGTGAGGGTGAAGGGTGGGGAGAAAGAGAGAGAGAGAGAGAGAGAGAGAGAGAGAGAGAGAGGACGATCTTTCTGTCTTTTCTTACAAGGTCACTAATCCCATCATGAGGTCCCCAGGCTCACAACTTTATCTAAAGTTAATTGCCTCCCAAAGGCTCCATCTCTAGATATCATCATATTGCAGGGCAGAATTTCAACATATGAATTTTGAGGACATAGACATTCAGTTCATAAAAGGATAAAGGATATTGTGCTTTTTCCACTGTGTCTTTGAACCTTCTCATAATCTTTTCTATAGAGATAAATTACTCATGAATTAAATACTACATCATGAGTTGAGTTTCAAGAAGCACACAAAGGACTTAAACTACTATCTATAATTTATTTCTACTGTGAGGCTCCTGAATATAATATTATAACATATTAGCTGTGCACATTTGTCAAGTTAAAAACCATTCTGCCTCCTTCTCCTCACCTGTTAAATGGGCATAGTAGCAATGCTGACTCATGGCATTTTGTACTGAATATTACTATTACATGTGAAGTGCTTAGGATGGCCCTTGGCACTTAATAAGTGGTCAATAAATGTGAACTCTAATGGTTGTTGTCATTGTTGTGGGTTATTTTTCTGTATTCTCTATAGAATCCCACAATTTTTCATTCAAATAAGTCACAAGAAATAGTGAACCTATGTTCAATAAGAATGTGGATGTTACTTTGGTTGACAAGCTATATAGCTTGCACCAAAACTTATGTTAAAAAATGTTCACCTCCAAATCAAATGGATTTTTGAAATAACAGATATATCTTTTAAACTGCAACATATGTGCATATTTTAAGTGCTCTTATTTGTATATCAAATTTCAATGTTAAGTTTTATTTGAAATGAAGCCTATGGGGTTATGGTGAAGACGTTCCTTATAAATTTACACTTTAGAGTTGATTAATTTAAAAATACATTCTAGTAGTTGAGTAAATCTCAATATCAGCTCAAGGAGATACTGAGGTATTGCCCACAAGCAACAGAAGACACACAATGAACTGCATGACTTATGCCTCATCTATTAATCCGTTATGCCTTTAGTGTAACATCACAAATAAAAAAAGGAACAAAAACAAAAAGTAATCGCTGCTCAAAGGATAGATCATTGGCAAAGATAAAAGCAATGAGCTGATACCTGGGGAGCAGCTTATGTGAAGATCAAGTTTAGAGACCCCCCGCCTGGCTCCTTCGAGGAATGAGCTCATTGGCGTTCCCATTCTGGGACTGCCAATGTAGAATTAAGAACTCATTGTCGGGCAAGAAGAAAAGCAGCTCAACAGGAAGCCACTGATGAGTTACAGATTCATGAGCTCAGGAAAGACCCCAAGAGTTATTTATTCACCTCCTGCCTCCAGGTTTATGCCCTTGTTTCTTTTATAAATAAAATCTTTTTCAGAGAAGAATCAGGAATCTTTCTCTACAGCAACATGGGTATTTTTAACCTCCAGTACCACCACACATTTGTGTAATGTAAGGACAGAGACAGGACCATCTTTGGCAAGTAATTTTGTCCGTTTATGTTTTTAAGGGGCAACTCAGCAAAACTCAAAAATATAAAAGGAGATGAATACAGATTTTCTATGATTGAGTCACTGGTGAATGTCTGAGGTTCTGTTCAGTCCTTTACCTTATGACCTCATGCCCATTCCCACCCCTGAGGCAAATTGCAGGGATCTGGTGAGTGTCAAATTCAATCTGAAAGTCACTGACTAAGGAAATACCTAAGGAAACAAGAATAGCATGGAAGTGGGGAGAGGTAGAACATATTCTCCACACAATCACCAAAGTAGATTTTATATGCATAAATAGATTGCGTCACTCCCCTACTTAAGTCCCTTCACAGACTTCCCCGTATTTCACTGTATTTTTTGGCCTTATCTCTATTTTGATAAGTCTTATAATATTCACCTTACAGTTTTGCAGTTTATTTTATATATTAAAATCAAAGGAGGAGGTGTAAGGAAGGTTACATGAAATTCACTGGTGGTAGATTAAGGGGATTGGAGAAAGCAAAGCAAGAAAATCTCTGGGATTGTATAAAAAATAAAATGGAGAGACACATACTTCTTTTACACTGATGGGTACAGGAGAATTAATAATTAACATTTACAGTACATAGAGATCGTTTGCAGGGGACAAGATAACCATGAGGGGTTCTGTGATCTTGTGCTCTCATGCAGTGGGTTGTGCTCTGAGGGGTCTGGAAAAAAAGGCATTGTTCCGACATTCCAAGAGTATGTTATCTTAGTTACAAAAATAAAAAAGACAGGCTTACTTAAGGTAAAGATTGACCTTTGTCAAGAAAGCTACAGGCCCAATATATGACTACCCAACATGACTGGCTTTAGTTAAAAGTTTTTATGTTCAGACCATTCTATGTGGTTAATGTCAGCCTCTGAGTTTGTAGGACCCACCATGCTGGCCCCGTGAGCTTGTCAGGTTTAGTAAGTGGCCTCTTTTTGGTCCGCACACCCTATTCCCAAGATATCCCTCCAATCTGCATAAGTTATATACATCTACCATGCATGCTCATGTTTCAGCACACATGCTTCTGCTGATGCCTTTGCACCAACATTTTTAGTTGTTTGAGGTCATATTTAACAGACAAGCTTTAATGAGAGTATTGTGTGAATTCAGGCAAGGAATGGATTCCTGTACTGAGGTATTTAGGAGGGTTCTTATAGATAGTAGGGAGCATTGCTGTGCTTTGACCAGAGAAATAAGCCAAATCAAGCCATGTTTTAGTCAAAAAAATTTTTAGCAATGCTTAAGATGGACTGAAGAGGCTATACTTTAACACAGCATCACCACACATGTGAGCAATGCGCAGTGCTACCATGTTAAGATGACTATAAACTCACTAGGTGATAGGAATGCTTTCAGCTTCATTATAATCTTATGGAATTGCCCTCATAGATGCACTTTGACATTGACTGAAACATCATTATTCAGTACCTAACTATATTATATATTTTTGCCCAGCTCTTTTATTGAAGGACTATTGTGTAGTCAAATTCTTCAGTCTTAAAAATGTCTTCTACAGTACATCATTATTAAAAATTTTTCAAGGTATCATACTACTTGTAAGGTACGGTTTTTTTAATTTTTATTTTGAAATAAATTTTATATCAATAATTTTTATTTAGATTTGCAGAATAGTTGCAAAGAGCACAAAGAGTACCTATGTGGTCTTCATCCAGATTCCCCTGATGTTATTTTGCATAATCATTGTACATTTATTAGTTCTAAGGAATTCACATTGGCATATAATTCTCAACTAAACTACATACTTTATTTGAATTTAAACAGTTTTTTTATTGATGTACCAGGATCTCACTTTCATTTAGTCATAATGTTTACTAAATTGTCTTTAATCAGAGAGTATAACAATCTGTCTTTGTTCATCCTTAGTGATTTTGAATCATAATGTTCAGTTCTTTTGTAAAATGTCCTTCAATTTGAGTCTAATATTTTCTCATAATTAGATGTGGTTTAGGGAAATATTTGAGAAATTTGAGAAATATAGATTTCAGGAAGAATATTACAGAAGTGATATGTCTTCCTCATCACATTATATCAACCTTGATTAATTGGTGTCTGCCAGCTTTCTCCATTGTAATGTTACATTCCTTTTAATTCTAATGTTTCCCCCCTTTCTATTCTCTATTTAATAGAAGTGAGTGACTAAGTCCAGCCCATACTCAACAGGAGGGGAATTAAGCTCAATTTCCTAGAAAGAAGTATCAAAGAATTTATGAAAATATGTTAAAACCAACATAGTAATTAATAAATACTTGGCATTCATCCATGCCATTTGCCTGAAGCAATATTACCTTTATGTTTTAATGGTGATTTCTTATTTTCTTTATTCTTTTTACATTTATTAATTGGAATTTTATGTAAGAAAGGTTTATCTCTTGTCCCCTATTTATTTATTTATTCAGTTGTTGAGTACAGAATTGGACTCCAAATATATTAAATTTTGAAGGAGGAAGATGGGAATACAAAGCTGACTTAAGAGTATTAAATTATGCCAAAAACATTAAGACAATTAAGTATTTCTAATCAACAATAGTTACCCATAGAGTGTTAGACTTTAACAGACAGGGTATAACATATATGAAGCATGCTTTATATTTTTAAGACCCATCTAAAAGACAATAAATCAAAGTCTGGTATATCCAAAAATTCTTACAAGTGTACTACCAAGACAAAACAACAAAGCTAAGGAATCCTCACTTTAAAAAAATCAACAAAAGATTTTAAAAAATCAGCAAAGGATGTGGATGAGCAATTACTAGAAAAAGATTCTGAAATCCATTTAGTGAAGAAATGTTCAACATACTAGTAAACCAGGAAATGTAAATTAAATGAGATACATTTCACATGCATTAAAATGACTAGTAAGTAAGATGAGTAATAATAATATGTGTTGGTCAAGATGTGAGAAAACAGAATCTTTCACGCTTTCTGTGTGATTATAAATCACAGAGCATTCTGGAAGGGAATCTGGGAAACATTCAGTGAAATAAAGCCAGCATGTGTCCTATGACCAGTGATCTCACTCTGGGCATATATTGCAGAGACACTCTTTTATAGGTCCATAAGGAGATACATATAAGGGCTTGGTTTGTGATGGCAGGTAGTTAGAAAAAAACAGCTTTCTATTGTTAGGTGAATGGATGAGGAAAATTTGTCTGGTGCATGCTATGGATACTCTTCAGCAAGGAAGAACACCAAAGTGGAAGTACATATAGCAACAAGGGTAGATTTATAGTGCTACAGGAAAAAGCTAAGATAAGGAACAAGATTTATAGCACAGAATTATTAGTAGATTAAAAACAAACATTCTAAATAACTACGTATTTTTACCAGGCTGCAGGCATGTTTAATGACACACACCAAACACATTAAAGTGAAGTGCTTTGTGAAGAAGAAAATAACAATAGGATGAGCATGAAAGTGAAAAAAAATAATATAAAAGAAGGAGAGATCTTCTGCAGACCAGTGATTATATTAGTCTCTGTCCTGAGGAAGTTGATTAACTTGACTTTAATTAACTGAGAGAATTTCTTTAAATTAGGAAACAGTAATATGCAAATACCCAAGGACACAGGAGAGTCAGGTGCCTAAGAGAAACAGGGTGAAGACAAAAAATCCCAGAGAGAGTATGTTCAGGATATGGATAAATAAAATCTGGTCTACCTCACAATGAAATATTATTCAGCCACAAAAAGTAATAAAGTACTATTACAAGCTACAGCATGGATGAACCCAAAAACATGATATATAAAGGAAATCAGACACACATGGTCATATTTTGTATGATTTAAATTATATGAAATATCTAAAACAGGCAAATCTATATAGACAGAAAGTGTATTAGTGGCTGCCAGGGGCTAGGGGGAAAAGGGAAGAGAGAGTGACTGCTTAATGGATACAAGGTCTCTTTTTGAGACAATAAAAACATTTGGATCTAGATGAAGATAATAATTGCAAAAAATCGTGAATGTACTAAATTCTAGTGAATTGTATTCTTTAAAATGGTAAATTATATGTAATGTAAACTTTAATAAAAATATAATCTTTTCAAATGTTAGGGAAAAAGTGGATAACTTTTATCTGAAGATAGTACATCTCTTAGCTTGATTATTTAAAGATGAACCAGAATATATCTTATCTTTATAATCTGTACTTTGATCAGGGAACATATAATGGATTTTTAACAACACTTTAAACTATATGTTACTATGTTTTAATGAATATTTAATACTTCTTTGTGTGGTTATATATGTAGTTATTATACATGATATATTAAATATATTTGTACATTATATATAATTATAATCATAATATTATAATTATATATTTGTATATAATTATATAATTATGTAATTATACATTATTATATATCTGTGTGTGTATATGGTCACATATATATACTGGGAGATGAAGCTGTAAGTGGAGTTTGATCCCTATCCTGAATCTTTGTATTAGTTTTAATAAGGGTCTTCCTCTTTAGTCCATGAAGAATAAATAACTATTAAAATGTATTAAGAAAGGGACTGACAAATTTGATAAACATTTTAAAAAGAGTACTCTGGCTGCATGTGGAAAACAGATGGCAGGAGTCAAGTGTGGGAGCAGATGGAGAAATTAGGTTTCTCCAGCAGAAATCAAAGAGAACAGGTAATTTGGATTTGGATAATGTCAGGGGAGAAATACTTATGTAGCTGGATTTGAAGTATGCTTAGAAGAAGACCAAAATTACTAGATAATAGAGACAAAGATGTTAAGGATGACTACTGGTTTTCTGGCTTGCCTAACTGGTTAGATAATCATGCCCTACACTGAAAGAACAAGGTGTGAGATCATGAGTTCAGTTTCAAGCATGGTAGATTTGAAGTGTGTTTGATGATTCCTAACACAACTGACAAGTGATCAATACTTCCAAGTTTTGGCTGAGGCTCTGATGATTGCTCTGCTCATAGATGTTAACTGAAGCCATACTCATGGAGGAGATGGATTATTGAATTTTAAAGTGAAACCAGCATCCGTTTCTGGTAAGAAAGATCTTTAAACATAGGTGAATTTTAAAATTTACACCATAATTTGAGTTAAGAGGGGATAAATTTTAACATTTAGTTTAAACTTAAAGTTATATTTAAATATCATTCAACCTATTCAGCTTCTGGCATATTCTAACAAGTTATATATAATAAGCACCAACTTCACTAGTAAAAAGCTTATGCTTTTCTGAACCAGGGTGAATCTGTAGATAACATACTTTGTTTACTCTCATTAAAAAGTAACACTATAAGAAGCTAACTTTTATTCCACAAGGTAAACCCTCTAGGCTGAAATCCCATAATCTTTTTTTTATATCTTCTTAGGACTTATTATCCTTGTCCTGGGCTGGTTTATGACAGCAAGATTAATGTCTAAACCTTCATGTAGAGGTTGACTGCTGGCTATTTCTGTGCGGATTAGATATGTGAGATTTTAAAGAGCATTCTTCTTTTTTCTCTACAATATCAAAAAATTTACAAAAGTGTAAAATAATTTCATGGAAATTTATCAAATTGATAGAGGAACAAATGCCCTTAATGAGCAGGTTGTTTAATGGACAAACTTACGACTAGTAGATAAATAAGTTCTGGAGATCTAATACACACTAGAGTGATTATTATCAACAATACTGTATTATAAACTTCAAAGGTGCTAAAAGACTGGATCTTATTTGTTTTCACCATAAAAAGTGATAATTTATGTGACATGACAGGTGTAGCAAATGCTATGGTGGTAATCATATTGCAATAGATAAGTATATTAAATCAATACATAATGTTAAACTTACACAATGTTATATGTCAATTAAAAATTTTTTAAAGAGCTAGAAAAATATATTAATAATTGTGAACTAAGGTACATGTATTTCACTATAATAGGGAAAATGCGAATAAACTATATTTTTAATAATAAGTGCTCTAGAGTAATGGTGCAGCCATTTAGTAGACTACCATGATGGATTCCTTAAAAACAACAGGGTAGAAGGTGACCTAAAAGGAAGCCATGATGTATAGATACAGTGGCTACCTATGGGTGGAGCAACAGACTGAGAGAAATAGTTGAGGCTTTGTTATACAGTCATGCATTATCTCATGTTTTATAAAAGACTATGTGATGATTAATTTTATTTGTTAACTTGGCTAGGCCATGCTACCCATTTTTTGGTCAAACACAAGTCTGGAAGTCTGGATAGGTGCTATTGTGAAGGTATTTTTTACATATTATCAATATATAAACCAGTAGACTTTAAGTAAACCACATTATACTCCAAAACATGGGTCAGCCTCACCCAATCGGTTGAACACCTTAAGAGAAAAAACTTCAAGGAAATGAGAATCCTGCCTCCAGACAGCATTCAGTCTCAAGCTGCAAAAGCAACTTTACCCTAGATCTCTAACCAGCCCAACAGATTCCAGCCACAATCATGTGAACCAATTTCTCTCTTTCTTTTGCTCGCTCTCTCTCTCTCTCTCTCTCTCTCTCTCTCCTTCTCTCTCTCTTTCTCTCTCTTTCTCCTTAACTAATCTAGATTTTGGTGCTGCAAGTGATTCTAGAGGAACAGAATCTTAAGGTTGAGTTTTCTGAATTAGTTCTAGGGGTTCTGAAATTGGTTCTCTAGTCTGATTAGATTTAAAGGTACTAATGAGTCCATTTCTAGTAGTGAAGCAAGCAGTGAAAGTGCATTATGTGGCAATAGAAATATACAAATTACTAGATACTCCTAACCAAATACTTGTAAGAGGCAAGATTCTGGGTGACCATATATTTGATACTTTAGAATATTTCTGCCAAACTAACAAGTATAACAAAATTGTCTGGTTTCTCCTAATTACATTGGACAAAATGAGGAAAAAGAATGAGTTCAGAAATTTTAATGCCCAGCTCAAGTACTCCATAAATGAACAGAAAGTTTCTATGTCTGTGCTGAAATAGACCCTTATCTCTTGTAGCTGCAGCACTGAGATTGCTGAAAACAAAACCCAGAACCTCATCCAGTGAGTGGCTAAATTACAATGCAAATTGAATTCCCAATCTTATCAGGTGTCTACTGGGAGAGCATTGATTGAAAAGGAATGGAATGCTGAAAATTGACACAGGAACAAATGGGAAGGTCTTGATGAAGTCAGGGACATTAAATCTCTAAATTCTGATGAGACTGCTTTGCCAGTAGGAGGAGCTGCTCCACATCATTTTAGGAAATTAATCTTGCTTTGCCTAAAACAATTATAATGACTTCCCCTAAGGCAGTTGCCTAGCAAGATGCTGCTGATTCTCCTCAGGACCCACCTTCACCACCCCTCTTTGCTTCTTGACTTATAACTATACTCAAGTCCTAGCAGACCCCAAAAGGTGAGATACAAAGTATACCATATCCCATGAAGAGGTAAATTTCAAAGGCACTACCTAATTTTTCTAATTTATACAGACAAAAACAAGGGAATGTGTATAGGAATGAATGGTAAGTATGGGGGGTAATGCTGAAAGGAACATAGAATGGATCCGGCCAAATTTGTTGGCGTGGGCCCACTAAGCAGATATTTGGCATTTAATGGTGCAGCTTGGGGTTAGAATGAGTTCTCACAGTTTGTTTGGTTGGTCAGTTGGCTAAAACATAAATCAAAAGTGGCCTACACTAAATGAAGTATAAAAAATAAGAAAGAGTTTTTGTTTTGTTTTGTTTTGTTTTGTTTTTATACTACAGGGATTCAAAGGCATAGGGAGTTTTCTATGATCATACGATCAAGAGTCAGTTTGGGTTGCTAGTAAAAAAGTGCCATAAATAGGGTCTCTTATAAACAACTGATATTTATTTCTCACAGTTCTGGAGGCTGGAAGTCTAAGATCAGGATGCCAGCATGGTTGGTTTCTGGTGAGAACCCTCTGCTGGGTTGCAGGCTGCTACCTTCTTGTTGTGCTCATATGGCAGAAGGGAGAAAGGAGATCTCTGAGGTCATTTTTTAAGGGCACTGATAGCACTCATGAAGTTTCCACCCTCATGAGCTAATCATCTCCCCAAGTCTCCACTTCTTAATATCATCACATTGGGGGTTAGGATTTCAACATATGAATTTTAGGAGGTAGAAACATTGAGTCCATTGCAGAGAGATGGGAATGTTAGAGTGGATTTGTCAGTTAAAACATATTCAATCACCCTGGGAGGTTCCAGAAGAGATAGTTTTCATCAAGACTATGAGAAATAAATTTTTGAGGGAAACTCCAGCATCCTTGAAGAGCTCTGTGTTTATTCTTCTCTGGGAGCAAGACATTACAGTGGGAACTGTGTCACAGAATTGGAAAACCTAAAGTCAAGGAGAGTTATTGGATCCCAAAGTGGCAAGGGCCAAATCGCAGCACTCAACTCGCAAAAGCAAGCCAGATATGGTGACTCTAGTGGACAGAAGAGTTGAAGCAGCAATCAGAATAGACTGACTCGCAGAGACCTATGGTGTTGGCTACTTGATCATTATGTTTCTAGAAATAAAATACATAGAAAATTTAGTAAATTTTTGCTTGATCTGTACGAGAGGAAGAGTTCTAGGTCAAGTGAACAAAATTCTAACTTGAGTCATAAAAACAGTGTCACATATCCTCAATTGGTTCCCATACTTGAACCAGTTTACAGATCCAAAACAACTTGAATGAAAAGCCAAGAGGAATGACCTTGCTACACTGCTAGAAATTTATACTGTTAATCTTTCTCCCAGACTTCCCCCCTAAATTCTGTAGCCTTTTACTGGATTACTGTGAATTGCAGGAAAGAAAATAATCAGACTTTTTAGGGATTAAGGAAAAATGACTTTAAATTGGCATTAATTTTAGGAGACGTAAAAACCACTATGGTCCATCAATTAGAATAGAGGCTTGTGGAGTTCATATGATCAGGATTTTATTTCAGGTTCATCTCAGAAAGGGCCCAGAAGGTCCCTGAATCCATTTTGCAGTTATTTTCCTAGATTTGGAGTGCATAATTAGAAAGACATTCTTAGCGACTGCCAAAATTCCCAAACTGGTTTTCTGACCCACAGGATGGGTACTGTTTAGGTGAGAAAAGCCAAATGGAAGCCACTAGAACTTTCTCTTTCTAGGAAAATAGTAAATCAAAAACAATATTTCATTCTTGGAGGGATGCAAAGATTAGTGCCACAATTAAGGACTTGAAGGATGAAATGTTGATGATTTCCATCACATTCCCATGCAACTCATCTATTTGGTTTGTACAGAAAACAAATGGATCTTAAAGAGTGATGATATATTATCATAAGCTTAATGAAGTGATGACTAATTACAACTCTGGTGCCAGATGTGGTTTCATTGCTTGAGCAAATTAACACATTTCCTAGTACTTGTTATATATCTTTTAACTTGGAAAATGTCTTTTACTTCATCCCTGTTAATACGTTCCACAAGAAGTTTGCTTTTGGATGGGAAGGCCGGCAATACACTTTCACTATCTTACCTCAGGGGTATGTCGTATACAGATATATGAGCTTCTCAGTGCAAGAGTATATCATGTAGATATGTAGAGGTATATCTACAGCCTTATGTCATAAATTTAGTTTGCTTGTATCTTGATTGCCTTTCCCCTTCACAAGATATTACACTGGTCCATTGCTTTGATGACATGATGCTTATTGAATAGAGTGAATAAGAAGTAGCAACTATTCTAGACTTATTAATAAAGCATTGTGTGTCAGAGGATAGAAAATAAATTAGAATTCAGGAGGTTTCTATCTCAGTGAAATTTCTTGGGGTCAAATGGTGTGCAGCATGTTGAGATATTTCTAAGGTGAAGGAAAATTGCTGCGTCTGACATTTCCTACAACCTAAAAAGAGGCACGATGCTAGTAGGCTTCTTTAAATTTTGGAGCAACATATTCCTCATTCGGGTGTGTTTCTCTGGCCCATTTACCCAGTGGCCCAAGAAGCTGCTAGTTTGTCCCGGGTTCCAGAATAGGAGAAGGCTCTGCAATAGGTTCAGGCTGCTGTGCAAGCTGTTATGATACTTGGACCGCATATTCCACAGTTGCGTAAAAGTATAGCCTCTTCGGTCCATCTTAAGTATTGCTAAAAAAATGTGCCTAAAACATGGCTTGATTGGATTTCCCTGGTAAAAGCATTGCTTGAAGTGTCAGTGGTGGATACGGTTGCTATTTGGAGCTTTGGAAGGCCTTTATAGGTGAACTGCAGTACAGGTTCTTAGGGTTTAGAAACAAAGCCCTGCCATCCTCTGCAGATAACATTTGAGAAACAACTCTTGAACAATTAGAGGGCTTTGGATGAGACTGAATGCTTAACTGTGGGTCACCAAGTTACCATGCAACTTGAGCTGCATCTTGAATTGGGTGTTATCTGACTCACCAAGCCATAAAATAAGGCATGCACAGTAACATCCATCATCAAATGAAAATGGTATATACATGATCAGTCCTGGAGAGGCTCTGACAACACAAATAAGTTACATAAAGAAGTGACCCAAATGTGCATAGTCCCCACTCTGGCTATACTGCTTTCTCTCTTTCATCCTGCACCTATGGATTTATAGGGAGTTATTGACAATCAGTTGACAGAGGAGGAGACAACATGGGCCTGGTTTACAGATGGTTCTGCACAATATACAAGCACCACCTGAAAGTGGAGAGCTGTAGCACTACAGCACCTCTCTGGAACGTTTCTGAAGGGAAACACTCTCAGTGGGCAGTACTTTGAGCAGTGTACTTAATTCTTCATTTTGCTTAAAAGAAGTGATGCAAAACAGGCTGATCCCACACCCACTTGTGGCAGTTAAAAATTGGCAGAGATATCTCAACTGTGAAAGTGCCCCCAGAAGAGTGAGGGATCCCAGCTACACACTAGGCTTCCCAGCCCAGGGCTCCAGTGGAGCAAAGAGAAGTCCCCATAACTTCTGGCTGTGGAAACCTACAAATATTATAGCTGAGAGAGACAGAGGGCAGCTGGAGTCACAGACATTCCTCTTAAAGGGCCAAAGCACAGGCTTACTCACTGATGGAATCACTTGCTCTGAGTTCCAGGGCTGAAACAGCAACTTGAAAGGCACCAGGAACATGGAGGAACTGAATTGTCTGGCTTCAGGGTGAGGGCTGGGACAGGGAGGCAGTTTTCTTCCAGACAGAAGTGCTGACAGAATCCATTTTTCCTGTGTTGGGCCCTCCCCACTACTGCCATGCTGATGCAGGCAGCTGCCATATCTGAGTCTCTACCAACCTGGATAACCCTGGTGATTTCCTGAAAGCCCCTACTCCACCCAACTTATGGGCCCACCCAAGCTGCTTCTAGTGGCTTTTCCATACAAATAGTCTGTCTTGGTTCATGCTGTGTACTTTCTTAATATTTCTCAAAGGTTCAAAAAACCCAAACAAGCAGCATTTGACCTCAGTGTGCCCAACCTCTTGCTGAGCTGCTCAAGTCTGGCCGTAGTAGCAGCTAGTCTTGGTTTGCAGGTTGGCTTCTCAAGGCACCTCCAAGCCCAGAGTGGGTGATGGCTATTTGTGGATTGCTTGGTGGCCCATGCCAGGTGGCCTCAGGCAGGGCACAGCCTGGCATACCCCAGTGGCTGGCTTCGAACTGAGCTGGAACGTCACCTGGGGTTGCATCTGAAAATGACGCACCTAAAGGGAAGACTGGGCAGGCATAAGGGCCCAGTTAACATGAATCCTGACCTAAAGGGTGCACCCCTGCACTGTAGCACGTCCACCAGTCAGTCCTCACAATCAATAGGCCTGAGTGTCATGTCCTTCCATTGATGTGCAAACAGCAATCACGGTTCAACTACAGCAGGAGAGTAAACCAACCCACACAAGAGACACACCTGAAGCACCCTACCAGGGAGACTATGCCACTGGGTCCCCACAGGACACCTGCTACATAAGTCCACTCTACCAAGACCGGGAGATATAGCACCTCTATCTAATACATAGAAACAAATAGAGAAAGGCAACCAACATGAGAAGATAAAGAAACATGTTCCAAATGACATAAGAGAACAAAGCTCCAGAAAAAAAAAATTAACAAAATAGAGAAAAGCAATCTACCAGATGCAAAGTTCAAAACATTGGTTATAAAGATGCTCAATGAACTTAGCGGAAGAGTAGATGAACTCAGTGAGAACTTTAATAAAGAGATAGAAAAGATAAAAAAGAACCAGTCAGAAATAAAGACTACAATAACTAAAATGAAAAATACACGAGAGGGAATCAACAGTAGATTAGATGAAGCAAAGGATCAAATCAGAGATTTAGAAGATAAGGTATCTGGTCCAACTCCAGTATGAATGTTTCAGTGAAGGTATTTTTTTTTTTAGACACAGTTAACACTTAACTCAGTAAACTCTGAGTAAATCAGATTACTTCTTTAATGTGGGTTGACCTCATCCAATGAGTTGAAGGTTTTAAGAGACAAAGTCTGAAATTCCCCAAGGAAGAATGAATTCTGCCTGAGACAGTGTTCAGACTTGAGCTGCAATATTAACTCTTCCATTGGTTGCCAGTCGGCCACCTACTATGCAGATTTCAGACTTACCATCTCTCACAATTGTGTGAGCCAATTCTTTAAGTTAATCTCCTCTAACACTGATAGTTGAAAGTGACAGCACACTCTACATTAGACCTTTAAAAAGTCAAAGCCTATAATCTATGTTCTCCAGAAAAGGAAAAACATCATTATGATCATATAAAACATGACCAAACAAAATTCATATGCAATTTTATAATAAACTGTACAAGTAGAAACACATGTGACAAACAAGTTTCAATGTAACTGGGGTCATTAGAGTCAGATGAGTTAGTCTGGGTCAAGTTTCTCCACAGAACTGTATTTTAAAAGATTTTTGCTGGAATTAAACATAAACATCATATACTGGAAGCATCAACTGAGAAAGGAACTTTCTGTGCCCCCAAATAAATATAAATAAATATCTTGCCATTGAGGAAAAATGATTTATCATTTTTTTCTCAAATATCAGAATCTATACATACCTTGATTTAATAAAACAGATTTTATCAACTTGATAACAATATATTCCAGTGTCCTAGTAACATCCCCTTCAAGTCAGTTTCAACTTGTTTAGTCTTCTGAGGCTGCAAGGGCTAATTAGTGTAATTTTCATAAAAATCTCCTAATATAAGTCAACAGCCATGCCACCCTGAACATGACCAATCTCATCTGATTTCAGAAGCTAAGCAGGGGCAGGCCTGGTTAGTACTTCAATGGGAGATCACCTAGGAATACCAGGTGCTGTAGGTGTTAAAAAAATCTCCTAATATAATATATAGCAATTAATATATAGTAAGAAACAGTCACTTTATTTCGTCACCTAAAGGCTAAAATAATCTAAATCATTGAATATTTCATTACAGTCATATTTTGATCCTGGTAATAATTTTTATTGGAATTCCTGGGATCTAATCAAGAATTTTTGAAATTCCTATTAAATCATGACCAAATGAAAATAAGTTGTAATAAGAGTGCTTAATGCAGAACATTTTAGAAGAGCTCTGTTCTGGTCTTTGACTGCATGCTTTTGTGTGCTTACTTTGTCAGGCATCCATTATCATGGCTGACTATTTGAACATCATCATCTTCCCCACACAAATGATGGTTATGCCTTCAGTGATGACCTGAGAGAAAAATACTTTTATGTGGGAGGGACAAGATAGTAAGATTCAGGATATTGTAATTCAGGAGGCTGAGCTCTGACCTTCACCCCCTAAATTTACTATCAATGGGAAGACATGACTAAAATTCAACACTAACGTATCAAAGACCTGGAAGAGACCAAACTGGTCAAGGTCTGCTTATTGATGGTAAGTGCAGCATTTACAGAGCATGTACTGTGCCCTGCTAGTGCATAAGGAAGGTTTCTGTCGTCAAATACATTTGCAACATATGGTAGATGACATCCATTATGTTTTAATGCAGTTTGCTACTAAAAAGATATTAAGATGTATGCTTAGATGTAAAGCTACTGATACATTATTTAAAATGTATTTTTCAAAAAGCATTTCTCACAATTGTTAGAGTTCTCTTTATTCATGTAATATTTGTTATTATACTATGGATACATTTTGGAGAAAAACTGGACTAATAGAAAGAGAGACAATATAATTAGTTGAAGAAGCACAGGTCCTACAAGTGGGAATATTGAGTAGATTTGTCTAAATAGAGGTCAGAACACAGTTGGAGTGTACCAGAAGTAGATGGTATAGGTCGAGGGAGTCACAAGTGTTTTCTTTTATGTGATCTCCTGGTTCTTTTGGAAATATAGAGAGACATAAAGTAGATTGTAAGTAGACTAGAACTCTTGTGATGAAGTGGCACTTGAAAAAAGTTATATTTTTCCACTGAAGTTAAAGATTAATAAAATGGTGTTAAACATTAAAAAAAAGTAGATTATAAATTAAATCAGAAATTATTCTAACACCTTTTGAAAAATAACTAATTGTTATTTCATGATTTCATTTTGTTATTTTAGTGTCTTTTTAAAAATTGGATTAAAATATATCAGTGCAGTGAGTTTTATCAATTTAAACAGAATACATATCTATAATAGCTATCTCCTACAACCCCTTCTAATCCTGGTACCCAGAGGTGACTAAATACTAATGATCCACATTTTCAGACTTTTTTTAAACTGAGGTATAATTGACACATAACTTCGTATTACTTCTAGGTGTACAACATAATTTGATATTTGTATACAATGCAGGCAATAATTCTAGTTAATATTCTCACCATACACAGTTACAATATTTTTTTTTGTATTAGGATGACAACTTTTAAGATCTACTCTCTTAGTAACTTTCAAATAGTCAATACAGTATTATTAACTATAGTCACCATGAGGTACATTACATTCCCAGGACTTATTTATTTTACAACTAGAAATTTATACATTTTGAACACCTTCACTGATTTTGCCCATCTCCCAACCCCACCTCTGGCAATCACCACTCTGTTCTCTTTATCTATGAGCTTAGGTAGTTTTCCACTGTTGTTTCATTTTTATTCCACATATAAGTTAGAGCATATGGCATTTGTCTTTCTCTGACTTATTTCACTTCTCATAATGCCCTCAAGGTCCATTCACATTGTCACAAATGACAAGATTTCTTTCTTTTTTTTAATATATATATATATACATATATATATATAATTAGTTGATTATATATCATATTTCATTTACCCACTCAACCATCGATGGAGTTGTTTCCATATCTTAGCTATTGTAAATAATGCTGCAATTAAACATGGATGTATATATGTTTTCAAGTTAGTGCTTCCATTTCTTTTGGATAAATACCGAAAAGTGGGATTGCTGGGTGATATGGTAGTTCTATTTTTAATTTTGTGTGGAATCTCCATACTGTTGTTTATTGTGACTGCACCAATTTACATTCATATCAACAATGTACGAGGGTTCCCTTTTCTCCACATCCTTGCCAACACTTTTTCTTTGTCATTTTTTAACAGCTATTCTAACAGTCATACGATGATATCTCAATGTGGTTTTGATTTGCATTTCTCCGAGAATTAATGATATTTAGCACCTTTTTATGTACTTACTGGCCATCTGTATGTCCTCTTTGGGAAAATGTCTATTCAGATTCTCAGCCAATTTGTAATCAGATTATTTGTTCTTTTCCTATTCAATTGTTTGAGTCATTTATATATTTTGGAAATTAACATCTTATCAGATATATAATTTACAAATATTTTCTCCCATTCAATAGGTTGCCTTTTCATTTTGTTGATGGTTTGCTTATTTTCCTTCTTCAATTCTTTGAAAACATATATGTAAGCCCATTTTAAAATTCGATAGCTACTTTTGGAAATATTCTGGAGTAGACAACAACCATTCACACATCACCAGCATATATGACAGCACCTGTTATCCTGCATTTTCACCAGCATCATTTTTTACTTTAGCCAATCTGATGATTGAAATGTGCCTTGCCATATTATCCAGTGTGTCCAACTTTCTCTGTCAATCATAGCCTTGGGTAGTCTGGAAAATTGGTTGCAACTTGATTAATTGTAGCAAGCTAAAAGAATGTAGATTATTTGCAGCAAAAGCATTCTATGTGTCATGAAAAAGGGACAATAAGATCTTACTGAACTATCTTTATTTACAAAAATATTTTTATGGGAAGTTAGACTACTCTCTAGATACTAACATGGATATTAAAAAATTTGGTTTTTGGGTAACATTCTGCTACAAGCCTGGGAGAAATGTGGAATCATTTGTAAGTTTTTGTCTACTACAGGGAATGTTCTATAATCTGGAAAATATGTCTCTCTGGCCCAGAATTTAGGGCAGTTCCTCAATTTACCTTCCTGAATTTGGATGGATGACACAGAGGCACTAAGAGGCCTTGGTGTTACGACCTGGGCTGTCAAGTGAATACCCCTAAGTAAAGCATCTATTATACCTGGCATTCATCACAAAAAGAACATCTGTATTTTATTGGCATAGATCCACTAGTGTTTAGGATGAGGCACAAGGAAAAGGAAAACATGGCGACCATGAGTCAGGGGGCTTGCCTCTGGATTAAGCAGGGCAGGTAGTACAGGAATTATAATATCATTATAATCTCATCTGCATTGCAAATATTTCAGCTCCCATCATGCACTTGATGCCATGATATTCCCAGAATCACCATAAGAAAGAAAAAGCATGCAATGGAGATCCCTGCCTACTAGGAGGAGACAACGAGGTTACCTCTACCTCAGCACCACATTTTTCTGGGCTCTGTCTCCAAAGAAAACAAAAAGCTTATAACCACCCATCTTGGAAAAACTTTCAAAAACCTCTCTCTCTCTCTCTCTCTCTCTCTCTGTCTCTGTCTCTGCCTCTCTGTCTCTCTGTCTCTCTCTGTCTGTCTCTGTCTTTGTCTCTGTCTGTCTCTCTCTCTCTCTCTCTCTCTCTCTCTCTCTCTCTCTCTCTCTCTCATAAGCCTGCATTCCCCCACTCTCTTTCCAAGTGTATACTTTTGTTTTAATAAACCTCGTGCTTTCCTGCTTGCTGTTCATCTTGCTCTTGAATTCTTTCTTGTGGAATAAAATAAGAATCTGCTCACTGAACCCCCAAGTTCTCTGGCTGTTTGTCTTGCCCTTGAATTCTTTCTTTGTGTTATTCTTATAAGAAGATACATATTATATATAAAAGTTTTAGATCAGTGTTTATGATTAAAAATATTCCATACATGCAAGTCTTATCTAAATTTCTTCCATGCATGGAAGTCATATCTAAAAATGCAACTACATATTTCAGTTTTTCACTTTTTCCCATATTTTATCCTCCAAAACCACCTTCCTATCTGTCACATGACTGGCTCAGGGCTTGTTGCCCTCAGGAGTCACTGGCCTAAATTCAATTACATTTGGCTCCTTTCCTCTTTGTTTTAATAAAGGTTCATCCACAAATGTACCTGGGTTGTATGCCAACAGGGAACCAGATACTGCTGCCTGGGGCAATCAGGTGCAGCCAGCAAAACAGCCAACACCTTCATTTACTGGTGAAAATCTCTAGCCAAGAGGACACAACTATCACACACTGAGAATTACAGATCTGTATTTTGTATTTTAGGTTTGGAAACTGTCAGAAGTAAATTTATTTCAACCCAGCTTATTGTAAACAAGGCAATGGGGAGGCAGCAGTCAAGTGCTGTTTCAAAACTGAAAGTCACATTGGACTCTTTAAGATGTTAGAAACAGAGACTGCTCTAGAGCACAAAGTTATCCTTAGAATTTCTTTTTCTTTTTGTTATGCTTTCTATAAGATTAACTGTAGACCTTTTGTTTTGTTTTGTTTTTGCTGTTACAAATGAACAAACAAGTCATGAAGAAGATGTAAGGAATAATAAAATAAAACCTACAGACAACCTGAACTACCCACATCTTTAGAGGCTCCCATAGTTCCCTTCCCCATGAAATCTTGTTCATTATTCTCATTGCTTCTCTTTGTATTTTTACTAAAATAAATACATTGCTAAATAATATGTTATTTCATTTTATGTAGTTTTGAACTTTATATAAATGGAACCACCTTTATAATTCTTTTTAACCGGCTATTCTTTTTCTTTTTCTTTTTTTTTTTTTTTTTTTGATGTGGAGGGAGCACCATAGTATGTCTACTTTTATGATGTTTAACTGCAGTTTATTTATTTTAACTTGAGTATGCTACTCCAGTTGAAGAAGTGCCTGTTTGGGACCCCCATAGTAGAGGCCTCAGAGTGTCCTCAGCCTTGCTTTTCTTTGCCCTATAGCTTATCAATAGATCGTCCCCTGCAGCTTGACCCAGGGCTTGGAAGTCCTCTGCCATAGAAAGTTGCCCTGAAACATATGATTAATGCCCTTATGCTACTTATCACAATCTTCATAGTCTAGCATTCTTTCCAGACTACTCCCATCTTTGTTTCTGGGTTTCTAATGCCACTGGAGGACCATGTTGCCAGAGGAATGGCTCTGTGAAGCACAACCAGAACCATCATACAAGCTTTGGAATAATGCCCAGATTTTCCTTTAAATACCCTAAGCCAGCCTAAGGAGTCAAGGCAGTTTTGAAGGTGTCAACCCACTGCCTTCTCAGATCACCAGTGCTTTGAGAATAAATGCTTATTCTAAATAGCCCAACTCCTGTATCAGTCTATTGGCTGAGCGTCACATGCAGCACAAGCCTCAGACTCAATTCGCCTCCAGACATACAACCTGTTACAGAGTGTCACCGTTGGGGATGATCTAAGTCTGTTGTTACCCCAGTGATACTGGGGCGGGGGGCTTGATTCTTTCTGCTGACTCAATAAAGAATTACAGATTGGCAAAGATTAGGAGAAGTAAGATTTATTGAAGTATGTTTCAAGAGATAAATGGGCTACATCAGAGGGGCCCATAGCCTTGTAGAGGTGGGAAGGTCTATCCTATATCTGAGCCTTGATGGGAGGTTATAAGGGTGGTGCTAGTTCATTTTGTGTGAGGTAATTTTGACTGACAGTTGTCTGTTATATAACCTATTGTCATCCCAGAATTCAGTCTGTTATAATTAGATTCATGAAGTTCCAGGCATACTCATGACATTATAATGATGATATAATGAAGCTAAGGTGAAAAGCAGGTCAGAGTACTCCTTACCATGCAAGCATTTGTGGCTGGCCTAAACTGGCTGCTATACTGTGGTCATTTATTTCCTGTACTCCAGGATGTAGGTGTATTGTTATTTAAAAATGAGGTTTTTCTGTTTTTTGTTTGTTTGTTTGTTTGTTTTTCTGGGAAGTCTTAGGGTTGGCCTTTTGGATTGGGCCGTCAGTGTTGTCATTCCTTTGGTTACAGATCTGGGCCTTCTCTCCCTTAGCTCATGGCTATTTAACTACATAACAATAGTACTTGTTTTCTACTTTATTGGGCTGTGTTGTTTCCCATATTTATTATGACAAAATGTGGGAGTTTCTCTAGGCCATATATCTAGCAGTAGAATCACTCTGTCAAGAGGCTTTTGTTCTTCAACCTGCGCCAGGTCATGTAAAATGTTTTCCAAGTGAAGGTACCAGTGCATACCCCCACTGCAGTTAAAACTGCAGGAGAGTCTTTGATATTGACATGCTTTTAAATTTTGGCTATTTTGGTAGGTAGGAAATGGTTTCTCATTTTGGATTAATTTGCATTTTTGAAATTAAGATAGAAAGAAAAAATATGATTTGATTTAGTGATAAGTACTGTAAAGAAAATAAAATGATGGAGGTGGTAAGGAGCTGGGAAGGCCCACTGTGGACTGAGTGTCAGGAAGGCCTCCTTTGGAAGTTCCTGGGAGTTAAGATGTGGTGCAGAGGAGCGGCCTCTGGCTCTATGAGTTCCTTCTAAATGATTTCTTTTTACAAGTTGGAATTCAGTATTCTTAACCTGGTGAGTAAGAGGACAGCAGAGAAGCTTCTCGGCCAGAGTAGGAGATTAAACAAACGGTATTGGGAGAGAAAACAGTGCTTTTGGCATGAAAAAAGGATGGGTAGAGAGCCTTCTAGCCATGTTATTTATTCCTGTTTTGAAATATGAACTAATTTGCATTACAAGAGGAGTATCACATTCAAACCTTAAACTGCACCAGAACAGAAAACAAAGCAGAATAAAAAACCTGGGAAGAATGAATTTGGCATAAATTACACAAATATTTTGAGCTTAAGAAAAGAGAAAATATTTCAATATGTAATAAAAGTTAAAACAGACAAAAGAAAACTTGCTCTGTTGTATAAAAAATCTGCATAAATTTCTAAGAAAACAACTTGTTTATTTTAGGCTCAGACAGAGCACTTCCTGCCCCTTTGTGATGCTTTCTCCTGTCTCTGAGGACCAAAGGAAACTTACTTCTGGAAAGAAAAATAATCTTGCTTTCCCTGCCTGAAATGTTCAACTGTGTTAAGATCTAAGGAATTACCTATCCACTGTTGACCAGTGGAGTATAAAGGAGTCAAAGATGGGTCTTTCTTGTGTGTCTTGGAAATGAAGAAATGTGTTACAGCTTACAATTCTGAATACAGGCACATCACTGGCATGTCACACTGACATGTGACATGGCTTCTAGACAACAAGAAGATGTGTTAACCAGAATGTGTGGTCTGCCGTCCCCAAAGCAAGCACAGGTTCCATGATTCACTAAAAAGACTGAGTCAAGGTAATCTAGGGAGGAAGCAAGATAATTAAAAATGTTAGTCAAGATACATTCAGAGACTGTAATATACTGATCAGCCCTGTAACCACACCAGGACAACTTCAGAACAAAGGAAGATTTCTTCTGGGATTGCTAACAACGCATTTCCCCACACAAGTGGAACAGAAAACAACAGAGTCTTTAAATGGCTGCCCTACACAAAATAAAATCGCACATACCCTATGGCTAAAACCATGAGGAACTTATGAATCAAAGGCTGGAAACTGCCAGCAGTCCTTTTACTCTATATTTCTTACCTTATCATGCTACATACTCTTCCCGTTCCTTATGGTATGTTCATAGCAAAGGAAATAGGAACTTAAAGAATGACATTTAAATTGAATTCCCTGATAACTAAGCCCCCTATTCACTGCCTTTCCACGTCTCTCTTGGTCCCTCTCACTCTTTGCCTCTAAGAGGATACCACATTCTGTGGAGTGCTACCCCTTTTCTAATAAATTTCCTTTGATTTGAACTTTGGCATGGATTTTGAATTCTTTCCACACTCTCCACCAAAGGACCCTCTTTTCTCAGTGCAGGGCTTTGTCTCCCCTCTAAATGCGGGAAATTTGCCCTGTCCTGCATCAATAGGATCCAGAAAAGCTATTATAGTCACAGTTATGGCTTATTACAGAAAAAGAATATAGATCAGAACCAAAAAAGAAAACAGGCCAAATGTAATCTTTCAGTTCTCTCCCCCAATGCAGTTGAGCACACAGCACTTTTCCTAGCAGTGTGATAGCACATGCAAAGTATTGTTAGTCACGGAAGCTCACCAAGCCTTGGTGTTCAGGGTTTTTACATAGACATGGAGGGCTCATATGACTGACCTTGGATATGTAGTCTTCAGCACCTGTCCCTGAGTTCAAATTGATACAGCCTTGCCCAGGCCTCCAGGCAAACTAAAATCAGGTATTCACTATAAATCACATTGTTAGTATAAACTGTATGGCATAGCTCAAATTCCCAGCTATTACAAAGACACAAGCTTAGAGGTTTTCTTCAAGGATCTAGTGAAAAGCAAGTGGTTTCTTTGGAATATACAGATTTTGAGTACATTAAGCTCATTAAATTAACCCTTTGCTGCACAGTAAATGTTGCACTGACTTCCGAATAATTTTGAAAAGAGAGACCTGTTTATCTGCTTAAGGGATTATTTCAAATCCCTATTTCAAAGGCCTCTGGCTTATTTATGGAATATAAAAACAATTTAAAGATTAGAAACTTAACAATATATATATATATATATATCTCCCCAAAATAGACAATTTGGATTTTGATTTTCTTCAGTCTCTCTTTGCTTGCTGTGTATTAATAATTCTCTTTTCTTTGTCTTTTTTTAAATTTATGTGAACAAATTTCTTTCACATGAAAACATGAGAAGCTTTCAAATATTTACTTAGGTAATTTCCATCCAAAGGTTGTAACTCCTGACCCAGTGTCCCAAGCCTCCCATGCCTCTGTTTTCCATGCATACTCTAGGCCCAGTAGTGGTTGGACAAGATGGTACTACCCAGTCCTCAGTCCATATTCTGGAGAGACTAAAAGGTGCATTGCTATGTGGTGCTTGGACTTTCCAGATTCGTCTCATTGGGTTTTGTGCTGCTGACAGTTCTCACGATACCCAAGAAAGCAGGAAAAACATGGCAACTGTGTTAGGCAGTTAGGTAGACATGAGCAATGGGGGAATGCAGGCCCAACTCAGGAACCACCTTTGAGACCTCCCAGAAACACTCATTTTGCAGTTAAAAATATCTTTTCTTTTTAAAATACAAGGAAGTAAAACAAAAACAAAAATAAAAACAAAATACAGGAAATAGCCACTGGTTTAGGACGGCCACAAACACCTGTGCAGTTAGTACATATACTATCTTTGTTTGACATTAGTCTCATTATACCATCATTATAATATCATACATATGCCCGGAAGTTCACAAATCTAATTACAACAGACTTCTGAGTGACTGCATGTGCAGTAGACAAAGGTTATATAATAGCCAAATGTCAATCAAATGACCTCACATGCCAATCATCTAGCATTACTCCTGTAGTTGCCCAGCAAAGGTCAATATATGGCTTACTTCTTGAATTCTGCTGTGCTGCAGCCATCTCTGGCATAGCCTGTTTCTCTCTTGAAACATACTTTAATAAATGCTACTTTTCCTAAATTTCACCGATTCTTTATTGTGTCAGCAGAAAAAACCAATGTCCCCTCAGTGCCACCAGGGCAATGACGGATTTAGATTGCCAATGGTAACAATTGAATATAGCCAAAAATTACCCAGGAGACATCAGTAGATGGTCCCTCCTTATTTTTCTAATGTTGTGTTTGTCTAACAGGAAAAGAGGTGCAATCAAACTATTTATCAGAGCGGCAGCATGTGGTGAGGTAAGTTCAATATCCAGCACTATAGATTGACACTATGTGTGGCAGAAGCTCTGATCTTGGAGGCTTATTTACTAAGCTCATGAGGGCCAAGGTGGTGTCCTCCATTAGAAGACAAAGCAGAGACACCTCTCATGACCCAGAGTTAAATCACTGAGAGGAGCAGTTATCACAGGGCTGAGTGAGAGCAGCTAAAGATAAGAAATAAGAATCTCACACATCTTGTAAGCTACTATCAACATCTCTTCCCCAGGTTAGTATTTCCAGTCTGGTATCTGATAGAGCAGGGGGTGGGAAAGGGTAAATACCGTTAAGAGGCAGCTCTTGGAATCAGAAGTGAGGAAGATGTGTGGAGCAAAATACTTGTTATGTGGTGTATCAGTCACACTTGTAGATTTTATGAACACATTGTTCATATTTAGTTTTATTAGCATTTAACACTAGAGATTATGCATGTACTAAAATTTTCAAACACACACACACATATCAACTCTTATCTTAGTTTACTCAGTTACATTATGGAGTGAGTTACAATCTGCCACAAATGGAAAACTATCTTATATAATAAAAAAGTCTCCATTTATTATTCAAACCACATTCTGTAACAGAAGAGACCTAAATATTTGTCAAGGCACTTAGTGTATAGTCCAACTATTAAACAAGAAATAAATAAATGTGTTGAAGCTAAACACATTAAGTATCTTCATCATAGTCCTTACCATCAAACTAAATAAAATACACTGGTACCACACTCTTTCAAAAGACAACAGAAGTTTTTTATCCTCTGGGCATTACCAAAAGACAATTGGAAACTATTGTATATAAATAATCACAAAATTCTCACTCTTTTTTTTAACATTGGTTAATACGATTATATAATTTTTGGGTGTACATTATCATTTGACATCTGTATATTCTATTGTGTGTTTACCACCCGAAGTTGAGTTTTCTTAAGCTATCATATTTTGATCCCCTTTACCTATTTCACCATTGTCCTAAACCCTATATTTAACCCTCTTTACCCCATCTACCTGCCCTCTCCTCCTTCACACCACTAGTAATCACTGTAGTCCTCTGGTAAACACTAGCCTATAGTCCATGTCCATGGGTCTCCATTTATTTGTCCTACTCATTTGTTGCTTTTAGGTTTATATCCAACATACAAGTAATATCATGTGATTTTCAATTTTTTCTGTCTGGCTTATTTCACTTAGCATGATTATCTCAAGGCCCATCCATGTTGTCACAAATGGCAGTATTTCATCCCTTCTTATGGCTGAGTTATATTCCATTATATATATGTACCACTGCTTCTTTAGCCAATCATCTATCGTAGGACACTTCAGTTGCTTTCATGTCCTGGCCACTGTGAATAATACTTCTGTGAACATAGGTGTACAAATGGGTTTTCAAGTCTTTGGGGTAAATACCCAGTAGAGGGATTGCTGGATCATATGGTAGATCAATTCTTAGTTTTTTCAGAAACCTCCATACTGTTTTCCATAGTGGCTGTACCAATTTGCAGTCCCACCAGCAGTGTATGAGGGGTCCTTTTTTGCCACAACCTCTCCAGCATTTGTTCTTACTTTTCCTGTTGATAACCGCTATTCTAACAGGTGTGAGATGGTATCTTATCGTGGTTTTGATTTGCATTTCCCAAATAGCTAGAGATGTTGAGCATCTTTTCACATATTTGTTGGCCATTTGTATGTCTTCTAGGAAGAAGTGTCCATTCAGGTCCTCTGCCCAATTTTTGATTGGATCATTTTTTATTATGGTTCTTGAGTCATATAAGTTCTTTGTATATTTTGGATATTAGGCCCTAATCAGAGGTGTTGCTTGCAAATATATTTTCCCATTCAGATGGGTGTCTCTTTACCTTGCTGATGATTTCTTTTGCTGAGCAGAAGCTTTTTAATTTGATGTAGTCCCATTCACTTATTATAGCTTTAACTTTCCTTGACTTTGAGGTCAAGTGCATAAAATCCTCTTTAAGTCCAAGGTCCTTGAGCTTAGATCCTATGTTTTCTTCTATGAATTTTATTGTTTCAGGTCTTATATTCAGGTCCTTAATCCTTTTTGAGTTAATTTTGGTGTGTGGTGATAGACAGCAGTCTAGTTTCATTCTTTTGCAGGTGGCTTTCCAGTTTTCCCAGCACCATTTATTGAAGAGGTTTTCCTTTCTCCATTGTATGTTTTTGGCTTCTTTGTAGAAAATTATTTGCACATATAAAATGAGTTTACTTCACGACTCTCAATTCTGTTCCACTGCTCCGTGTGTCTGTTTTTCTGCCAATACCAAGCTGTTTTGATTATTGTTGCTTTGTAGTATAATTTGAAGTCAGGCACAGTGGTGCCCCCAGCCTCGTCCTTTTTTTCTCAGGATGGCTTTGGCAATTCGGGGTCTTTTGTGCTTCCATACAAATCTGATGATGTTTTGTTCTATTTCGTTAAAAAAGACTGCTGGGATTTTGATGGGGATAGCATTAAATCTGTATAATGCTTTAAGTATTAAGGCCTTTTAGGTACTATGTTGATTCTTCCAATCCAAGAACATGGAATGTTTTTCCACTTTTTTGTATTTTCTTCAATTTCTTTAATAAGCTCTTATAGTTTTCATTATATAGGTCCTTCACTTGTTTCATTAAATTTATTCCTAGGTATTTCATTCTTTTTGTTGCAATTGCAAAAGGAATTACTTTTTCACCTTCTTTTTCTCACCCTTTATTATTAGAGTATAGAAACGCTATGGATTTTTTAATGTTGATCTTGTATCCAGAGACTACTGTATTTGCTTATTGTTTCTAATATTGTTCTTGTGGAGTCTTTAGGATTTTCTATATAGAGAATCATGTCATCTGCAAATAGTGACAGTGTGACTTCTTCATTTCCTATTTGGATGCCTTTTATATCTTTCTCTTGTCTGACTGCGCTTGCTTGTACTGTAAATGTTATATTGAATAAGAGTGGCAATAATGGACAGCTTTACTTTGTTCCCGATCTTAGAGGGTAGGTTTTTAGTTTTTCACCACTAAGTATAATGTTGGCTGAGGGTTTGTCATAGATGGCCTTTATTATGTTAAGGAACTTTTCTTTTATACCAATTTTGTTTAGTGTTTTGATCATAAACGGATGCTGTATCTTGTCAAAGATTTCTGCATCTATTGAAATGATCATATGATTCTTATTTGTTAATTTGTTTATGTGGTGTATCACATTAATCAATTTGTGTATGTTGAACTATCCGTGTGCCTCTGGGATGAAGCCCACCTGATCGTGGTGTATAATCTTTATATTATGTTGATGTTTTCAATTCGCTAGTAACTTGCCTAGGATTTTTGTATCTGTGTTCATGACAGATATTGGTCTGTAGTTTTCTTTTTGAGTGTTATCTTTACCAGATCTGGTATCAGGGTAATATTGGCCTCATAAAATGAGTTGGAAAATATTGCCTCCTCTTTGATTTTTTTGAAGGGTTTGAGGAGAATAGTTATTAAATCTTCTTTGAATGTTTGGTAGAATTCACTGGTGAAGTCATCTGGTCTTGGACTTTGACTTTTTGGGAGAGTTTTTATAATTGTTTCCATTTCCATACAGCTAATCAGTCTATTTAGATTTTCCAGTTCTTGATTCAGTCTAGAAAGATTATATTTTTCTAAGTACTGGTCCATTTCTTCTACGTTATTAAATTTGGTGTTATATACTTTTTTCATAGTATTTTTGTACAATCCTTTGTATTTCTCTTGTGTCTGTCATAATTTTCCCCTTTTTGTTTATTTGTGTCCTATCTCTTTTTTTCTGTAGTTTAGCCAGGGCTTTGTCAATTTTATTAAACATCTCAAAGAACCAGTTCTTCATTGTATTCATTTTTTCTGTTGTTTCCAATTTCATTTATTTCTGCTCTGATTTTGATGATTTCTTTCCTTCTGCTGACTTTAGTCTTCATTGCTCTTCTTTTTCTAGTTTTTAAAGATGCAGTGTTAGGTTGTTTATTTGGACTCGTCCTTGTTTTGGGAGGTAGGCCTGTAATGATATGAACTTTCCTCTTATGATCACATTTGCCATGTCCCAAAAGTTTTGATATGTTTCACTATCATCATTTGTTTCTATGTATCTCTTGATCTCTCTTTTTATTTCTTCCCTAACACAGTTATTCTTCAGTAGCATATTGTTTCATCTCCATGTATTTTTGGTTCTTCCTGCTTTCTTTTGGCAGTTGATCTCTAGTTTCAAAGCATTATGATCAGAGAATATGGTTGGTATGATTTCAACCCTCTTATATTTGTTGAGGCTATCTCTGTGTCCCAGTATGTGGTCAATTCTTGAGAATGTTCCATGTGCACTAGAGAAGAATGTATAAGTAGCCCTATTGGGATGGAATGTCATCCCTTAAATGTCAATTATGTCCAGTTGGTCTAATGTGTCATTTAAGGATGTTATTTCCTCATTGTTTTTCTGTTTGCATAATCTGCCATGTGGTCAACACTATGATGTTTTGTTCTGTTTCTCCCTTTAGTTCTGTTAGTAACTGCTTTACATATATAGGGGTGCACGATTGGGAGCATAGATATTAATCAATGTTATTTCTTTTTGATGCATGATTCCTTTTATCATTATGAGGTGTCCCTCGGTATCTTTCTTTGCCTTTTTTATTTTGAAGTTCATTTTTGTCTGATATTAGTACTGACTCCCATTTTTCTCTGAATGCCATGTGATTGAAATATCATTTTCCACCCCTTCACTTTGAGTCTATATTTGTTTTTGGAGCTGAGATGTGTCTCCTGGAGGCAGCATATGGTTGGGTTTTGTTTTTTGATCCATTCTGCAACTCTGTGCCTTTTTATTAGTGAGTTCAGTCCATTTACATTTAGGGTGATTATTGATATATGATGTCCTCCTATAGCCATTTTCTCTTTTGCTTTCTGGTAGCTTGGTGTTTCCATTGCTTCCTTGTCCATGTATTTTTGTTCTTTTTATTTTGGTAGACTTTTGTGAGTTTTGCCTCTGGTTCTTCTTGTTTCATGTTATGTATTTCAGTTCTGAATCTTTGGTGTGTGGTTACCATTATGAATATGTAAAGGATAGTTATGTATATATATACAGTCATCTATTTTCTTCTGTGTGTGCCTTATCTCCATTTTCCTTTGTGAATTTGGATATTTGAATCTTCCTCATTTCAGTCATTATTGTCTCAATATGTTCTTATGTATGCTGAATGTTCGTTACTATCTTCTTATAACAATTCACTTCTTATTATTTAAGCTATAATGCCCTGCACTTAAAAAAGGTTGCTTCTATTTGCCTGATAGTTACTTTACTCCTAAATATATATTTTTGTTGTTGTTATTTTGTTTTCGGTGAGCTGACCCCTTTCAGTATTTCCTGTAGTGCAAGCATCATAGTGGAGAATTCCTTCAAATTTTGTATGTCTGGAAAAGTCCTAACTTCTCCATCATATCTAAAGGAGAACTTAGGTGGATACATTATTCTAGGCTGATAGTTCCTTTCACTTAATAGTTTAAATATTTGATTCCATTTTTTTCTGGCTTGTAAGGTTTGCGCTGAGAAGTACGAGGATAATCTAATGGGTTTACCTGTATAAGTTACCGTTTTTTTTCTCCCTGGCTGCCCTGAGAATTCTGTCTTTGTCCTTGATTTTTGATCATTTTAATACAATGTGCCTTGGAGAAGGCCTTTTTGGGTTGAGTTAATTGGGTGTTCTGTTGACTTCTTGAATTCCAAGCTCCAGCTCATTCCTTCGATTTGGGAAATTCTCATCAACTATTTTTCTGAAAACGCTTTCTAGTCCCTGTTCCTTTTCCTCGCCTTTGGTAATGCCCATATTCTCATGTTTCCTCTCCTGATGGTATCAGCTAGTTCTTATATTCCTCTTTAATTATTTTTCATTCTTGAGTTTCTCTCTTCTTCATTCTGATTTATTTTTAGATTTCTGTCTTCGACATCACTGATCTTTTCCTCTATTTGTTGACTCTATTTCTCAAGTTTGCTATTTCATCTCCAGAATATCTCTTCTATTCTTCTTGAGGGTTTCAATTTCTTTACTCTGTTCATGTAGCTATTTTGTTTTTTTTTTTTAATTCCTGAAATTGTTGATATGATTTGTTTTGAATCTCACTGAGTTTTTTCAGAAGTACCATCCTGAAGTCTCTATCATTTAAGTCGTATATTTCTATACTTATAAGCTTATTTTCTGGAGATTTTTCCCTTTCTTTCTGAGATGTCTTGTCACCTTGGTTGTTCATGGTGTTTAATGGACTATTTCTCCATCTGGGCATTAATGGAAATGTATTCTGTTGTTTTTCCAGAAAGAAGATTTATTAAACAAAGGTCTATCTTTAGTTTGCTGCAAAGAAGGTGCTCTTCTTTTGGTTTCCAGTAGGTGGCATCTAAGCTTCTTGGATCCCTAGCAGTTTTGGCATAATTTGCTCAGATTCCCCTGGGGTTCTATGGTGGTTGGTCTAGGAGGGTACGTGGGGAGGGGCCCTCTGGGTGGGAGGTTGTGAACTGTGGCTCAGCCTTGGTTTTGCAACCTTCGCCAGCAAAAATCAACTGATATTCCTCTGTGGTCTGGGCCTGCTTTTCTGTTTTGTACCTGATGACTGTGCCCTGCAGCCAGCTGGCCACAATTCACAGCTTTCCAAGGCAACTGTTTAGGGAACTTGTGGCAGGAACTTGCACTCTTTCTCTCCTCTCCCTCCTTCTTCAGGGAACTCCAGAGGCTGGGAGAGGTAGCTTCAGTCTCAGCAGCATTTGCTCAGATTTCCCTGGGGCTCCATGGTGATCAGTCTCGGAGGGTATGGGGGGAGGGGTCCTCCATATTGGGGGCTGGGGGCTGCGGCTCAGCCTGGGTTTTGCAACAGGGGCTGGTAAAAATCAGCTGTTGTTTCTCTGTGGTCCTGCCTCACTTCTCCGCTTTCTGCCCTGATGACTGCGCCCTCCAGGCTTTCTGCCCTGATGACTGCGCCCTCCAGTCGGCTGCTTACAAGCCTTGGCACTTCCAGGCAGGGTTGTTCAGGAAAGTCACTGTGCCTTCAGCCCTCACTCTCCTCCTCCAGAGAGCTCCGGAGGCTGTGAGAGGCAGCTTCTTTATTACTCCCAGTCCACCGCCTGACACCCAGGGTTCTGACCTGTGGTAGCTCTTATGCGCAGATCCTATGCTCAGACATGCTGGTGTGCAGTTTGGGTGTTTTTTGTTGAGTTTTAGATGTTCAGCTTATTGTTGTTCCAAGGGGAGAGATCTAGGGATTTCTCATACTCTGCCATGTTTCCTAGCTCTCTTTTGGTTTCCATTGCATGGAATATCTATTGCCATTCTTTCACTTTCAGATGTGTTCTCACATGTGAAGTAAGTCTCTTGTAGGCAGTATATAGGTGGTTCTTGTTCTTTTTTTTTTTTTTAATCTATTCTGCCACTCTATTTCACTTGTAGAATTTAGTCCATTTGCATGTATATTAATTATTAATAGGTAAGTACTTATTGCCATTTTGTTAACTGTTTTCTGGCAGTTTTGGAGTTTTTCTCTGTTCTTTCTTCTTTTCTTGCTCTTTGTGGTTTGATGACTTCTTTAGTGATATTATACTTATTTACTTTTATTTTTTTGAATATCAACTGTAAAAATTTGCGTTATCACTACTATGAAGTGTACATATATAATCAGTCTAATTTAACTCTATAAAAACTTAAGTTTGTTTACATTTTTACTACCTCCACAACAAGTTTTATGTTTTCAAAGTCACATTTACATCTTTTTATTTTATGTAATTTTTATTTATTGTAGTTTGTTATTTTTACTACTTTTTAAGACTTCATATTAGCTTTAAATGATAAATTTACTACTTTACATTTATCTTTTCAACGAGATTTATTCTTTCATGTTTTCTTGTTACTAATTAGCACTCTTTCTTTTCAGCTTAAAGAAATCCCTTTAACATTTCTTGTAAGGCTGGTTTAGTGGTGATAAACTTTAGCTTTTGCTTGTCTGGAAAACTTTATCATTCCTTCAATCCTAAATGATTGCCAAGTAGAGTTTTCTTATTTGGACGTTTTTTTTCTTTCAGCACTTTGAATATATCATGCCACTCCCTTCTGGACTGTGAAGTTTATGCAAAAAATCTGCTAGTAGTTTTATGGAGGGGCCCTTGAATATAATAAGTTGTTTTTCTCTTGCTGCTTTAAGATTCTTTCCTTGTATTTAACTTGATATTTTAATTCTAAAGTGTCTTGAAGTGGATCTCTTTAAGTTCCTCTTACTTGAGGCTCTCTGGGCTTCCTGGATTGGATATCTATTCTTTCCCCAAAGTTAAGGAAGTTTTCAGCCAAATTTCTTCAAATAGGTTTTCTGTTTTTTTCTCTGTTTTATCTCCTTTGGGGACAACTTTATGCAAATGATAGGCCACTTGATGTTATCCCATAAATCTCTTAAGCTACCTTCACTTTTTTTCATTCCTGTTTCTTTTTGCTACTCTGATTGGGTGAGTTCTACTGCCTTGTTTTTGAGCCGATTAATATATTTCTTCTATTTCAACTAGTCTGTTTTTGAATCCCTCTAGTGTATTTTTCAGTGTAGTTATTATATTCTC
Source organism: Eidolon dupreanum (assembly GCA_028627145.1). Lineage (NCBI taxonomy): Eukaryota > Metazoa > Chordata > Mammalia > Chiroptera > Pteropodidae > Eidolon > Eidolon dupreanum. The sequence goes on from CM053509.1 coordinate 90,186,626, forward strand.
CAGCTCTATAACTTTTATTTGGAATTTTCTTATATTTTCCCTCTCTTTGTTGATGTTCTTACTGTGTTCATACATTCCTGTCCTGAATTCATGACCATTACTTTGAACTCTTTATCAAGTAACTTATCTTTATTTCATTAAGATAGTTTTACTGAGATTTTATCTTGTAGATTTGTTTTGAACATGTTTCTTTGTTTCTTAATTTTGCTCAGTTCTGTGGGTTAGTTTCTGTTAAATGAAACAGCCATTCCTTTCATTTTTTGAAGTAGTGGTTTTGTGTAGGACATGAAACTTATTGTTCAACCCTCTCCTAACTCTTGGTTGTGTCTCAAACATTTGTGATTGTCCAAGCATTCTACTGTACTTTAATAGCTGTCAGTAGTCAAAAGTTTGCTAAGAACTTTCAGTGTCCCTAAGGAGAATATCTCAGTCAGTACTAAGATTCAGGCTAATTGGAAGCCAGACAGCAGCTTGCAAAGAATGTGAATATATACAGTCTGTGGGACTGCAAGTATAAGACCCTCTGACCGCAAGAGCCAGGCCATGTACAGGTGTCCCCTAGACAACAGTCAAAAAGTATCAGGGCTCCAGATAGTGTATGAACTCCTTGATGGAAAATGCCAGTGATCTGGAGTGAGGCAGAGAGAGGGCACAAAGATTGTACTGATTGATCTCTGTTCTCTGAGAGCACTTTTTTAGGCCATGGGGTTTATATCAAACCAGAAGTCTGCTACTTGGGCTAAAGCTTCTGGACTGGTAAATAGGCCTTTTTCAATGGAGACCTGGTGTATTTTCTGCTACTTTTGCAATGCCCTGTGGGTGGTAGATTGCTAAGAACTTTCTCTTCAATGGTTAGTCCTGTGGAACCCCAAAACACAAATCCCCCCACTCGGCCTTGAGAACATAGTCTGGGTCAAGAGATGTCCACTGGGCATTAGCTGAAGAAATCAGGGCACCAGGAAATTGTAAAAATTCCCTTGTGGGAGATACTGGTGCTCTGATATGTGGCAGAGGGCAACTATAAATATGGGTGCCCACAAGCTATAGCAAGGCAGAGGAGTGTTTAACAATGGAGCTCACCAGTCTTTCCCCGTAGAGTGTTCTAACAGACTCTTAGATGTGTATATTAAATTAGATGCCTGCCCTTAGGCCAGTGCTTTAATATATGCTAATTGGCTTCTTTCACTTAAAGTCTTGGCATGATTGGCTGCTCTTGCACTGAGCCTTGGGGTGGGTAAATCTGAGCATATAAGGTCTTTTAAAATCATTTCTCAGATCAATATAGTCTTGTGGGTCTTGTGGATGTGAGGTCCACTGGTTACCAAAGCTAGATGTTTGGGGGACTTGTCTCAGGTGCAGGTCTTAAAAGTCAAGGCGCATCAGGGAGAAGCTCCAGATTTTGAGATCCCTCCTGATTGAAAGTCACTGCACAGAGGGTTTGTGGCAAAATTTGTTGCAGTTTCTCCTACCTGCATTGATGTGTTTTATCATATGCTTGATATGTCATAATTGTCTTGTCGGCCTTTACTTTTTTTCATAAGACACTGTTCCATATGTAGCGGTAGTGTTGGTGTGTCTGTGAGAGATGTTTTCAGAACTTCTTATGTTACCATCTTGAACTGGAACCTCAACAGTGTTGTTTTTTAAATATTTCTATTTCTATTTTCTATACTTTAAGACGTTGAATCTAGAAAATCATTAAATCTACATGTGGAAATAAATGAAAACCAACCAAATGAGAACACACAAAGGCTCTTTTTTCAGAGCTCGCTTTAACCCAGAGTCAGCCACCATTACTTACACCAGGCAGAGACCCAAAGTCTATCAGGGGAAAGCTTTATAGTGGATAAAAGAAGCTTCAGGTATGCCCTGAGTGGAGGCTGTTGCCACCAAGAAGCTGATGGCAGCTCCCTGGAAGTAGACAGTCCTATGTAACTTGTTAGGGAAGCGTATTTAGATTTCTCTGGTTGGTCCTAAGTTAAAAGCAGCAAGAACAATTAAGGAAGTTGTTAGTTATTAATCAAGTTCTAGTCCTTCTGGGACAAGGGTTACATAGGTTTCTGTTCGGCTTTCTGTATTGTTGCTGGAGATAGCAGTTTGATTTCCTACAAGTGTGAGTGACAGCAGGATGATTTTCATATAGATATGGGATTGGTCTTGTTGGCTGATTATTGCAGGTTGTGGGTCAGAGTTCTGCTTTTATCTATAGTCTAGCCATTGTGCATTTGTTTATTTAATATCTCACAACTTATTTCCTTCACAGAGAAAGTTGTGATAACTGAGAATCTTTGCATTCTGTGTCATCTATGCCTACATTTTGTTCCTATAAAACATAATTTAATGCAAATAATCTACAACTTTATCACTGTTTTGTTAATCTTGGGATCTTAAATTCACCACAATTGTGGTGAAGATGAGAGATTTATTGTTGCCCTATCTTCTTTAAAAATGCAACCAGGAAAATTCTAAGTGGAGGCCTGCCCTGACAAGAATGACCTACTCTTCCTTTTGATTGAAGCTGTGAGTTTAATCATAAAAAGGATTTTTACCTGTAGCTATTTCAAGATTCTATTCTGATATTTCTTAGACCTTATCTTAACTCCATCAACAGATGTGGCTCATGAGAACGTGGTAGGCTTTCCTTGTTGAAATTATTTAACTTACACTTAACTTTTAATTGTGCCTCAGCGCGCGCACACACACACACACACACACACACACACACATGCATCATCAGTGGGTAAGGAAAGAAAAATTAGCCCACAATTTGTCTTTATTAGAGACAAATATATTGCTAGGGATTAAAGTTTTTTTAATCCTGTTTCTTTTCTACGAACTTGTTTTTAATTTCACAGACATCAGGACACTGATGAGATATGAGAATTTTCTAGTGTGTAATTATCAGAGCTAACTACTGAAATCAGAGTCACTGTACTCTGGCAGTGTTCTATTCACAAAATCTCCAATAAAGAAAGAGGCCCAAACCAGATTGCTGGGACACATCTTCACATCTTCCACCCTAACTCCTTCTCACAAAAGAATCTTTCCTAACAAAACACTTCTCCAGGAGTTTCATTTTTTTTTCACTCTTGTTTCCGTGAGATTTCTCCCAAGACAAATATTTTACATTTAATGACCTCTACTGCCTCAGAATTCATAGAACATATATATTACTAGTTTCACTTATTGAGCTTCTCATTCTTGAAAATTATCATTCATTTTTATGTTTTGTACCTCCAAACTAAACAAAAAATGGACTGGCAGCCCCAGGCCTCTCTGGAGATGAGATCGTTAGGAATGATCTAAATCTTTCATTGCTCCAGTGACTCTGAGGGGACCTCGGTTCTTTCTGCTGACATGGTAAAGAATTACATAAAGTCTTGGAGGATTCGTTAGGGGGACATTGAGAACAACTGACAAAGACCTTGATAAGAAGTTGGCAAACACCCTCGATGAAGGACGTGGGTCACTTGGGAAGTCTGAGACTTTGGTATAACGATTTCTATAGTCTGAAAGGAAGAAGTTATAATTATGTGAATTTAGGCTGAGAAGCTTTTCTTAGAAGACTAAGCAAATGATGTCCAGTTGCAAAAATTGAAAGAGAATCTGTATAGTTATGAAGGCCAATGAACACTTAGGTTTTGCTGAGTTAAGATTTACTTTACGCTACAAATGTGGATATAGTAAATCCTCCCACTTTTTTTTTGCCTTTTCACCCATGCTTCCTTTGCTATATTTTTCTATGCTACATTCTCCTTGTATTACTCTCAATAATTCCCTCACTTTCATTTTCATTTCTCTACCAGTAACTTTTGGGCACCAGAGGAATTAGTTTATCTATTTTTTTTTTTCTGTTGAAGCAAAAGCTGGGTCTTCTGACTCATAGGGAGAGACCCTGGTTGTAGGCATCTCCCCAAACTCTTGGTTATTCTCTTTTTTACCCTAGACTAGTATAAGAGTGACATTTCAACTCTCTGTCTCTAAATGCCATTGGTCATTCTCCACAGGTAGAGAATGGAACAGAAGGGCTCATCAGCCATCACTGCTCTCATGATCTGCCTGAGGCCCTGGAGCCTGAATACCAACTTATCTGAAATTGTTGAATGTGCGGTCATTTGTTTATTTCTTTGTTTCCCTCTGATATGACTGATTGGATTCCAGATACCTGTTCCTATGAAGCACTTCCCAACTGGCCTGGATCCACAATTGTGGTCTCTCATGACATGTGGCAATGGTGGGCTCTTAGTTTGCTAGTCCTTATCCTATTTATTCCTGGATGAACTGGACCCTCCCTCCCCAAAAATATCTGGCAGGTGCCTGCCCAGGTGAAAGTTTCATTCAGCCCTGGGTCTCGGGCAGAAAGTTCTCAGTCCCATATCTCTTTTTTTCCTATGAAGTCCAAGGCTATAAGCAGGAGGCAAGGACAATGCTCACCCAGATTTTTGCACATTCTATAGAAATAACTACATTTGAAACCTGTAATTGTTTAGAAACAGGATAGCATAAACAAATTTGTTCTCATAATGATGACTTATTTATAGCCATTTCTGGTTTGGGGTATTGTTTGCAGCTGATATGAAGATGATGGGCATGAAGAGATAGAATGTACTCACCATTTCTTCCAAACTGCTTTTTTAAAAAGTATTCTAATATTTATCTAAGTAGATGGGAAATACTTAATAATATTATTTAATAATACTTAATAATGTTTTCTAAACTTTATCATGATTGTTATACCATTTTATACTATACGAATTTACTCTATTAGAATCTTTGGAAACATAGCAGACTGAGAGGCATCCCCAGATCTCTTCTCTTGAAACAACAACAAACTGAACATCTAAAACTCAACAAAAACACTCAAACTGCACACCAGCACGTCTGAGCATGGGATCTGCACATAAGAGCAACCACGGGTCAGAACCCCGGGAGTCGGGTGGTGGACCAGGAGAAATAAAGAAGCTGCCTCTAGCAGCCACCGAAGCTCCCTCCAAGTTTGGGATTGGAAACCACAGCCCACAAAAGTCAACCAAAATAATAATAATAAAAAAAACACAAGGACAAGGAAGCATTGGAACACTGAGCTACCAGAAAACAAAGAGAAAATGACTATAAGAAGACTTCATATTTCAATAATCACCTTAAATGTAAATGGACTGAACTCATCAAGTTGAAGAATGGATCAAAAAACAAAACCCAACCATATACTGCCTCCAGGAGACACATCTCAACTCCAAAAACAAATATAGATTCGAAGTGAAAGGGTGAAAAATAATATTTCAACCAAATGGTATTCAGAGAAAAGTGTGAGTAGCAGTACTAATATCAGATGAAATAGACTTCAAAATAAAAAAGGTAAATAAAGATACTGAGGTACACTTCATAAAGAGAATCATGCACCAAAAAGAAATAACATTTATTAATATTTATGCTCCCAATCAGGCACCCTGATATATGTAAAGCAATTATTAGCAGAACTAAAGAGAGAAACAGAACAAAACACTACTGTAGTAGTAGACCTAAATACCTCACTATCAGATATGGATAGATAATGCAACAGAAAAGCAATGAGGAAATAACATCCTTAAATAACACATTAGACCAACTGGACATAATTGACATTTACAGAGCCTTCCATTGCAATACAGCTGCTTATACATTCTTCTCTAGTGCAAATGGAACATTCTCAAGAATCAACCACATACTGGGACACAGAGATAGCCTCAACAAATGTAAGAGGGTTGAAATCATACCAACCATATCAATAGATGCAGAAAAAGCCTTCAACAAGATACAGCATCTGTTTAAGATCAAAACACTTAACAAAATCAGTATAGAAGGAAAGTACTTTAATATAATAAAGGCTATCTTTGACAAACGCTCAGCCAACATTATACCTAATGGTGAAAAACTAAAAACCTTCCCTCTAAGATCAGGAACAAGGCAAGGCTGTCCATTATTGCCACTCTTACTCAATATAACATTTGCAGTCCTAGCAAGCACAGTCAGACAAGAGAAAGATATAAAAGGCATCCAAATAGGAAATGAAGAAGTCATACTGTCACTATTTGCAGATGACATGATTCTCTATATAGAAAATCCTAAAGACTCCACAAGAACAATATTAGAAACAATAAGCAAATACAGTAGTCTCTGGATACAAGATCAACATTAAAAAATCCATAGCATTTCTATACTCTAATAATAAAGGGTGAGAAAAAGAAGGTGAAAAAGTAATTCCTTTTGCAATTGCAACAAAAAGAATGAAATACCTAGGAATAAATTTAATGAAACAAGTGAAGGACCTATATAATGAAAACTATAAGAGCTTATTAAAGAAATTGAAGAAAATACAAAAAAGTGGAAAAACATTCCATGTTCTTGGATTGGAAGAATCAACATAGTTAAAGTGACCATAATACCTAAAGCATCATACAGGTTTAATGCTATCCCCATCAAAATTCCAGCAGCCTTTTTTAATGAAATAGAACAAAACATCGTCAGATTTGTATGGAAGCACAAAAGACCCCGAATCGCCAAAACCATCCTGAGAAAAAAAGGATGAGGCTGGGGGCACCACTGTGCCCGACTTCAAATTATACTACAAAGCAACAATAATCAAAACGGCTTGGTATTGGCAGAAGAACAGACACATGGAGCAGTGGAACAGAATTGAGAGTCGTGACATAAACTCATTTTATATGTGCAAATAATTTTCTACAAAGAAGCCAAAAACAAAATAAAAGAGAAAATTTATATGATCATACCAATAAATGCATAAAAACATTTGACAAGATACAACATCTCTTTATGATTAAAACATTCAATAAAATTGGAATAGAAGGAAAGTACTTCAACATAATAAAGACCATATATGACAAACCCTCAGCGAATACACTCAATGGTGAAAAACTGAAAGCTATTCTTCTAAGACCAGAAACAAGATAAAGATGCCTACTCTTGTCGCTGTTATTCTACATAGCCAGAGGAATCAGGCAAGAGAAAGAAATAAATGACATCCAAATTGGGCGTGAAGAATCAAATTGTCACTTATTGCAGATGTCATAATTGTTTATATAGAAAACTCTAAAGACTATACTAAAAGACCATTAGAAACAATAAACAAATACAGTACAGTTTCAGGATATGAAATCAATGTACAAAAATTTATTGCATCCCTATAGGCCAACAATGTAATTTCAGAAAAAGAAATTTTAAAAATCCAGTTACAATTGCAACAAAAAGAATAGAACACCTAGAAATATAATTAACAAAGAATATACAGGACCTATACATTGAAAAGTACAAGACATATGGAAAGAAACTGAAGAATACACAAAAAAGTAGAAATATAGTTCCTGTTCATGGATTGATAGAATCAACATACTTAACATGACCATGTGGCACAAAGCAATCAATGGATTTAATGTCATCCCATCGAAATCCTAATGGCATTTTTTAAAGAAATAGAATAGAAAGTTATCATATCTGTATGGATATACAAAAGACCCAGAATGCCAAAGTAATCCTAAGAAAAGAAGAACAAAGTCAGAAGCATCAAATTATACTGCAAAGCTACAATAATCAAGACATTTTGGTATTGGCAGAAAAACAGACACACAGACCAATGGAACAGAATTGAGAACCCAGAAATAAACCCACATGTAGCTGGGCAAATAATTTTCAACAAAGGAGCCAAGTATGTACAATGGAAAAAAGAGAGCCTCTGCAATAAATGGTGTTGAAAAATTAGAAAGCCACATGTAAAAGAATGAAACTAGACTGCTAGTTGATACCACACACAAAAAATAACTCAAGTGGACTAAATACTTATATAAAGACCTGAAAAAGTAAAATATGCAGAAGAAAATGAAGGTATTAAACTTATGGACCTTGGCCTCAGAGAGCATTTTATGAACTTGACCCCAAAGACAAGAGGAATAAAGGCAAAAATAAATGAATGGGACTACATCAAACTGAAAAGCTTCTGCACAGTTAAAGAAACCATCACAAAACAAAAAGGCAATCAACTAAGTGGGAGAAGATATTTCCAAACAATATCTCTGATAAGGGCTAACATCCAAAATATATAAAGAATGCACATGACTCTGCGACAAAAACATATCCTATTAAAAATGGGCAGACACCTGAACAGACACTTTTCCCAAGAAAATGTACAAATGGCCAACAGATAAATGAAAAGATGCTCAACTTTACTAACTACTAGGGAAGTACAAATCAAAACCACAATAAGATACCACCTCACACCTGTTAGGATGGCTATTACCAATTAGACAAGAAATAATAAGTGTTAGGATGTGGAGAAAAAGAAACCTTCATACACTGCTGGAGGAATGTAAACTGGTAAAGCCACTATAGAAAACAGAATGGAGGTGCCTCAAAAAATTAAGAATAGAGCTACCATATGATAGAGCTACCAATCCTTCTTCTGGGTATCTACCCGTAAAATATGAAAACATTTATTTGTAAAGATATATGTACCCTCATGTTCATTGCACCATTATTCATGATAGTGAAGACATGAGGACAGCCAGTGTCCTTCAATGGCTAATTGGATAAAGAAGGTGTGGTAATGGAATACCACTCAGCCATAAGAACATGAAATATTGCCATCTGTGACAATAAGGATGGATCTTAAGGGGAACATGCTAAGCAAAATAATCAGATGGAAAAGGACAAGAAATACATGATCTCACTCATATTCAGGATATAAAACAGGAAGCACCAAGCAAACATAAAACAAACAAGCTTATAGACACAGACAAAAGTATGGTAGTTACCAGAGGGGAACAGGGTAAGAGGAGGGTGAAGGTAAAGGGTGTCAAACATATGATGACTATGGAAAACTAGACTCTGGGTGGTGAGCATGTGATACAATATATAGATGATGTATTATAGTTTTGTACACTTGAAAGCTATATAATATTATTAATCAATGTCCCCCAATAAATTTAATTAAAAATTTGGGATTTCTGGAAGATACTATAAAAACAAAAGTCATTATGTAATTTCTGCTCTCCACATTTTGTAGGAGAATGCACGGTTTATTGAAATCAATGTGGGGCATGTTTTAAACATAAATCAATTTCAAACTAAACTTTTAATATATTCTGAATATATAGAGAGAGCATTTATCTATAGATTAAAAATCACTTCATTTAGTAAAACATTTTCACATGAAAAATATTGAAAACAAGAGATCTTCCTTTGTTAATTTGTATTTTATCTTATTTTTGATATCTATTTCTGTTTTGTATATGTAAAGAGTAAACTGTTGATAAGATTTGCAGTAGATGAATCTTGTTAAAAATAAAATACAGGTGGCTGTGAAGTCTGTAAATATTGACAATGTGTTTCAGATAGATCGAACCTCCTTGATGTTTCTTCTGTGTTAAAAATGCAACTTTATAATGTGGAAATTGGACACACAAATCATCTGATGCAGCATACGACAGATGCATGTACAATGACTGCTGAAAATGGTGCTTTATGCACATCCTTCACTGCAAATTTGCACAGCTTACTGAACTATGAATTGCTACTGAGGGACAACACGTTCAGACATCACAGCAATAAGCTACTCATGATGAATGATTGCCTATGTTTCAGACTAGATGGCCACTGTGATCAACTTGATTTCAAAAAACTGAATAATCATTACTTAGTTTAATCTGTTAAAACAGTCAACGAGAAAGGATGTATTACTCATTGGAAAGGATTTCTGGCATGAAATTTTTCCGAATTTGGTCCCATTTTGTTCAGAACGTTAAACTTACCTATA
>CM053509.1:90196927-90323306 GCA_028627145.1 Eidolon dupreanum
GTCTCTTATTCTGATTTAATAATAGAATGCTATCACATTGAAGAACACTGATCAGTCTGCTATAGAATTTATTTTGCCAACTTGGTATTGTACAGATTTGGAAAACATTTCAAGTTTCTCGTGTGTGTTTTACCAGAATTATTATCCATAGAACTTGCTTTATGAATAACAAGAAATCATCTTGAAATTTATTTTCATTTTATAGTTTTCACCTTTTTGACTAATTAACTTATACCACATTTTCCTGCTAAGAATTAGCTTTCTAAATAACTATATTTTGCTTTTTAAAAATAATTCTTTCTCACTTTCATTTTCGCATAAATATAAATGTTAAATTTTGGGAATTTTTTTTACTTAAATGCTTATCTTTCCCTTGAAAGTAAATTAAAATATTGCAGTTTAATTTAGGTTTATATCAAATTTTTTTGTGTTGATTTCCCAAGGTGTTTTTCTTTTCTTTTTTTTTCCTGCAGGGTTCTCTTGTTCCGTATTAACTCTTCTAAAAATAGTTAAATGACAGTTGTTAAAAATAGAATACAAATATATTCAAAGAAGAAATACAAATAACTATGAGCAAGTGAAAAATAGTGTAGCCTCACTAATAATTGGAAAAATTAGGCCGGGAGTTTTTGCCTATTCAAGTAGGGAACATTTTTTAATAGTAATAATCTATGCCAACACTGATATCTGTGATGAGACAGAGGGCCCTCCCGTAATTCCGGGAAGAGTTTCAAGTGACAGCCTTTCTAGGGGGTAAGTGAGCAAATACATTCCAGGATTCTTAAATATCCATACCCTTCTGGCTTGTTTCTGGGGTGCTATCTTTAGAAGATTATTAGAAGTGGTGTCAAAGATTGAAAGATATTCACAATACAATGTGAAAAGACAAAATAAGGGAAACAACCTTAGTCCTAACATTGGAAGAATCATTAATTTGTGAATATCTACAAGGTGGAATATTATATCTTTCCTGAAATCATGTTTTAAATAATATTAAATAATGTAGAAATGTTCATAACGTAATGATTTTAAAACTCGGGTCCTAAAACTATTGCAGTAAAATCCTGCTTTAAACAAATTAATTTATTAAGATATGTGTGTACAAGAGAGACAAGAGTTATCAATTTATGGTGTGATAAGCTAATTTGTTAAGTTCTTTTTTGTACTTTTTTATTTCCTAAGATTTCTACATTGAATATTTTTCAATCTTAAGAAAAGTACTTCATTTTTGAAAGGTAGGGAGAGGCAGGATACCCCCACATCCTCATCCGGGACCCCCAGCCTTTGGGTTTGTGTTAATAACAGAGTGGAGATGACCAAGGAAACTCAGTGGGTACTTTTGCATATTTAAACAGACACCTTTCTGAGCATTCCAACTATGGGTTCTAAAATATTCATTAAAGTATAGCTCTGATATTTGAAGTTCTAGTTGTCCATCAGACAGAAGCTTAGAGACAAGAAGCCTTTGTGTAGGAAGGTGGTGACAAACTCTGTGGATCTCAGTGTTTTTCAGCCTAGTACGACTGAAGCATCTACAAATTCAGCAGCATGAGTGGTTTATTAGCAGCCCACCATCAGTGGGGTATGGGAATGTGTGTGCTGTCTGAAAAAGCCCTTCTACCTCGCTGGCTTCAGACATTACCAGATGAGGTCATAGTCGAATTTTACTTGACCCAGTAGTGAGGAGTAAGGAAGGAAAAGGCTTTCATCTGTTCTTTTGGTAGATTAGGGAAAGCAGGGTTTGTCTATTTTTTAACTTTTGTTACAGAAAGTTTGGGGCACATTCAAAGGAAACAATAGTGTAATGAAGCCTCCTTACCCTTCTCCCAGCCTGTATCATCTTATCTTCCACCCAGCTCCCTACTACTACATCTCTACGTCGATGATTGACATCATTGTTATAGTTCTTTTTATTTTAGGTAAAATCTACAGACACTGAAAGGCACAATCCTAGCCATACAGTTTTGACCACTGGTTAGACCCATGTAACCTGGATATCATGGCCCCTATCATGACAGCAAACACCCCTATCTCCCCAGGAAGTTCCCTAGGCCCCTTCCCAGTCATTCTGGACTTGGAAGGTTTAGTTTTTGTTTTAATATTATGAGTGCCTGGGGATCGTGTTTGTGTGTAAAGTAGCCTAGTTGATTGTATGAACTGAAAAACATGCCTGAGAGAAGAAAGCGCTGGTCTTCATCTCATAGTAACAGGATCTTAAACCTGGGCTTGAAATTCATCCAGACTACCTACCTGTCTGTCTAATTTTGATGCATCTTGCAAGGGGAAAGTGCCAGGAAGGATGCAACCGACTTTGTATTTAGAGTCACTGAAATTTAAAATGTCTGCGTTTTTTATTTTTGTTTTAAAGAATCCTCGCAAGGCTCGTGTAACTCGACGTTTTATTGTAGTCGAAGGGTTATACATGAATACTGGAGCTATTTGTCCTCTTCCAGAATTGGTAAGCAACCATGATTATTAATTATTTTAGTATTCGGACTATTTGGCTGTTTGCCTTTTGTTTATGACCATTTTTAATGTATAACATCTGCATTGCTTTGCATAATAGGTATCATAAGCACATTTTGATCATACCAGGGAAGTAGATTAACATTAAATGATGCCACCTGTGGCCTTTAAAGAGTAATCAAGACTCAGCTTTTAAAACTAACTTTATTGAGATATAATTGACATATCATAAAATACACTTAAAGTGTACAGTTCAATAAGTTTTGACAGATGTATATTCTCCTATCACCACCACCATGGTCAAGATGTAGAAAACATCTATTTATCACTGCAGAATGTTCCCTCATACCCCTTTGTAGTCACTACCCACAAACCTGGCCCAGTACAACCATTGATCTACTTTTTATTCTTGTAGTTTTGCCTTTTATAGAATTTCATATAAATAAAGCTATACAATATGTGTTTTATAAAACTCAGCTTTTTAACAAGGAGAACAATGTGTTTTTAGAAACCATGACTAGAGATTTTTTAATTGAGGTGAAATACACATAAAATGAGGCATTTAGTACATGCATAGTGTTGCACAACCATCAACTATCTAGTTGTAACAGCTTTTCATCACTCTCAAAGAAGACCTCATACCCATTAAACAGTCACTTCCCATTTTCCCTCTCCCTTAGCCCTGAGCAACCACCAATGTGCTTTCTGTCTATGTGGATTTACCTGTTCCGGATGTTTCTGTAAATGAAATGATATTTAGTCATCCCCCCTTACCGGTGGGAGGAGATATGTTCCAAGACCCCCAGTGGATTCCTGAAACTGCAGATACTACCAAACCCTATATATACTGGTTTTTTTTTTTTCCTACCAAACTCTATATATACCTGCATACCTAAAAGATTAATTACAAATTAGGCACAGTAAGAGTAACAACAATAATAATACAATATACTGTACTAAATGTTATATTAGTGTGGTCACTTGGTTCGGGGGAGTCCCTTGCTGAAGTCTTAAAGGCTCAGCGCTTTCTGGTGCAGCGTGTCACCATCAATTGGAATACATTTTCTGTTCATGTCTTCTACCAACAAATTTAATGCCTTGTCCATCTTAACTAAGCACTTGTCATGCACTGTGGCCATAACTTGTGCAGTTAAAGGCACAACAGCAAAACTAGCACAAATTTCTTTTTCCCTCTTCATAATTTCACAGATAGATTTGTTCTTACCATAGGTCTTATCACCTTTAGCATACGATTTTTTTTCTTTCCTGAAATTGAGAACTTTCATCTTTTCACTTAAAGGAAGCACTTTACAGCTTCTCTTTAGCATAACTGAATTGCCAGCATCACTACTCTTGCATTTTGGAGCTATTATTAAGTAAAATCACGGTTACTTGAGCACAAGCACTGTGATATCATGATAGTTGATCTGGTAACCAAAATGTTCCTAAGTGACTAGCAGAGTGTCTACAGCGTGAATACTCTGAACAAAGGATGATTCATGTCCCAGGCAGGACAGAGTGGGATGGCTCAAGATATCATCACACTACTCCAAAGAGTTCACAGTTTAAAACTTATGAATTGTTTATTGAATTGTTTATTTCTGGAATTTTTCAATTAATATTTTTGAACTGCAGTTGACTGTAGGTAACTGAAACCACAGAACACAAACTAAGCCTAAGAGGGAACTACTGTATTACATGACCTTTTGTGTCTAGATTCATTCAATTAGCTTAATGTTTTCATATTTCATCAGTATTTCATTCCTTTTTAATGCTAAGTAATATTTCATTTTGTGGATATTTGGCATTTTGTTTATCCATTGATAAATATTTGGATTGCCTCCATGTTTTAGCTGTTATAAATAGTGCTGCTGTGAACATTTGTATACAAGTATTTGTCTCAGTCCTTGTTTTCACTTTTCAATTCCTTAGTGTATATACCAAGCACTGTAATTGCTGGGTTACATGGAAGTTTTATGTTTTACTAAGGAACTGCCATACTATTTTTCATACTGGCTGTACCAGTTTGCATTCCCACCAGCAATGGAGGATGGTTCTAGTTTCTCCCAATCTTCACCAACACTTATTTGGTTTTTTAAATTTTTGACCTCCTAGTAGGTGTAAGTATGTGGTTTTATTTGCATTTCTCAAATCACTAATGACACTGAGCCTCTTGTATTTGTTGACCATTTATGTATTTTCTTTGGAGATATGTTTATAGAAGTCTTTTGTACATTTTTATATTGGGTTGTTCGTTTTTTTGTCATTAAGTTCTAAAAATTCTTTATACATTCCGGACACTAGACCCTTATCAAATATATGCTTTACAAATATTTTTTCCCATTCTGTAGTTTGACATTTCATTTCCTTATAGTGTCTTTTGATGTACAAAAATTTTTAATTTTGATGAAGTACAGTTTAGTATTTTGTTGTTGTTCGTACTGTTGTTTTTTGGTGTCATATCTAAAAAATCTGTTGTGAAACCTAGTGTCATGAAGATATACTTCTGTGTTTTCTTCTAAGAGTTTTATAGTTTTAGCTCTTATTTTAGTTCTTGGATTCATTTTGACTTAGTTTTTGTATATGCTATGAGGGAAGGGCCCACCTTCATTATTTTGTATGTGGTTATCCAGTTTTCTCTGTGCCATTTGTTGAAGAAACTGTTGTTTTCACACTGAACAGTCTTGGCACCTTTTGTCAAAAATCAATTAACCATAGATATATGGGCTTATTTCTAGACTCTAAATTCATTCTATTTGTTTATATTTCTATCTTTATGTCAGTACCACACAGTCTCAGTTACTGTAGCTTTATAATAAATTTTGAAATCAAGACATGTAATTTCTACAGCTTTGTTCTTTATAAAGATTGTTTTGGTTATTTGGGGTTCCTTGGAATTGCATTTGAATTTTAAAATCAGCTTTCCCATTTCTACAAAAATTCCATTACATTTTCATAGGAATTGTATTGAATATATGGATGGATGGCTCTGAGAAGTAATAATATTAATAATATTATGTTTTTTATTCCATGAACAGGAATATGTTTTCATTTATTTAGATTGTCTTTTATTTCTTTGAGCAATGTTTTATGGTTTTCAGTATACAAGTCTTATACTTCTTTGGTTAAATTTATTCCTAAGTATTTACTCTTTTGGATGCTGTTATAAATGGAATTGTTTTCTTAATTTGTTTTTTGGATTGTTCACTGCTAGTATATAGAAATACAACTGATTTTTGTGTATTGCTCTAGTATTGTGCAACTTTTGCTGAACTTACTAGCTCAAATAGTATTTTTGTGAATCTTCTTCTATAAGATGGTGCCATCTGTGAATAGGTACGGTACTTCTTCCTTTTCAATTTGGATGCCTTTTATTTCTTTTTCTTGCCTTATTGCCCTGGATAGAACTTCCAGTACAATATTGACTAAAAGGGGCGAGAGTGGGTATCCTTGTCTTGTTTCTGATCTTAGGGGGATACTTTCAGGCTATTACCACTGAGTATATATGTTAGCTGTGGGTTTTCCATAAATGCCCTTTATCAGGTTAAGGAAGTTCCCTCCTATTCCTAATTTGTTGAATGTTTTTGCATGAAAGGTTTGGATTTTGTCCATTTCTTTTTCTGCATCAGTTGTATTGTTATGTGGTTTTCCTTCATTCTGTTATTATGATGTATTACACTGAATGATTTTCTTGTGTTGAACCACCCTTGCATTTGACCATTGAAATTTGAATCTACGCTAAGCAAAATAAGTCAAATGGAAAAAGTCGAGAATCATGATTTTTCAGATATAAAATTGAAAGCAACAAACAAAAACTCATAGATACAGACAACAGTATGGTAGTTACCAGAGGGAAAAGGGGGAAGGGAGTACAAAAGGGTAAAAGGGGTCAAATACATGATGATGAAGGAGATTCGACTTTGGATGGTAAACACACATGCAAGATACCGATAATGTATTATAGAATTGTACACTTGAAACCTATATAATTTTATTAACCAGTGTTGCCTCAATAAATTTATAAATTAAAATGTCGCTCAGAATAAAATTGAAATCTTTATATATGAAAAGCACTACACTGACATTGACACTCATTAAATTTTTTCTTTTAGACAGTAAAAAGTTAATAGCACTAAAAATAAATAAGTTTGAATTGCTGAGCCCATCAATTGCATAAATTTAAAATAAGGATTTCATATCTTATTTTTAAAGTTTTTCACTATTTTTTGAGAAAATGTAGATACATCCTAAATGTCAGTAAAAGAGATGTATTTATTTACCTCTCCTTGTTTTTGTGAGTATCAAAGACTGATAGAATAATAAGAGAGAGAGTGGGCCAAAAGATACTAGAAATGTATGTTACAGTGCTGCAAGAATAGAACAGAGCCGATGGGAAAGTATACAGCCAAGCAATGAAACAAAATGTAAAGTGTAGGGATAGATCAAGTATATATAAGTATTGAGTATGTAAAGGTATACAAATTAGGGTTTGACTCTGGGATTACCTTTCTTTCACTGATTTGTCTATTTGTATAACAGTACTGTCATAAATGTGTTCTAAAACATGTTTTTAAAAACTATCTCATTTACATTAATGAATAGAAAAGAGTCAGTGTTGAAAAGATGTGATTCTCCCCATCTTTTTGCTGAATGTTCATTAAAAATGAATGAGTTTATTCATTTTTAATGAACATTCAGCAAAAAGCCCAGTGAGGTCTCCCCCTCACAATTTGATATCAATTAGCAAGATTAGCCAATAAAATCTTGATAATTAAAAAATCAATGATCTGAGATGTGATATGGAACATCAAACCATCTTATACATTTTGTGCATTGTTTCTGTGGTTTCAGTGGGAAAAGATCTTAGTAATTAAATCTTCATTAATTAAAAGTATGATGCTGGCACAGGAAAAGATGTATGAGTCACAGGAATATTTGACATGTCAACTTCTCATATATATATGCATTCAATGGTTAATAATCACTATATTTAAATTCAGCTGTGAAACGGATCTCACATATCACATAGGAGTAAATCAGTTAAACATTGGGGGGGAGTCTATAAACAAACATGCATATGTTCAACTCAATGTGTAAACAAAAAAATAACATGAAATAGTTAGAAAAATGTAGAGATAAATATGCATCTGAACCTTTGATGGGAAAAGACTTTCTTATAAGCCTGAAAGCAAAGGGAAAAACAGATGGGAAAATATATCGAGGAAAGCTTTCTGCATTACAAAAAATGCTGTGAATCCAAATTAAAACACAGTGCCGCTGAGGGAAGAATACATACATTTCTCCAGGAGTTTTTATGTAATCAGATCAGTATTTAAACAGATAGATTACATGTCTGTACTCATAATGTCTTAACATTTCCCTCTTTAAAAATTGGCATTGCACTCTCTGTATGATTGAGTTCAATTGAATTATTATAGAGCATCTGAAGTACAGTCGATTTTGATTGTTCATGGTAGTTATGTTCTATAAGCATGCTGCAAATACTAAATTATGGAATTTTGAGCTGTTGTTCCTAGGACAAACACAGAGTTAGTTTTCTGCAAGCCTCTGTTTATGTTTTCATCAGTTGCTCAATATATAACCTCATTTTATATGTTTCTGTTTAAAGACACCTTATGTAATAAATATTGTTGATTCATTCACATTGAATTCATAGCCAACAACATTATAACTCATGCCTCAATGAAGCTTAACTAATGTATTTTCTCCATAGGGCACATCACAGCCTTATTCACTTAGGGACACTAGACAGCATTTCAGTACTGTACTTGGGTCATTCTAAACAAGATCACCAACAAAAATGACAAAATGCAAAAAAACATGGCAATAAATAGACTGTGAAAAGGACACTCGCTTACAATATGAGCTGAAGCAGTCACCTGTTAAACATCCGTATCAGGTGTCTCAAGAGTTTTCACCACTCGTGCCTATGCCCTGAGTATTGATTTTGGGATTACAAATAAATTTTAGCAAGTAGGCACATTCACAAATAAGAATCCTCCTATGTTGAGGATCAACTGAACATGGTTTTTTCTCCTTTTCATTTTAAGTTCAGTTTTGTTCTTCCTTGTATGTTTTATTTGTTGCCAATTATTAGTATCTTAAAGTTATATTTTGTTAACACTTAGGTGAGGTTAAAATACAAATACAAAGCTAGGATCTTCCTGGAGGAAAGTCTTTCATTTGGAGTCCTGGGGGAGCATGGCCGAGGAGTCACCGAACATTTTGGAATCAATGTAAGTTCTCCTTTTTAGAACATTCCCTCATATTGAAAATATGTGGTTCTCTTCTGCTGGGTAAATTCATGGGCAGCAGACAGTGCTCCTCGTGGATGTGCAGGGCTGTGCAGCTCTAACGTCTGTCACTTCACTGAGCTCACAGAAGATCAGATCAGTCAGATCAGGGGGCCTCTCTTCCCTCAGAACCTATAAACTCAAAGTAGCTAATCATATAGAATTTGTCTTCTGTTTACATGGTAGCTTTTGATCCTGGCTTTCAGTGTCTCTCCTTTAGAAACAGTTAAATTTGCCTTCTGTTTTTTCTTAAAATCATTAAGAATTGCTTAAGTAGTCCTTAGAAAGTATATATGATGGCAGTGAAAGGATGTTCTTTTAAATATTCAAAATTCTATATTTTCTGTAATTTGTGCGTATGGGGGTGATAGAGTCATGCCTTTATAGATACGTAGTGTCAGAAACACCAATGGCACAAATTCACAAAGCCCCTTTAAAGTTCCAGACAACTGGAGTGAGTTTGTCATGTTTTCTTTTGCAGAAGAAAATTGAGCCCCACCTGTTCCCAATCTTAGTGGTTTGTGCTCCTGGTGCCTCAGGGAGGAGCAAGTTGGCCATCTAGAGAACTATCTTTACCCTTTACTGTGTAGCCAAGTTCAAGGAAGCTTTTCTCCAAATCTTGTGCATAAAAGTTTTGCCACCTGTGTTAAGAAGTTCAACTATAAAACATAAAATCATCTTAGATTAACTGCATCTCACTACCCATAACAGACCTAGAAAACTTAGATTGACATATGCTCTTCAATGACAAACTGACATTTGGCAGTTACGTGCACTGAGAAATTAAAGATAAATGGAAAGAAACATAATTCAGAATTTACAATAGAAAATTTTAAAGACATGAAAATTTTAAAGAAGCAAAAGTCACTAACATCACTGTTTTAGTTTCCTGACTGCTTTCAGCAGTTGTCACAGAGATAATATTTACAAGAGCTTGAGTAAGTACAGAGTGTATAAGCCTTATTTGGATCCCGATTCAGACAAATACTGTAAAACAAAAACAAGCTTTGTGAGACAGATGTTAAACCATCAAATATTTGATGATTTTAAGAAACTTTTAACATTCCTTTTAGAAATACACACTGAAATATTATAGATGAAACCATATGAAGTCTGCAGTTTGCTCTAAAGAAACAAGAATAATCAGGGGCTAGACATGGAACAAGACTGTCCCTGAGTTGATAATTATGGGATTCTTTCTTCTATTCTCTCTCTACTTTTGTGTATGTTTGAAATTTTTCATAATAAAAGATTTTTTTAAAAAAGGGATAAGAGTGCACAGGTTTCTTTGTTGGATCTCTGGAGCACTTAGAAAAACACCAGATGTGATTTGACCAGTCATTATTATGGCCATCAGTGAGTTATTATTGCATGGCTGCTACATAGCCATTATGGAACTTAGTTCTGGGCGCTGGCACAGAAGGTGAAGATCAAAGGAATACTGTGGAGCTGAGATGATAGTGGGAACTCAGAAGCCCACAGGGCATATTAGGTTTATCCAACTGCCCAGTTTGTCTAGTTTGGTCAAAGAATTTATTGCAATGTATATTTGGATAAATTGATTTTATTTTTGAAAGATGAAGGGTAAATGGAAGGTAAGGAGGGATAAAGTACTCAAAACTGATAGATTTTTATTTACCTCAAGTACCTTCTGTGGAAAAGGTCAGGAAGTGATCTTACTTTTGTACTTCTGAATATTTTTAGTATCATATAGCTTTGGATTTCATCTTTTAATTTATCTCTCTCTTCCATTGTGTATAAATTTTTAATGCATGATGAAATGGCAAAAAGTATAAAGCAAGGCACTTTCAGGCAGCCTTTGAGACATCAGTCAATCCTTTTAATAATAGATTTTGTGTGGCTTATCTTCTATTCTTACATAAGTAATTTGTAGAATCCAGATTTGACATGATTAGTGATGAAACTTTGTCTCTAGGCTTGATATTGGTCTCTCTCTCTCTCTCTTTTTTTTAATTGAGGAATAATTGGCACTGTCCCTCTTTTCTGGCAGATCGATGATATTGATCTTATCAGTGCCAACATGGAGAATTCACTTGCTTCTATTGGGGGTTTTTGCTGTGGCAGGTCTTTCGTAATTGACCATCAGGTAAGTTCTTTTTAAAAACAAAAGCAACGACTGAAACTCATTGCCTTGTTAGTCACTTCAGAATATAACTTGTAATTACAATATTTCATTCAGAGTTTACCACAATTTTATTTGAGTCAATTTGTTAAAATATTTACATTTAAAAAATATCTCCCTTTTAAGAAAATGTCTTGTTTTGTTACATGTATGACTTTTACACATGCCTGCATCTTACTACCCCACCACTTGCACTTACTGTTCAGTAGGTGATGCAGAGATTTGGTGCCTTTAGATGTTTTAGCCAAAAAAATAAAGAAAAATGTATTCATATTTTTAACTTGTTTCTTCTCAGCGACTTTCCGGTCAGGGATACTGCTTTTCAGCTTCATTACCTCCCCTGTTAGCTGCTGCTGCAATTGAGGCCCTCAACATCATGGAAGAGAATCCAGGTATAACCTACAAACCCAGGAGGTCAAAGACATTGCAGGTTATGTTAGCCATGCTCCTGGTGTGCTTTTGGGAGGAATTACCTAGAAGAAATGATTTATCAAACAAAAGTCTGGCTCGGAATTTCATTATCGGGCTTTTATAGAAAGAACAACAGGGAAGCAGTTGTTCCTACCTCAGAGGTTAGCTTTAGAGCTTCTCCCCTGATCCCAGAGCTGGAGCCAATGTGGCTGGCTCTCTTGGTGGGTAAAGATGCCCAAAGGAGGCATTTCAGCTCTGGGCCACTTATCTTTTAGTTTATCATTTTTTTGAGAAATTTGCTGAAGTATGCTGCTAATTTTTGTAATATGTAATTTTATAACTGTTATCTAGTTTCCCCTTCAGCCTTTGAATCATCAGTTGGCACCTAGTTTACCAACCACTGAAGCTTACTTAACAGGCAAAGTCGACTCAATTTAAAATGTAGCTTATGGCTATGATCGTGCCTTCTCACCAAAGCCTAAAACAGAAAAGGCACTTCCTGGTATTTCTGAATTTTAAATTTTCTAAATTTCTAAATTTTCAACTTTGGTGTTAATTCAGAGAATCAAGAAATGTGTTTCTGTGTGCTCATTCATATGCTTGCTTGTCAAATAGACTGGCCCCATCTGCCTCCCACTCACTTATTTTAGTTTCCAAATTTTTCTTGAGTAAAGGGAAAATATCAAGGAAAAGATTACTACAGTCTCTTTTACCAAATTGTTTAAGGTCCAGAAATAAGAAATATATTTGTACCCTTTTATTCTTAGCCAGTTTGTCTGTAGTGTTGATAAAAACGAGAGGCATTGTTTTGTTGTAGAAAACCTCATCCCAGATTTTGCTTAAAGCAGAATAAGGAAGTGTCAGTGTGCCAAGAACAAAAGCTTGGGCCTTCAGAGGAGTTACTGGCCGTCTATTTGTGTATTATTAATATATAAAAGGATTTGCACATTTTAATTTAATGAACTTGAACTGAACTTTTAAAAATATTTTTAGATTAGTAGTATCAGATTTTCCAAATATAGCTGACCCTTGAACAGCACAGGTTTAAACTACACGGGTCCACTAATACACAGTTTTTTTTAATAAATACCTATACTGTTTTCGATCCATGGTTGGAAGTCCAAGGATGCAGAAAGCTGACTATATACATTGATCTATGTCATTTTATATAGGAGACAAGCATTCGTGGATTTTGGTATCCTCGCAAATACCAAGAGACAACTTAAGTTTTTGGGAGGATCAAATGTTATATTCGGACTTTCAACTGTACAGTGGATTCAGTGCCCCTAACCATCCTTCTCCCCCATACTGTTCAAAGAGCAACTGTACTATCAAATGTATTTTTTTCATTCAGGTATCTTTGCAGTGTTGAAGCAAAAGTGCAAACAAATTCATAAAGCTTTACAAGGGTAAGTTTTATATGTTTTCAACAAACATAAAGTTAATCCGTACCACAGTTAAACAACTAATGAAAAATTTGTATATCATCTCTTTGGTTTTGAATACATTTGATAGGCTTGGGTCAGTTTGACTGAATTGCAACTAAAAAACAAAAAACTCAGTCCACTCAAATGTGTGTATATGAAACCAGAGCATCCGTTGTGTTGTTGTTTTAAAAAAATCATTTTGTTTTTCTAAAAATGATATATTGATAAAATATTATAGCAGTATAGAAGATACAAAGATGAAAAGAACAAATAATCTGACATTCTACCACCAGAAATAACCAGCCTAAACACTGAAGAATCTCTCCACATCTGTACAAATGAAAGGATATGATTATATACTATGTAATTAAATGACAATGTGTTCATACTGTCCATGTTACTTTTAGAAAATTATTAAGTTTTCAGTTAATACAAGATAAAGAAACGAAATGAACCACGTGAGTGGTTTGTTTTTATTTGTTTTAACTACACAAGATATCTTAAGATTGGAGTTGAGAAAAAATTTCAGGTTGGTAACATCTTCAGGCAAATTTCTGATCTTATAGAAAATGATCTCACATTGCCCAGGGTGTTTGTTTTTGCCTTTCTTAAGGAGAAACATGCCTTTTTGGTCATGAAATTCCTCTCTCTGTTGCCAGAAATGGAAACTAAAAACTTTTCTAAAAGAAAAGGACAGTTGAAAAATGAGCAGATCACAGCTGTTCCAGATAAAGTAAGGACAGAAATAATGAAAGTTCTGGGTGTGTCTACATAATATTAATACAAGTTTCTTGCATGATTTATGGTAGAGAGATATTACTTATATTGGTTCCAGTTACATTGGTTTATAAAATATTAATATACCAACATAGGCCAACACATTGGAGTCACTATAAATTCAGGAATGTGCCCTTTATTCTGTCTGGCAGTGTTAATGTGTTTATTTTATAAGTCCAGTCCTTCGCTTATTTTCATCTTTTACAACTTTTCATCTCTGCAATGTCTCTAACCCTCTCACTCCACCAACTTTTAGCTGACAGTCTTGTCTCTCGCTGTCACTTGGAAACTCCCTCATTTTCCTTAACAAATCTGCACACCTACAGGTGTCTGAACTAATCTTCCCCTGTTTTACAAAGATATGTTACTCCAACCATATTGTCCCCTCTCCTTTGTCATGAGTCTCTTCTCTTTCCTGAGTCATGCGATTAGCATTCAGGTATACTCTGCCCTCTCAAATTCTTCTTTCCATGACCCCCCTTTTCCTCTAGCAGCTAGCCTGTTGCTCTGCTTCTCCTTGTAGCTAGTTGTCTCCAGAGTTGTTTGTGTTTTGTCCACATCCTTACTTCTCATTTACACTTGAAACTACTGAATCTGCCTCTTTTCTTACACTTTACCTGGATTGTTCCTGTGGAGGTCACCAGTGACTCCTTGTTGCTAAATCCAGCATACAATCTTCAGGGCTCATCTTACTTACCTCATTAGCCTTCAGCACAGTTGACTGCTCTTTCCCTCTTGCAACTCTTTATATCTTTGGATCCTGGTACACCACACTATGGTTTTCTTCTGTATCTTTGAATCGCTTCATCTTGGTCTCCTTTGAAGCCTTTCTTTTAGCATCGTCCTCAGCAGGGCTTAGTCTGTGGTCTTTTCTCTGTCACCTCCTTGGAGAATTGTGTTCTTTCACCCCTGGAGATTCAGATTGTTTCATGACACATGTATGTGGGCAACTCCCAAATTTGTATCTCCAGACTATCCCACTCATTAGGGTTCTACTTCTCACATCCAGTGGTTTACTCGATATTTCTACTTGGAGGAATCTGTAGCCACCTCATACCAAACACACAGTAAGGCACATGTGGAAGCACATCACACAGGTATCCAGATGTTTAGAGGGAACAAGAAATGAAACAGCAAGGAGGCCAGCATGACAAGGGGGAAAACCTGGGGGAACATAGTAGAAGATAAGGATAAGATGATGGGGCCAGGGCATGCTGAGCCTTGGAGGCCACAATGAGAACCTGGCTCAGATGAGAAGCCATGGCTTGGTTCTGTCCAAAAGAGTGCTGTGATATGACTAAACTTCTGTCTTAGCAAAATCATTCTTGATTTGTGAAAAAAATTAGATCAAATCAGATTAGGTTAGGTGGTGGCAAGTATGGAGACAAGGAGAACCAGTCAGGAGATTATTGCATTGCTGTGTGCAACAGGTGATGGTCATTCTGACCTTCATAGTAGTAGTGGGAAGTGTTTGGATTTTGAAGGTAGAGCCTTAAAGAGGTGCGGCAAGAGGGAGGGAGTCCTGCCCAACTTTGAAGAAACAAATATCAAGCCTGGTCTTACACAGTGGCTTCATAAAGCAGGAAAAGTAGAAAAACTACTCCGTCATTTATTGAAGCTACCAAAATACTGATTCCTAGGCTGGTATAAAATATTTTATGATTCACATCCTCACCCTGGTTTGAGAGATCATAGCATCGTGTATTACCTTTAAATAAAGGAAACACAAATTAATAATGTTCAAGGGTGGTTTGAAAGCCAGATGACTTTAACTTCTAGCACTTCACATGATAACGTGATATGTAGTGCTCACTGAGTAAAAGCTGTTGAGTCCTAAATGTATTTGAGAAATCAGAAATGCTACCCAAGTGCTTTCTGTGCTCATTCCATTCTAAGAGAAAAACACATCTTTCAAGGTAAAACAAACTAAATGAAAGCAGTCTAAAATGTTTAGCCTAATCTGAGATATATATGTATTACCATTTGTGTTCCAGGAGATAGGTCAAAAATCAAACAATATTTTTATTATAGAATGAAATAGACTTAACTAAATGAACCTGACTAAATACGGTTCTCATGACATCCATAATAATCATTTGAAAATACAGGATTTCTTACTTAAAGAAATGTCTTTCTCTCTGAGAAGCAGCAGATCTCTATGCTATTAATCATAAGAAAGAAGAAAATAACTGTTAACTCAAGTAAAATTCAAAATTAAACATGCAAATAAGAAGAAAACTTTTCGATCTAAAGCTATTGCTGGTATTGCTGTCAAATTATAACACTTTCAATGTCAGAAATCATTCCTATAATTTATGAGAAGACAAGATACAAACTAAAGACTTAGCAAGAAAATGTTATCAATTGTAATAAGTAGTCCATGAAGGAAACAGAGTAGGTAATAGAAAATGATGACGCAGACCCTTTCCTAAAGTGGGTATGAGGGAAGCCCCTGGGCAGTGATAATGGGGCTGGGACCAGGTATGTCTGGTGCTAGCAGTGGAAGAATGGGAGAACAGATGAGGAAAGGAAATGACTGGGCTGAGACCTAAGGGCTAAGTGGCCTATGAGGAGTGGCCACCTGATCCAAAGTGGGTGAGGGAGCAGGGCCTGCACACCTCCTGGTGAGAAACTGGAGATGACTCCTGTGCTTCTGTGACATGTGAACCAGAGGTAACCACGAGGATAGGTGCCTCCCTCCCTGCTGTGCACACAGTAACAGCATCCCAGGGTCCTAGAGTAGGAGCACTGCACAGAACATGCATTTAACCTTTCTTTGTCAAAATCAGAACCCCACCACAGGATGTTTCCCGTAAAAGTCACAGGTTTCTGTTACATTTATTAATGCAGACTTTGTTAAAATTATTTGAGAAATATCTGAGCCTTGGAGGGATTTATGCTTTGATTTGTGTGTGTTTGTGTATGTTTCCCTTCTTCAGCATTTCTGGATTAAAAGTGGTGGGGGAGGCAGTTTCTCCAGCATTTCACCTGCAGCTAGCAGAGAGCACTGGGTCAAGAGAAGAGGATGTTAAACTACTTCAGGAAATTGTAAATCAAGTAAGTATCTAGTTAATCAAGTGAATCTCCATGTACCATCCTTCCCCTCCCTGATCCCAAGCAATTTTTTAATGTCATTTTAAGACAGCTCTCTTTGCCCCCAGGGATAGGGTATAACAGAAGTGGCTGGCCACCCCTTTCGTGGAATTGTTCTGATGCCCAGCTTTGTCCTTGTCTGACCCTGCCCGTAGCATGTCTCTACTGACAGATGCAGTTCATCCCATTGGGTCCATTTTTATCTCACATCAAAGGGTTTTCACCTCTCATTGAAGGTGTTGTGTTCTGTGCTACACTGTATTAAAATTAACTTCGCTTCTACTCTGAATAACTACCCTTCCAGAAAACGCATTTGCGTACTGTTTAGAAAGCCAGGCTTGTCTACAGCGATGCTACCCTGAACAAGCTGAACAAGCCGATCCCGTCCGATCTCGGAAGCTAAGCAGGGTCAGGCCTGGTTAGTACTTGGTTGCCATCCTTGAGATTAAAGTTAGTATACAAAACAAGTTTATAAATTAAATAGAAGCTAAACAGACAAGGCATTAAAAGTCAAATTCATCACATTGCCTCCATGTGACAGCAAGTTTGTTTCCTAAACTGGATTGCTCTGGTGGTTTGACAGATGCAACTGGTGCAGAGCAGGCCCTTAAAGCTGCGTGTCCCATGTTGGAATCTGCAGGGACACTTAAACCTCCTCAGGACAATTATCTGAACATGCTTTGTATGTGGGACATGGGCCTTCTCTTAGATGCCATATGGAATGTCATGTCTTTGTTAAATCCATATCTGTTCTTTTCTTACTAGACAGCAACAGGTTAGGTCTTACTTCTATATGCAAATGAAGACACAGAAGAGGGCAAGTGAATGAAATGACTGGATACTAATATATTCCACTTACACAGATTATCCTCATAATGAAAAGAGAATGTGAAAGTCACTGGACAACTCACAGATCACCAAATCCTGTCTAGGCCCCAGCACAACATGGGCTGTCTTCAAGAAATCATCTTGAGAGCTCAGTGAGAAGAGAACATAGTCTCTGGGGAGGGAACAAAACACTGTCCGGAAACTGCATTTGTAGGAAAGAAGAAGAAAGTTTTTATCATTTCTTGGCATCACCACAGCTTCCATCTTAAAAATCTTTTGTCCCACTCCTCTCTTTTTCTTTTCAATATTTAAGGGAGAGGAAAGAACCATGGAATGTAACTCTTGTTTAAGCTTTGTAGAAGTCTTGTCAAGTTTTTGTTAAGTTGCTTGACAAAACTCTGTTTTTACATACTGAAGATTGGTTTATAATGTTCCTTAACCAGCCAGGGCTAAAATCAGCCAGTCGAGATGTTTTCAGGAGTGAACTTCTCCAGGTACACTTCCAGAGTGTAGAAGCAGCACAAGTCTATCACCATTGCCTGGTGGTGGTTTCCATCTTTTACTAGCAGAGAAAAACCAGCCTTGCAGCTTACAAAACAGCCCCGTTTCCTGAAAATACTTTACTGCCACATGGGAAATAATGGTTCTCTCCTTATACCACCACTTGCTCTGATTGATTCTTTTTTAAAAATATGATTCACGTACCATAAAAGTTACTTTTAAAGTATACGGTTGAGTCTATGGCCGTACCACCCTCAACATGCCTGATCCCTTCTGATCTTGGAAGCTAAGCAGGGTCGGGCCTGGTTAGTACTTGGATGGGAGACCACCTAGGAAGATCAGATGCTGTAGGCATAAAAAATAAGGGATTGTAAGATGACAAGTTTCTTGCAGTCTGTGAGATCAACCAAAGGTTGCCTCGCCTTAAAAAAGTAAATTATAAATAAATAAGGTATACAGTTGATTGGTTTTGCATATACTCACAAGGTTGTGCATCTATCATTCTAATTCCAAAACGTTTTCATCACCAAAAAAGAACCTCCTGTAACCTACTACCTTGATCTGATTTTTATGCTTTATTTTGATAATGTTTTAATTTTTTTTTTTTAATGTTGGCAGGTGGTTAATGCATGGGAAAGCCATGCAAAAAATGTGTGACACCAGGCTCTTCTGTGCCTGGTAGCACCTGGCAAAATGTAGTACAGAGGAATCAGAGGTATTGCTAGTATTTGAAGTATGAGCAGTTTCTCTCCGAAATGTTCTGCTGGCGTTGTTCTTAAGTGCAACTCTTGGTTAGCCTACAGGGCTTTGCTGGCATTGTTCCCCTGTGTCCTAAT
This sequence comes from Eidolon dupreanum, assembly GCA_028627145.1. Taxonomy (NCBI): domain Eukaryota; kingdom Metazoa; phylum Chordata; class Mammalia; order Chiroptera; family Pteropodidae; genus Eidolon; species Eidolon dupreanum. The sequence continues at coordinate 90,215,724 of CM053509.1, forward strand.
TCTGTTTTGTCTAAAATGGTAACCATTAGCTACCTGTGACTGTTTAAACTTAAGTAGAACTAAAAACGCAGTCTCCCAGTGGCACTAGCCATATTTTAAAGTACCTGATAGCCACGTGGGCTCATGGCTACTATACTAGACATTGAAGAACAAACACCTCCATCACTGTGGAAAATTCTGTAGAACAGTGCTGCTCTCGATTATGTTGTGATATTTTAGTTTTATCTTCTAGCAGTTATAATTGGAAAAATGAATTAAAACTACTGTTGAAGATAGCATTTCAGTGTACCCTCCTGTTTTAATTATATAATAGTGTCTGCAGTCCAGATTGCAAATGTATTTCTTTTCTTCATACAGTGCATGAACAGAAGCATCGCTTTAACTCAGGCACGTTACTTGGAAAAAGAAGAGAAGTGCCTCCCTCCTCCAAGGTTGGTGAATATTAAAGTATGACCTTATTTTTTTTCCTACTCTGAAATCTATATGAAATGTATTATATTGTGAAATTTTTGGAAAGACTCACAGAGCAAGGAGGAATGTGTACTGTTAAAACATAGTATATCACCTGTTTTCTGTTCTTCAACTAGATGTTTTCAAATTATAACTGAAAATCCCCTCAGGACTCACAGTACCCCCTTAGTTGACTTAAAGAAATGTCCGAGATATCAGAACAGACTGGGACAGTGGAAGTCTCACACACCGTGCCAGCAGTTTCTACCTTGAGGACAGTCCTGCAGGGGGGCATAGTCTGGGTCGCAGTGCTCACCTCATCTGTGGGTGGAATGCCATGTGGGCACTTCATCCAGCAGATACTTAAAAAACACCCATGAAACAAAGCAGTGGCAGGAAAAATTGAGGGATTCAGAAAGCCCTGCATAAGGATGCGCTTTGATTCATGATTTAACAAAACATCCTGCTCTCTAAGCACGTACAGTGTAGTTGAAGGAGGTAGACACCCAAAGCATGGCATGTTCAGGGTCATGGCACAAGGTTACTGTGGTCACAAAAGAGGAAACCATAGTTCCTTCTGGCCTAGGAGGGACTCAGACATCTGAGAGCAGATAATGCATAAGCCAAGCCCAGAAAATGGAATATGTGAGACAATCTCGTGGGCATCAGCCTTCCAGCAGGGCATACCGTGGCATGGACACCTCCAGGTGTGTATGGGGAGCCAGAGCACTAGCGTGAGAGGGAGCCTGGGGAAGGCCCCAGAAGGAGTTAGGGGCACCAGAGTCAGAATGCTGTCCAAACATGGATGGCCAGGCTGGGGTTCTGGAAGACCACTCTAGCAGCAGCTCAGAAGCACCCTAAAGATCCTGCCCTCTTATTTCTAACACATCCAAAAGTATAATCCAGTATGTTGGGAGAACAGGGGCCATGTTTATTTTATGCCCTGGGGCTCCATGCCCAGCACAGTACATCTCAGTAAATGTGTCCAGTGGATGAAGCAGATGTTTGCAGAGAGAGGTAGAATTGCCCTGTGATGCTGTTATTGTCATTTCAATTTCCTGAAAATTTAAAAATTTCTGTCTTGCCCCAAAGTATTATAGAACATTTATATGACTTACTGGATTATAAATATGAGCAATCAATTCATTAATTTGAGAAATTAGAGTTCTTGTTTTGGGTCTATAACTGCTTAAAGCATTAGATTATTTAAAAGACCAAGTTTCCTCACATCTTGGGCGGAGCCCCACTGCAGGGTTACTTCAAGTAGACACACACTGACAGTCTAAGTGGGGAGTGGCAAACATCTGTAAATGGCCTGGTAATGAATGTTTTAGGCTTATGGGACACAAGATCCCTGCCACACTTCCTCACCCTGACGTAGTAGTGAGAAAGCAGCTGTAGACAACAGGTCAGCTACTGAGTGGGCTGTGTTCCCTTAGCTTAATACACAAAAACCCGTGGCAGGCTGACAGGTGGATTTTTTTGTGTCCTTTATTTCTCAGCATTAGGGTTGTGGTCACAGTGGAACAAACAGAAGAAGAACTGGAGAAAGCTGCATCCACAATCAAGGAGGTGGCCCAGGCCGTCCTGCTATAGTCTGTCTCAGGGCCTGGTGGTTGCCCTGCCACACAACATGTGGACAGGCCTCGGAATTGCTAGGAATGAGCAAGCGTCTTACCTGCATTGTTGATGGCTGTGGATGTGGATTTGGTGTGTGACCTTGAGAAGGATGCTGGTTATTTTTACAAAGAAAACACATCTAAAAGCCCAGGAACTCGTTATTTGTTTTTGTTTTGTTTGTTTGTTTGTTTGCTTGTTTTTAATGAAAACTGATGACAGCATGTAACTGATATTTAAATCGTGCTATTTAGTACTATTTAAATATTTTATTATACGAGTATTTTCTGTTTTTTTCATTTTCATTATTTAAAAGATGGAGCTTCAGTTTATCTTCTCCCCTTCTACTAGTGAAGATTCTCTAAGCACTCCTTAAGATTTCATAGAAAAATATCTGCAACATTACAGCTTAGAGGAACACTTCAGCATAGATGACACAAAATGTATACTTGAAGGTCTAATTCAACCACTTCTTTTATAGTCTTCATCATGTGAAGCTCAATAGTGGCTAATATATAAAGGAACACTTTTTGTGCAATTATTATAAACTTTTCATTATAATATATTTGAATCCTGGAATTTTTATATACACTAAATATTGATGTTACACAATTTCTAACAGCTAATCTTAACATTCCTAACCAGAGACTTATCATTATACTTCCTATGTGAGCAATAATTTAAATCAGATACTATCTTATTTTAATATAATTGACCTTTACATTTATTATATGTTGACCTCTACTCTGTTTTAGGAAAGGGAGTTATTGTGATGATCCCAAATATAAATCATGTCCTCGATATTTTAGAATATCTTCAATGTATTTCTTTTTTGTATGCCTAGAGACATATAACTAGGTTTTTTCTAAGCTAAGGAAAAGAATTTTTTTTTCTTTTCAGCTTATTAATTCCAAATATCTGAAAAATAATGTAAAGCACTATAAACAAACATTTTAAGCTGTACTTTAGTGGTTTTTTCTTTAACAAATCATGTTAGGTGGTATAAATGTTTGCGATATGTGCCACAAGATGTTGCATAAATATTACACCATTATTCTTATCATATTAAAGGTAAAGGAAGAAAATTGTTTTTAAAAATGTCATTTTTATAATGTGTTCATCTTTTTAAATAACACAGTTTTTAATGTTTGGTTTCAATTTTGCTTGAGATATTTCATATACGTGCCTTGTGATTGCTGCTGCTGCTTTAAAGGATACAGTACTCTGGGGGATGAATGTTTTATTTGTAATGAAATAAATCTACATTCCTGATAATGAGTCTATTTGTGTATGTAATGTGTTCAACAGAATAGTCTCTTGATTTTACCCTTTTGTAAATCTAGAGTGGTATTGTTTGTGGGGAGGGGGATTAGAAAATATTAATTTATTTCTTAATATTTCAGTGTACAATATCCAAAGTTTCCTAATTTAAACCTTGGCTGCATAGAACTACAAAAGGACCAGAATCATTATTTTATAAAGGGATGAGGATAGTAACTTTCCAGCTGCTTTTATACTTTCTAAGTCAAAATTGCAACATCTACATGTTTACTGCTACTTTAAAAAAGGGATTGAAAGTTCCTGGGAAAGATGGTGGAACAACACACACATTGTTTGACTTCAATCCTTGAAATATACCAACAATTTAAACAAAAATAAAGTCTTTTTATTAAAACTATAGAGTGACTACAATAATGTACAACACCAAAAATATCTGCTAGAAATGATACATTTGTATAAAAATGAGGCAAAATGCTGAGGAAAAAACAGCCTTCTCAAATATGAAGCTAGTTACAAATTTAGTTCTGAGGTGCACTAGAATAATCCTCTTGAGAAAGGCAATGGCTGTGGCAAGCAACATTTGTAACATTGGGAGCCTATTTCCACTCAGCACAATTGCCCACGGGGGAAGAAGACAAATGACTGCCCTTTTTATTGTCTACAGTGAGGTTTCAACTCAAAAAAAGTGGGGCTTTGAGACAAGTCAGAAAAGTAGTACTTCCAATTCAGAACCCTACTAACTTGACCATGTGTGTTTATGTTAGGTACCACTAAAGAAAACAACTCTGCTGTCTGTAATATGCTATCAACTGTAAGATGCATTTCAATATCAGGTAATAATGTGGGTGGGAAAGGTTCATCTTAAAATCTATGAAATAAGACAATAATCTGATGTGTGAACCTGATGTCATCTTTCCTTGTGGACATAAAACCTTTGTCCCAAATGATAGAGATGTTTGAGAAGAATCGTGGCCACCTAAATCTGACTATCTCCATCTTCCCAAAACACTGTCCATATGATGACATCAAACAGAACCATAACCCACACTTACAGTATGGATTCTGCTGTAGAGAGTACTAAACTTTATTTCCCTACTTATTGCCTGATAAAGAGAATGGAGTAGGAGGCTTAAGGATGATGGAACACAAAAATCTATCAATATCAACATACAAAGCAAAACAAAAGTGAGGCAGTGTTTTCAAGAGATCCAAGGCAAAAAATGAAAGTGAATCAAGGACTTTATATTCAGAAGAGCTGTCTTTCATGTAACAAGTTGATAGAAAATTTAACATTAGAGCTCAATACTGTGTTCATGAGCCTTTCCTGAAGAATCTACTCAGAGACAGCCTCATGTAATCCAGAAATAACAGAAAATTCCATCAAAAGGATAGATATGAGCAATGAATATAAATAGAACTAAGACTAAAGATGTGATAAGTGGAAAAATAATATGTAAATGTTATATATTCTGACAAAGATGATACTAATATGGGAGAGAGGAAAAAAATGCAAACAAGCTCATTGTGAAGATAATGGGAGTTCCAGATATTTAGAACTGAAAGGAAATGCCGGAAGATTAAGAAAAAAAGATCAAGGACATTATAAGAAGTTATGAGTATAAAGATAATTAGTATAGCCAAATACAAACCTTCACAGATTTTGTTTTAAGCAAAATAAATTAAATCTCATACAGGGAAAAATAAACTATAACACCTTATACACAGATAATACAACTTGAATAGAATGATTTGAAACCAAACATAAATCATGCCAGTAAATGTGCTTTCAATGAATGCCCACTCCAAGAAAAATTTTTAAATTGGTCCACAAAGTAAAATACAACTCTATGCTATAAACAAGAAACAAACCAAACTTAATTACTCAGAAAGTCTAAACATAAAGAAAAATGGAAATAAAAGAGAGAGAAGTTCTGATATTTCAAGGTAGAATGCAGGCCAATAGGCATCAAGGATGTTTTGCTAAAGGGCACAATTCAAAATCATATAACAGTTATGAATAAATATCAACCCACAGTCTCAAAACAGATACTAAAGAGATTCAAGGGAAAATAGAAATACGCTTAAAAGTAGGAGGTTTCAACTTTTAGTCCAACTAAAGTCAAGTAGGAAAAAAGGCTATAGATGACCTAAGCACCATAATAAGATAGGTCATATAGCAATATATCAAGTTTATACCAGATATTAGAGAAAAGCTTATTCTCAAACAATTTTGCCGATGTTTATACACTAGAAAGCATGAATTAATTTCAAACATAAGGTTTGCAAAAAAATAGAAAAAGCAGCCAATAGAAGCTATCTTGATCACCACCATATGTTGTTGCATTTAGCAAAGCTGTCAAGGCAGTTACTAAAAATATGTTCAACGATGTTTATAAAAATTAAACAACAATGAATAAATCTCAAAGAGAAATTGTTTTAAAAGAGAAATGAAAATTCTGGAGTTGAAAGGTAAGAAAAAACTCACTAAGGGACACAACAGAGGATCAGTAACTTGATACGCAGAAAATAACCCACAAGGGAGAAGAAAGAATGTAATTATTGAAAAAAATAAATAGAGCCTCAGACACCTCTAGGGCAAGATCAAGCATTTCAACATATGTGTCTGGGAGAGTCAGAAGAGAGGAAGAAAAGAGAACAGGGCAGAAAATATATTTGAAGAAATAATATCTAAAAACTTCCTAAATTTTATTTTAAAAATTAATCTACACATTCAAAAATCTCAACAAATATAAAGTAGCATAAACACAGATTCACATCCAGACCCTAGTTGGATGTTGAAAGACAAAGAGAATTGAAAGCAGCAAGATAAAAGTGACTCATCACATACAAGAGAGAAACAACATGATTAGCAGCAGACTTCTCAATGGAAACAACAGAAGCCAGAATACAGTGGAAAGATATTTGAAGTCCTGGAAGAAAAACCTGTCAACCAAGAATTCTATATCCAGCAAAATTATCCTTCAAAAAATGAAAAAGAAAAAAAGACATTCCTAAGAAAACTAAAACTGTAAGAATTCATTGCTAGTACATGTGCCTTACAAGAAATACTAAAGGAAGTTGATACTAAATACAAAAGAACTAAATACAAAAGATACTAAATACAAAAGAAGTGACACCAGACAGTAACTCAAATCTGCAGGAAGAAATGAAGATCTCTAGAAATGATGAATATGCGGGTAATTTTTTTTAATTATAAATATATTTTCCATTTTTTCTTTTTACTCAATTAAAAGGTATGATCGTGTAATGATTTTAACACCACTTTTGGGGAGTTTACAACGAACATGTAATATAGATGAAATAATAGCACAAAGAAATGGTAAATAAAAAGAGAAAAGCTTTATATTTTATCAGAATTAGGTAACTATTACTCTGAAGTAGATTATAATAAAATGCACATTGTAATTAATAGAGTAAAAAATAAGAAAATAGCTCACAAAGTATTAAAAATAGCTCAAAGATTAGGATAATTAAAACGATAAACTAAAAAATATTTAAAAGAAAATAAATGAGTAAACAAGCAACAACAATAAAAATGTGAAACATAGTAAAAGCCCAAAATTATATTAAGAATTCCATTAGAATGTGAATGGTTTAAACATTTCATTTGAAAGGCTGAGTTTGGCAGGCTGAATTTAAAAAAATAAAAATTAAAAACTATGATGTATATGAAAGATACACTTTACATTCAAAGACACAGGTAGAAAGTAAAGAGATGAAAAGTGATATGCCATGCATATCATTTCAGAATGATAAAAGGATAAAACAATACATAGGGAAAACACAATTATATGTTTTCTTAAAAAGAAGCCTAGAATATATGAAGCAGAACTGATATTGAAAGGAGAAATAAATAATTTAACAATGATAGTTGGAGATTTGAATACCCCACTGTAAATAACAACCAGAAAGAAAGTGAGAAGATTATCCATATATATGGCAATTAACCAGCATACTTCTAAATAACTCATGGATCAAGGAAGAATCACAAAGGAAAATTTTTAAATGTTCTCAACTGAATTAATTAAATACAGCACATCAAAACTTATGTAACACAAGCTATCGCAGTGATTAAAAGAATTTGAGCTTTAAATGCCTGTATCGAAAAAGAAGAGGTTTCAAATCAACCTAAGCTTCTACCTTAAAAACCAGAAAAAAAATAAGCTAAACCCAAAGCAAGCCCAAGACAGGAAATAAAGATAAAAGAGGAAATCAATGGAATAGAAGACAGGAAAACAATAGATAAATTAATGAGACCATTTTGTACAGCAAAAGAAACTATCAACAAAATAAAAAGACAACCGACTGTTTGGGAGAAGATATTCACTAACGATACATCTGATCAGGGTTTAATATCCAAAATTTATAAAGAACTTATACAACTCAACAGCAAAAGAACAATCCAATTAAAAAATGGCAGAAGACAGATACTTCTCCAAAGAGGAAATACAGATGGCTAACAGACATATGAAAAGATGCTCAAGGTCACTAATCATCAGAGGAATGCAAATTAAAATCACAATGAGATATCACCTCACACCTGTCAGAATGGCTATCATCAATAAATCAAAAAACAGCAAGTGTCAACGAGAATGTGGAGAAAAGGGAACCTCATACATTGTTGGTGGGATTGCAGATTGGTACAGCCACTATGGAAAACAGCATGGAGGTTTCTTGAAAAGTTAAAATGGTTATACTTTTGATTTAGCAATTGCGCTTCTGGGTATTTACCCAAAGAAAACCAAAATAATAATTCATAAAGATTTATGCACTTCAATATTCATGGCAGCACAATATACAATAGCCAAGATATGAAAGCAACCTAAATGCACATCAACAGACATTTGGATAAAGAAATTATGATTCATATATACAATGGAATATTACTCAGCCATTAAAAAAATGAAATCCTATCATTTACAATGATATGGATGGAACTAGAGGTTCTTATGTTGAGTGAAATAATTCAGAGAAATATAAATACCATATGGATTCACTGATATGTAGAACCTAAGGGAAAAAAGAACAAACTAATCAAAAACAGACTCACAAATATAGTGAACAATTTGGTGACAGAGGGAAGGGGGGTTGGGGGGCTGGGAAAATGGGGTGAAGGATTAAAGAAGTACAAATTAGTCATTGATAGTTGGACACCAGGATGGGGAGCATGGCACAGGGAATGCAGTTAGCATTAATATGATGGCTAAGTGGAGGGCTAGGGGAGGGAGGGAGCAATTGGGGGGATTGTTTTATGAACAATATAGATGTCTAAGCAATGTACTGTATACTTGAAACTAATTTAAATAAATAAATTTTTAAAAATAATGAGCCCAAAATTTATTTCTTTGAAAAGATTGTCAAAATTGGCAAATCCTTAGCTGGACTGGCCAAGAAAATAACAAAGAAGACACAAATTACCAAAATCAGGACCTAAGGCAACATGACTGCCAATTCTGCAGAAATAAAAGGATTATAAGGGAATATTACAAACAAATTTATGCCAATAAATTAGACAATTTAAATGACAATCAAACTCCAAGAAAGACACAAATTGTCAAAACAAACTAAAAGAAATAGAAAATCTGAATAGACCTATAACAAGTAAGGAAATTGAATTAATTTTAAATCTTCCCAGATCCATATGATTTCACTAGTAAATTCTATTTAAAGAAGTGATACAAATCACAAATTTCTTTCAGAAAAGCAGGGAAAATGGGAACATGTCTCCTCTAAGGTTAATATTACTTTAATACTAAAGCCAGACAAATGATAAGAAAACTGCATACAAGTTATAAGAAAACTACATACAATTTCCCTCATGAACATGGACACAAAAAGCCTAATTCCTATCCAAAATTTTACCAGAGAATCTAGCTGGTGCAATAGGATTTTTTTTTTTCCTTATTGGAAAGAAAATTACAGTCATCTGGATTGGAAAGGAAGAAGTAAAAAATACTTTTCTTTGCAGGTGACGTGACACTATACGTAGAAAATTCTAGAGCAATATATATATTTAGCAAGATGGGCAGATATGAAATCAATATATAAAAATGAATTATATTTCTATATATTACCAATGAACAATCTGAAATGAAATTAAGAAAACAATTCCATTCATAATAGCATTAAAAAGAAAAATTAATTTAATATGCATAAGATATATGCTGAAAACTGAAATATTGCTATTAGAAATTAGGATTTGAATAAGTGGAGAGACATTTCATGTTCATAGATTGGAAGATTCCCCAAACTAATTTATAGATTCAATGCAATTCCTATCAAAATTCCAGCAGACTATTATGTAGAAACCAATACCAATTCTAAAATTTATATGAAAATACAAAGGCCTACAGTAGCCAAAACAATTAAAAAAAAGAGAAAGAGAGAACAAAGTTGGAGGACCAAGTCTACCTGATTTTAAAATTTACTGTAATGCTACAGTTAGCAAGACAGTGATACTGATTGATATGATACTGATTCAAGGACTTATCAATAGAACTGAGTGGAGAGTTCAGAAATAAACCCATATATTTATGGTCACTTGATTTTCAACAAAGTGCCAAGACAATTCAATGGGGGAAAGGATAGTCTTTTCAACAAATATTGCCAAGAATTAGATATTGTAGGTAGATTGAATGATGGCCACCCAAAGAATCAGGTCCTAATCCCTTACCTTGTAAATGTTACCATATCTAGTATAAGAGATCTTGTGTGACTGCTATTAAGTTAAGGATATAAAGATGGGATTACCCTGAATTATAAAATGGGATTACCCTGAACTATTACCCTAAATTCCATCTCAAGTGTTCTTACAAAATGGAGGCAGAAGGAGATGACCCATAGACACACAGAGATAATCCCAGAGAAGAAGGCAGTAAGAAGACAGGTAGAGGTTGGAGAGATTCAGCCACAAATCAAGGAACACCAGCAGCCTCTAGAATTGGAAGAGGCAGAGCTGGGAACAGGAGGCAGCCCAAGGCAAATGTGAGGACAAAATGCTAGAGAGCAGAGCGTGGTCCTAGCTCATTTATTCAAAAGTCGTGAGTCCTTGGACGAGACCCTGCTCCTCACTGGACAAATTCTTACCTATGAAATACAGGGTTGAGCTGAAGGGACTATATTTGTCTGAATTATCTGAATCCTCCTGCTCTCATAATGTTCACTTAGGCCAAGTTGCAAAGTTCTACTTGCCTCCAGACAGACCTCTGTCAATGAGAAAGAACTACCATACACACAGAGACCCTTTAATTATCACACCACCAATGTCCCAATTTGATGACAATGCATCAGCCAGAAATCTTCAATTACTGGGCTTCATTCCTGCAACTGTCACTAATATTGGCAGAGGGTCTCTGTCCCACATAGCCTCATACCATCCCACCTCTACTCAATGGCCTCCATGCGCTTTTTTTGAGGCATCCTCTCTGCTGTGTGTCAATGCAAGGACACTTTGTACTTTCACTTTCATTTGTTCCACAGACCCTGGGACATCCCAGGAGGCTGCCAAGGGTTTCATGCACAGTGCAAAGGAGTGCAGGTTTTAGTGACAGGTCACCTAGTGAGGACCCACATCACCACCTACCATTCACGTGATCCTGGACAGTGGCTTAAATGTTCTGTGCCTCAGTTTCTTCATCTGCAAATTGAGAATGATAATGTCCAAGCCCACAAATCCACAGTGAGAATTATGCAAGCAAATACTTAAAATTACGTAGCAAATTCCTATTATATGTTATTACTTTTAATTATAATAACATGACTGAGACAAGTTGGCGAAAAGAATTCCATACAGAACTGCAGATCTCTTACCTCCTACAGGACCCAGGAAGAAGTCATTCTAGAAGTTGTGACTTCCATGACATCCAGGTCTATGATTTTTCCTTCAGTGCCCTACAGAAGCCATCCCAAATATTGAAGACTTCCAGGAAAAAGAATGTTTCCATCTCCTTTAATTTGCATGCATGCCTTAGAACCAGCTCTCTGGATGTTGTGTTGAGAATACAGACCTCCTGATGATAAATTCCAAGCCCACCCTTCTGCCTCCCAACTATAGTTGAAGTCAACAAGTGAGAGAGACCTCTGTTCAAATTCTTAGCATGTGTCTTCAGGCACCAGTGCATCGCCAGCCAATGCCCCTAAAGGGGAAAGGGAAAAGCGTGGTGTGTTGACTGCTTTCCTGGCTCCTTCCAGATAAGAAGTATTTACAACTCAGCCCTTTCTCAGTTCACAAGCTCCAAGCTAGGAAGTGAGGTCTGGGGTCCGGGACTCCCTAAAGGCTGTCTCCACACAGACAGGCCTGGGTCCCCATCATAGATGGCTTTCTCTGAGCAGCCTGACACTGTCCTTGACAAACCACAATCTCTGCTGAGCATGAAAGGGACTTGTGAGTGTGCATGGTTCCCAGGTGCTACCATGTCTGTTTCCAGTCCCCTAACTCCTGGGTGGCCTCTGGCTTATTTTACTCTCAGCTTAAGGAAAAGGCGCAAGGTTCTTATTCACCCCTGGTGACAAAGGAGACATGCTTCCCTGTTGCTTATATTTTTAAAATTATACAAATGATAAACATTCATATTAAAAAACCAAACAATAAGAAAGCATGAAGAATAAAACTTGAAAATCCTATTTCTATGCCATTCCACTCCCTCCCAAGGGTATCTCTCTTTACAGTTTGTTGGAGTCCCCCCAAGAATGGTTTAGAAGCATTTATATGTGTACCTATATTCTCAAATGGATTTTTAAAAATACAAAAACAGAACAATTGCATTCCTCTGACTTAACATTCCTTTTATTCCATGCTAAATATTCTGTAATTCGAACATGTTAAAATTTATTTGACCAATTTTTTGGTAGACATTTAAGTTTCTTATTTTTTTCCTATAACAAAAAATGCAGGAGTGAACATCCTTAAACATGTAATTTTGCTTGCCTCTGCAGGAGTTTCTGTAATGTGGATTTCTAGAATTGAAATCTGAGTCTAAGAGTTTACAAAGATTTTCTTTCGATAGATACCAAAAAATATTTTCTCAGGTATCTACAGGCATACCTCGGTTCCAGATCATCACAATAAAGTTAATATTACAATAAAGCAAGTCACATGAATTCTTTTGGTTTCCTAGTGCATATAAAAGTTACCTTTATACTATTCTGTAGTCTATTAAGTGTTCAATAGCATTATATCTAAAAAAATGTGCACGTGTCAATTAAAAAATGCTAACCATCATCTGAGCTTTTTGGGAAAATGGCACTGTTAGACTCATTCAACACAAGGTTGCTACAGACCTTCGATTTGTAAAAACACAATATTTGTAAAACACAATAAAATGAGGTATGTCTGTATATCACAAATATATTTTTCTTCTTTCTGTTCTTGATCTTATTATCTTTCTCTCTACAACTGCTTCAAATTTTTCTGTTGTCAAATCTGCCAATCTCTTTCATTATGGCCCGGAAGTTTTGTCCTGCTTATAAAGATGTTCCCACCCAGAACCATAAGAAGGCCATTCTTTCCCCTTGAAATACTTCTTCCTATGGATTCATCATCACAGCTGTTTGACTTTTCTTTGCCAATACCAAGACTTCCCAACTATTATAAATTTTTATATGTTTTGTATCTGATAGGATAAGTGTCCCATCCTTCTCTTTTTCACAGCATTCTCAGTCATCCTTATACTTTTCCTCTTCTAGAGGAATGTTAGAATCAGTTTATCATATTTTAAAATCAACGTGGTATATCTGCACTGTATCTCCTTCAAACATGTTGATGGAGAGATTAACTCTCTCAGGTACAAAGGTCCAATGCTGCCACCAGCTATGTGGATGGAAATCCCTTCTAAACAGATTAGGGTAGAAAGTCCATGGGGGTAGAAGGGCTATATTTATTTATCTTTGTCCTCCCAGCAGCAATGGGACCTGACCCTCACAGACGCTTGGTAGACACTGAGCAAGGAGATGTTAGGACAAGAGCAATGTGCTCTTGGTATAGACTCACAATGCCAGCTCTTCCTCATAGTTTTTATACAGCCCTGAGCACATGGCTTTATCTCCATGACAGCTAGTTTCTCATTAATAATATGGGAACAGTTGTACAGGGCCTGCCTTCCTCACCATGATTCTAGGACCAGATGATGCAATGGGTGCCAGGAGATGGTTGATTCTGGGAATGAAATGAAAAGGGGAGAAGGTGAAAATATAGGTAAAAGTTAGCAAAGAAATTAAAACATTCTCCCCCAATTATCTGTCAAACATCCTCAACCACCCACAATGGGCTTTAGAAGAGGCGAGAGACATCCCATTCTCAGGCTCCCTGAAAGCCTTAGGGAGTGGCCTGGGACCTGGAAGAGTAGAACACCTCCCCAAATGATGGCTAAACTTCTACTTAGAACCTCTGACAAAATGGCAAGAGTGCTCAGAGCTCAGACCAGCAAAGGCCCTTCCTCCTATCCTTACCTTCACCTACCTATGTTCCTTCTATGCCTTCTCACCTCAGAAATCAGACCCAGGGAAAAAATGTTCTTAGATTGAAAGCTTACAATGTACCAGATGCTGTTCTGAGCACTTTTTAATCCACACGAAAACCACGTGAGGTCAGTACTATTGACATCCACATTTTATGATTGAGAAAACTAAGGCACAGAGAGGTAGAGTGACTTGTCCAACATCATGCAGCCAGTAAGAGCTAGAATCTGGATAAGAACCCATGCAATTTGGCTCCACATCTATGTGCCTGCCCACCAAATCATAGAGCCTCTGGTGCAAGATCACAATTTCAATGTGCTGTCTCTCTCTCTCTCTCTCTGTTGATTATATATATCTAAGAACCCTGAGATTGTTAGCTGTCTATCTCTGATATACATCTGTCTCCAAAATAAGATATCCAGATTGATATTCAGCTAATGTCAGTGGTAGTTATTTCTAGGTGCTTGAATTTCGGGAAATGGTAGTTTCTTTATTATTTCTGGCATTACTTGAGAATTCAGTAATAAATTTACTTCAGTTTTTTAAAAAATGAAATTCATATTCAAAAGAAAAATGCTTTGGAAACTATAAAGTACTTTAAAAATAAAAGTGTATTGGGTTATATTCTATGCACTCTTTCACTGTTGTATTTCATGTCTATTGCATTCTTAATCTAACTTTTCTGTTTAATGTGTTTTTATATTATAATCTGCTTTTTAAAAAAGCCTTGTAGAGTAAATGGAACATATTTAATTGCTATAAGATTTATTAGATCTTTTTTTTTTATTTGTCAAACACTTACCATAACTATTTGAATCCTTCTATTTTGTGAATAATATATTGCCATCATTTTTGGAGTTATATTTTTAAATTTTCATTCTTATGCAATGTTTACAGTATACAATTGACCCTTGAAAGATGTGGTGATTATGGGTGCCAACCCCCACGAAGTTGGAAGTCTTTGTATAACTTATAGTTGACCCTTCAATATTTGGATTCTCATCCAAGCGTTCCCACCTGCAGATAGAAAATATAGTTGACATTTGAAATCCCCATATAAGTGGACCCTCACAGTTTAAACCTGTGTTGTTCAAGGGTCGGGTGTAATTATTACTGGGTGAATCTTAAGTAAGATATATTTTTAACTTTTTAAAAGACCAAGGGACTTTTAAATATAAATAAAGCCATTTGACATTAGTGCTTTTTTTTTTTTAATTTAAAAATATCAACAAAGTAATATGTGCAAATGGTTAAGAAATTAAATTGTATTGAAGGATTTCCACCCCAGCTGTTCCTACCTTCAGCCATGCATCTCAAGAGACAACCCCTTAAACCATTTTCTCATTATATCTCCTGGAGAACGAAACATTTGTCTAAATAATATCATTCCCCTATTTCCTTGGTTATCAACCTCAAGCAGTAATTTAGGATCTCCTATTCTGAAAATATTTTGTACACAACCTTTCTCCATTTTCCTATTTGAATTCCACCCTTCACTTGTTTACTTTTCTAGGAGATCCTGGATTACACTAGGTAATAACCCCTTATAGTTTCATGCAACTGCATTGTTAAATATCTGTCACTTATATCTTGGCTGTCTCATTGAACAGCAGCTTGAATGTTTAGGTGATGAGAACCATTGATATTTTTTCCTTACAGTTTGTGCTTTCGAAGTTTTGTTTAAAGACTTTTCAGCACTCTCAGCTCTCTGCTGATTTCAGATATTTATCTTTCACATTTTGGTCTTTAACCCATCTAGAGTCTACCCCTATATCTGGGATGAGGTAAGTATCCAATTTTATTATTACTCTTTTTATATAGTGAGATTTTCCCCAAATCACTCACTAAATAAACTGTTGTTTCCTAATTATTTTTTATAATTTATCTTATATTGTCTTATACAAACATAGGTTGGTCTCTAAGCTATCATGTTCCCTTGGTTTATTCATCTGTTCTTGTCCCAAGTTTACTATGTCTCTACAAAAATTTTAGCATGTCTTAAATCTGGAAGGACACACCCTCCCATTTTGTTTTCTCAAAATCGACTTTACTATTCATAGATTTTTATTCCTTCATATATTTTAAAAATATATTTAGTGAGTTTCTCAAAAATATCCAACTGGAATTTTGACTGGTATTGTATTTCAATCATAGATTAATTTAGGAAAAATCACTACTTGTAAATACTAAATTCTCCTAAGAATTTGGGGTGTCTTTGTATTTATTCAGACCTTTGATCTCCTTTATTAGACTTTTTGAGTTTTCCCATAGAGGGATTTTGGATTCTTGGGTAATTCCTTAATATTTTATACTTTTAGTTATTGTAATTGGTTATCTATTATCATATTTATAGTCAGTTACTGCAAGTGTAGAGAAAGGTCATTGATATTTTTAAGTTGATCTGGAAAACTTGCTGAACTCATGTATATGTTCTAATTGTTTGTTGGTCCTTTTGTGTTTTTTTCTCCTAGATAGATGTTCATTATATCTCTTCCTTTTCTTTTGTTACAGTATTGTCCAGGATCTCCAGAACAATATTAAATGGTGACAATGGTAGTGGGCATCTGTGGGCTCCAGGCCCACAGCCTGGCTGATGCAATTCAGGATCATAGCTAAGGACATGACCCCAGATCTAGCATGTCACATAAGACACTGTAGTGTACCTGCACCCCGCTTATGTAAAAATGAATCAGCTTGCTCTATCCCACATGCACGGCTGAATGCCACTATTGTTCCTGTACCTTCATAAAGTCAGGCTGTCCCCATAATAAAGACTTGTAATCTAGTCCTCATGTTGGCTCCTCACACGATTTTTCAACTGGGTGTCTCACCGCAGAAACCTTTCCTCATCAGCTCGGTGCTGACAGCATCTTCACCTTGTAACTAATCATAAAGAAAATCCATCTAAGGTATCTATTATATTTCTTTAATTATTGTTATGAGGTTTTTGGTATGTACCCCTTAGCAAATGAATGGAATTCAGGTCTTCTGGGAAGCAGATGACAAGACAAAAATAGACATGAAAGTGATTTAACCTATTAATGTAATGGATTATATTGGTTGATTTTTAAATGTTGAACCACCCTTGCATCCCTGGAATAAACCCCACATGATCTTGATGTATAATTCTTTTTTTAATACATTGCTATATTCAATTTGCTAATATTTTGTTGAGAAATTTTGCATCTAAGTTCATGAGAGATACTGATGTAGAGTTTTCTTTTTATTTGCTGCCTTTGTCTGGTTTTGGTATCAGGTAATAATGACCTCAAAAAATGAGCAGGGAAATGTTCCCTTCTCTTTCCTAGAAGAGATTTTGTAAATCAGTGTTAATTCTTTAAATGTTTGGAAAATTGTCTATTTGAAAACATCTGAATCCTGGAGATTTCTTTTTCAGGAAATTTTAAATTTATATATCTATTTTTATCTTACTGAGTTGCAGTAGTTTGTGGTTTTCAAGGAATTGGTCCATCTCTTCTAATTTGTCAAATTTATGAGCATGGAGTTGGTTGTAGTATTTACCTATTATTTTAATGGCTACAAGGTCCATTGTGATATCTATCTTTTATTTTGGCATTAATTTGTTTTTTCTCTTTGTATCTTTGTCAGTTGCACTAGGGGTTTGTTAATTTTATTGATTTTTTGACAAATAAGATTTTATTTTATTAATTTTCTCTCTTGTTCTTATTTTCAATGATTTCTGCTTTATTTTTCATTCCTTCTGTTTGTTTTGTTACTGCTTACTTCTCTTATTTTTCCAGTCCTTTTAGCTAGAAACTTAGATTATTGATTGATATATTTTTCTTTTCTAATTAAGCATTTAATGCTATAAATCTCCCCCTCAGCATTGCTTTAGTTGAATGCCACAAACGATGATATGTTGTATTTTTTATTTCATTCATACAATTTTTAATCTTTATTTTTAAATTTCCTCTGAGACTTCCTCTTTGACCTATAGATTATTTAAGTGTGTTATTTAGAAATTCAAGTGACATCAGAAACATGGCAGAGTAAGAGATGTCCCTAAACTCTCCCCTTGAAACAACAATAAACTGAACATCTAAAACTCAACAATAAAACCCCCAACTGGCATACCAGCACATCTGAGTGTGGGATCTGCAAATAAGAGCTACCACAAGTCACAACCCCAATAGTCAGGCAATAGACTGGGAGAAACAAAGAAGCTGCCTCTTCTAGCCGGAGCTCCCTGTAGGAGGAGTGGGGAGGGGAGAAGTTTAGTCGAGTTCCCTGAATAGCCCTGCCTGGGAGAGTGGTGAGCTCCATGCAGCGGCAGTGCGGAGGGATCAGGGCAGAAAGCAGAGGGGTGAGGACATCAGAGAAACAACAGTTGATTATTATCAGCACATTTGTAAAACAGGAGGCTGAGCTGAGCTCCCATCCCCAACCCAGAGAACACCTCCCCTTATATCCTCCAAGACCGAACACCGCAGAGTCCCAAGGGAATCTGAGCAAATACTACTGAAACTGTCACTAACACTGACAGAAACTGAATATGATTGAATATTTATAAGAAAAAAAAAGGCATTTTTAAGACTTTACATAAAGCAAGGATCCAAGAGGCCTAGACACCACCTATAAGAAACCAAAAAAAAAAAAAAAAAAAAAGTTGCCTTCTTAGCCACAGGCTCAAGAGGGACCTTTATATAATAAATCTTCCTAGAAAAAAAGACAAAATATACTTCTATTAATACCCTGGCAGAGAAATAGTCCATTAAACACCATGAACAACCAAGGTGACAAAGAACCTCAGAAAGAAAGAGAAAAATTTCCAGAAAATAAGCCTAAAGACATAGAAATATGAGACGTAAATGACAGAGAATTCAGAATGGTACTTCTGAAGAAGCTCAGTGAGATCCAAAATAATTCATATCGACTATTCCAGGAATTGAAAAAACAACTAGATCAGCTGAACGAGTTTTTTAGCAAAGAGATTGTAATCTTTAAAAAAAACAAATTGAACTTCTAGTGATCAAGAACACACTGAGAGAGATGAATAGTGAAATAGCAAGCTTGAGAAATAGAGTGAACCAAACAGAGGAAAGGATCAGTAATATTTATGACAGAAATCTAGAAATAAATCAGAAGGAAGAAGAGAGAAACTGAAGAATGAAAAATAGTGAAAGAGAAATACAAGAACAAGCTCATACCACCAGGAAAGGAAGCATAATAATGGGCATTCTCGAAGGGGAAATATAGGAGCACGGATTAGAAAACATTTTCAGACAAATAGTTGACGAGCATTTCCCAAATCTAAGGAGTGAGCTGGACCTTGGAATTCAAGAAGTCAACAGAACACCCAATTATCTCACCCAAAAAGGCATTCTCCAAGACACATCATATTAAAATTATCAAAAATGAATCACAAAAAAAGAATTATCAGGGCAGCAAGTGAAAAAAAGGAGGTAACCTATAAAGGAAAACCCATTAGATTATCGTCAGACTTCTCAGCACAAACCCTATAAGCAAGAAAGAAATGGAATCAAATATTCAAACTATTAAATGAAAAAACTACCAGCCAAAAATAATGTATCCAGCAAAGCTCTCTTTTAGATATGAAGGCGAAATAAAGACCTTTCCGGACATACAAATATTGAGGACATTCTCCACTATGAGGCCTGCATTAAAGGATATGTTGAAAAGGTTAAGCTCACCTAAAAAAAATGACAAAAAAAAAGTACATATCTATGAGTAAGGCGACTAGCAGACAGAAGTAAAGGAGTGCAACCCTTATTAAGAAAAGACATTATAAGCTTTCGATAAGAAGACATTTGCTAATGCCAGATAGAAATGAACATTCAGCATACATAAGGACAAATTGAGACAAGAATAAAAAAAAGGGGAGGATTCAAAGATCCAAATTCGAAAAGTGGAATGGAGATAAGGCACATGCAAAAGAAAATGGACTACTACTACTACTACTACTATTACTACTACTACTACTACTACTACTACTACACACACACACACACACACACACACACACATAATAGTCCTCTACATATATGCAATGGTAACCACACAACAAAGATTCAGAACTGAAGTATATAACATTAAAACCAGAAGGACAAGAAGGAAAATACACAAAAACCAACAAAAATTTAAAAAAACAGAAACACATGGACAAAGAAGCATTGGAAACACCAACCTACCAGAAAGCAAAGATAAAACAGCTATAGGAAAACATATTCAATAATCACCCTAAATGTAAATGGATTGAACTCACCAGTAAAAAGACACAGAGTTGCACATTGAATCAAAAAACAAAACCAACCATATGCTGCCTCCAGAAGACACACCTCAGTTCCAAAGACAAATATAGACTCAAAGTGAAAGGGTGGAAAATGATATTTCAAGCAAATGACATACAGGGAAAAGCAGTAGTGGTACTAATATCAGATGAAATAGACTTTGAAATCAAAAAGGTAAAGAAAGAGGGACACTTCATAATGATAAAGAGAATCATGTACCAAGAAGACATAACACTTATTAATATCTATGTTCTCAATCAAGGATCCTTGAAATATGTAAAGCAATTACTAACAGAACTAAATGGAGAAACAAACCAAAACACTCTCTTAGTAGGGAACCTAAATACCCCACTGTCAGATATGGACAGATAGCCAAACAGAAAATCAATATGGAAATAACATCCTTTAATGACACATTAGACCAACTGGACATAACTGACATTTACAGAGCCTTCCATCCCAAAACAGCTGCTTATACATTCTTCTCTAGTACACATGGAACATTCTCAAGGACTGATCACATACTGGGACATGGAGATAGCCTCAACAAACATAAGAGGGTTGAAATCATATCAACCATAATCTCTGATCATAATGCTTTGAAGCTGGAGATGAACTCTTAAAAGAAAGCAGGAAGAACCACAAATGCATAAAGATTAAACATGTTACAAAAGAATAACTGGGTCAGAGAAGAAATAAAAGGAGAGATAAGGGATAAATATAAATGAATGATAATGATACTACAGCATATCAAACTTTTGGGACACAGCAAAAGAGGTCCTAAGAGGAAAGTTCATATCATTACAGACCTACCTCCAAAAACAAGAACAAGCCCAAATAAACAACCTAACACTTCATCTTAAAAAACTAGAAAAGGAAGAACAAATGAAGCCTAAAGTCAGCAGAATGAAAGAAATAATCAAAATTAGAGCAGAAATAGATGATATTGAAAACAAAACAAACAGAAAACAATGGAAAAAATAAATGCAACAAAGAGCTGGTTCTTTGAGAAGGTTAATAAAAATGACAAACTCCTTGGGAGACTCACTAAAGAAAAAAGAGAAAAGACACAAATGAAATCAGGGATAAAAGAGGAGAAATGATGACAGACACTGCAGAAATACAAAGGATCATACAAGAATACTATGAAAAAGTATATAACACCAAATTTAATAACCTACAAGAAATGAACTAGTACTTACAAAGAAACAACTTTCCTAGACTGAATCAAGAAGAATGGAAAATCTAAATAGACCAATCAGCAGTATGGAAGTTGAAATGATCATCAAAAACCTACCAAAAAGTAAAAGTTCAGGACCAGATGGCTTTCCCAGTGAATTCTACCAAACATTCAAGAACATTCTCCTCAAACTCTTCCAAAAATTGAAGAGGAGACAATTCTGCCTAAGTCATTTTATGAAACCCATATTACTCTGATTCCAAAGCCTGATAAAGGTACAAAGAAAAAGAAAACTACAAACCAATATCTCTCATGAACACAGATGCAAAAATCCTAAATAAGATACTAGTGAACAAATACAGCAACATATTAAAAAGATTATACACCACAAGTGGGCTTCATACCAGGGGTACAGGGATGGTTCAACATATGCAAATCAATTAATGCGATACACCACAGAAACAAATTAGAAAATAAGAATCATATGATCATATTAATAGATGCAGAAAAAGCCTTGGACAAGATATAGCATCCATTTATGATCGAAACACTTACCAAAATCAGTATAGAAGGGAGGTATCTTAACATAATAAAGGCCATATCTGACAAACCCTCAGTCAATATTATACTTAAAGGTAAAAAACTAAAAACCTTTTCTCTAAGATCAGGAACAAGACAAGTCTATCCACTACCGCCACTGTTATTTGATATAACATTGGAGGTCCTAGCAAGTGCAATCAGACAAGAGAGATATATAAAAGGCATCCAAATAGGAAACAAGGAAGTCAAACTGTCACTATTGCCAATGACATGACCTCTCTATAGAAAACCCTAAAGACTCCACAAGAACACTACTAGAAACAACAAGCAAATACAGTAAAGTTTCTGTATACAAAATCAATGTTCAAAAATCCATAGCATTCCTATATTCTAATAATGAAGTGTCAGAAAAGAAGTGGAAAAAATAATTCCTTTTGCAATATGCCAAAAAGAATAAAATATCTAAGAATAATCTAACAAAACATGTGAAATGAAAACTATAAGATCCTATTAATAGAAGTTGAAGAAGATACAAAGAAATGGGAGGATATTCCATGTTCTTGGATTGGAAGAATCAACGTAGTTAAATGACTTTAGTACCTAAAGCATTATACAGATTTAATGCAATCCCCATCAAAATCTCATCGGCATTTTTTGAAGAAATAGAACCAGCAATCATCAGATTCATATGGAAGCACAAAAGACTCTGAATTGCCAAAACCATCCTGATAAAAAAGTATGAGGCTGGAGGCATCACTCTGCCCGAGTACAAATTATACCACAAAGCGACAATAATCAAAACAGCATTGTATTGGCAGAAAAACAGACACACAAGCCAGTGGAACAGAACTGAAAGTCTAGAAATAAACCCATGTTTATATGGGCAAATAATTCTAGACAAAGGAGCCAAAAAATACAGTGGAGAAAGGAAAGCCTCTTCAATGAATGGTGCTGGCAAAACCGGAAGGTCACCTGCAAAAGAATGAAACTAGACTGTTGTCTATCACCACACACCCAAATTAACTCAAATGGATTAAGGACCTGAATATAAGACCTGAAACAATAAAATGCATAGAAGATAACATAGGAACAAACTCAAGGACCTTGGACTTAAAGAGGGTTTTTATGAGTTTGACTTCAAAGGCAAGGGAAGTAAAAGCAAAAATAAATAAATGAGACTACATCAAACTAAAAGGCTTCTGCTCAGCAAAAGAAACTGTCAACAAGATAAAGAGTCAACCATCCAAATGGGAAAATATATTTGCAAGCAACACCTTTGATAAAGGTCTAATATCCAAATATACAAAGAACTCATACAATTCAATAACAACAAAAAAACAAACAATCCGACTAAAAAAATGGGCAGAGGACCTGAACAGACACTTCTCTCAAGAAGACATACAAATGACCAACAAACATATGAAAAGATGCTCAACATTGCTAGCTATTAGGGAAATGCAAATCAAAACCACAATGTGAAACCATCTCATACCTGTTAGAATAGCTGTTATCAACATGACAAATAACAACAACAAGTGTTGGAGAGGATGCAGAGAATAAGGAACTCTCATACACTGCTGATGGGACTGCAAATTTGTACAGCCACTATGAAAAACACTATGGAGTTTCCTCAAAAAACTAAGAATTGACCTACCATATGATCCAGCAATCCCTTTTCTGGGTGTTTACCCCAAAGACTTTGAAAACTCATATCCGTAAAGATATTTATGCACTGATGTTCATAGCAGCATTATTCATGGTGGCCAGGACATCAAGCAACCGAAGTATCTTACAATATAGATGGTTGGCTAAAGAAGCTGTGTTACATATATACAATGGAATATTACTAAGCCATAAGAAGAGATGAAATACTGTCAATTGCGACAACATGGATGGACCTTGAGATAACCATATTAAGCGAAATAAGCCATACAGAAAAAGTTGAAAACCACTTAATATTGCTAATATGTGGGATATAAACTAAAAGCAACAAACAAACAGGACAAACAGAGACTTCTGGGCATGGACAATAGACTAGTGGTTACCAGAGGGTAAGGGGTAGGGGAAGAGGAGGGCGGTAGATGGGGTAAAGTGGGTCAAATATGTGGTGACAGAAAGAAATCTAACTATGGGTGGTAAACACACAATGCAATTCACACACACACACACACACACACACACACACACACACACACACACACGTCTTAGTGTTGAATTATACACCTGAAACTTACTGGATTTCATTAACCAATGTCACCATAATAAAAATAAATTAATTAAAAAAAATAAAAACAAAAGTGTGTTGTTTAATTTCCAATTATTTGGAAAATTTTGGGTTATCTTTCAGTTATTGATTTGTAATTTGATTTCATTATGGTCAGAAAGTATATTCTGCATTATTTCAATTCTTTTAAATTGATTATAGTTTATTGTGTGACCTAGGACATGGTCTTCATGATGAGTGTTCCATGATAACTTGAGTGGAATATGTATTCTGCTTTTGTTGGTTGGAGTATTCTATAAATATCAAATCCAGTAGGCTGGTGGTATGTGTTCATTCTCCTATATCCCTGCTGACTTCATCTCTAGTAGTTCTATCAATTGTTTGAAATCCCTGACTACAATTGTGAATTTTTCTATTTCTTTTCATCTTTATGAGTTTTTGCTTCAGGTATTTTGAAACTCTGTTATGTGTTGCCCACAAACTGTGAATTTGCTGTATTTTAGTGGATTGATTGATCCTTTATTATATCGATTTTTGTTCCTAATAATTTTTTTTGCTATTAAGTTTATTTTATTAGATGTTATTATTAAGTCTCTCTTGCTTTTTTCTAATTCATATTTCCATGACATATATTTTCCATCCTTTTATTTTCTACTTATCTACTGCTGTTACTTTTGAAGTTATTTTCTTATAGATTGCATGTAATCAATCATGTGTATTATCCACTTTATCTTTTTTATTTTTAGTTTTTTAACTTTACTGAGAAATAATTGACTTCTATTTTTTAATTGGTGTATTTATACTGCTTACATTTAAATTAGTTACTGTCATGTTAGAGCTTAAATCCATTTTAGTGCTTGTTTTCTAGTTGTCCCCTTGTTTCTCATTTTTTCTGAGTTTTTCCCTTTTTCCTTTCTTGTGAGTTACTTGAACATTTTTAGCATTAGATTCTTTTTACTGAATAATTTTTTGTACACTGCTTTGTAAAGTTTTATTGGTTGTTGCTGTGGGTATTTCCTGATGCCTCTGTAATTTATCACCACCTACAGTGTCAGTGTTTCACTCCTTTGAGTGAAGTGTAGAAAACTTACTTCCATTTAGATCCTTTTACTCTTCCCAATTTTAAAATACAATTTTTTTTTCTTAAGTGTTTCCATTACATACATTAAGCACGATATTAAATGGTGT
Source organism: Eidolon dupreanum (assembly GCA_028627145.1). NCBI lineage: Eukaryota > Metazoa > Chordata > Mammalia > Chiroptera > Pteropodidae > Eidolon > Eidolon dupreanum. Next base: position 90,240,949 of record CM053509.1, read on the forward strand.
TGTATTTTTGGCTTCAAACACAAAGTATAGTTAAAGAAACTAAAATGATGAATAATAGCCTATTATGTTCAGCTCTATATATCATCATTTCATTGTTCTTTTCCTCTCTGAAGGTCCCATCACTTGTATGCTAAGGCTACCAGAACAAATACTATAGACTGGGCAGCTTAAACAATAGAAATTTATTTCTCACAGTTTTGGAGGCTGGAAGTTCAAGATTAAGGTATTGGCAGGTTTCATTTCTCCTGAGGTCTTTCTCCTTGGATTACAGATGGCCATCTTCGTACTGTGTCCTTACATGGACTTTTCTATGTACACCCTTCCCCCAATGTCTCTTCCTCCTCTTGGAGAGACACCAGTTCTCTCAGGGATTAGGGCCCCACTCTAATGACCTCAATTAACCTTATTTACCTCCTTAAAGTTTCTATCTCCAAATACAGTTTCATTGAGGTTTAGAGTTTTAACGTATGCATTTTTGGGTGACACAATTTGATCCATAACATTTTTTGCATGTTTGGGGAGTTTCCTTTAGCCAATTTTTTACCCCTCTTTTAATTCCCTCACACATACACTTCTACTCCTGACCTATGGATGTTGTTGTTTCCCCTTAAGAACTGGATCTCTGAAGGTGGGGCATCTCCTCCCACACACTCTCAGCATGCACGTGGGGCTTTGTACACCCGGGTCTTTGCACAACCGGGGCCTGGCACCCTCGACGCACTCAGGGGGCCTGGCACACCCAGAGCCTGGTGCACTCGGGTTATGGTCCATGGCTCCACCTAGGGCGTGAATCCAGGACTTCCTGTGTGTAAAATAGATGTGCTAACCACTACACTATGGAGTCCATCCCTAGCCAATCTTGAAAGGTAGGTCTGCTAGCAACAAATTTTTTTAATTTTCCCTCATCTGAGAAGTCTTACTTCTCCTTCATTTTTAAAGAATACTTTTGTCAGATATATGATTCATGGTTGTCAGCTCTTTCCTTTTATCAGTTGAAAAATGTTTGCCACTAAATTCTGGGCTTTATGGTTTCAGATAAAAAATCTAGTGTCATTAATTTGGCCTTTCTGTACAGGTATGTGCATAATCTCCCTCTCTCTCTCTCTATCACTGTCAGTCTCTCTCTCCCTCTCTCTTTCTTTCTCTTTAGTTTTTCAGAAGTTTAATGATGATGTGTCTTTCTTTATATTTCTTTGAGTTCATCCTATTTGGGTTTCACTCAACTCTTGAATCTGTAGTTTTATGTCTTTGGCCAAATTTGGGAAGTTGTCAACATTATTTCTTCGAGCATTTTTTTAGCCACACTCTGTTTCTTTTTAATTCTGGGATTCCAATGATAGAATGTTAGTTATTTTTGATATTTAGTAATTATATTTCTCAGACTCCTAAAGCTGTATTTATTTTTTTAGTTTATTTTTTTCCATTTTGTTTAAATTGAATAAACTCTATCAATCTGTATTCAGGTCCATGGATTCTATTCACTGTCATCTCCACTCTACTATTAAGTCCATGCAGTGAATTTTTAAAATTTTAGTTATTGTATTTTTCAGTTCTATAATTTCCATATGGCTTTTTTATAATTTCTATTTCTTTGTTGATATTTTCTATTTTTCATTTGTTTTAAGAGACTTTTTAATTGCTTGTTAAAGCATTCTTATTGCAACTGTTTTAAAATCTTTGTCATATAATTTCAATATGATATTAATTTCTGCATTGGCATTAACTGATTTTTTCCTCATTAAAAATATTTTTCCTAGCTCTCAGTATGATGAGTGAATTTTTGTTGTATCCTGGACATTCTTGTTATTATTTAGGAGACTCTTAATGCTATTTCAATCTTCTGCTTTAGCAAGCTGTCACCCTTTTTAAGTTTAATGTCTAAGTTCTGGTCTATTTTTGTGGGCTGTAGTTTCAAAGACAATTTAGTTTTCAGAGTCCTTGAAGTTCTACTCCGGTCTGACTCATCTGCTGGTATTTGTGGGGCCCTTGCTCAGTCCCTGTTGGTGATGTCTGAAGGGGTAGAAGTTGTTTTCCTGGGCCACGTGATGCTTTAAGTCCACCTTCTGCCATGGGAATTGGGAGGGGCTGAAGTTAATAGGCCTGTGTCTTTTCATGCCACTGGGTGAAGGGCAGAGAGAATCTAGGCTGTGTTGATGCTGCCCCTCAGTGGATCAGCCTACTTACTAGTTCCCAGGTATGGAGTAGGGCTTAGGTCAGCCTAGCAGGGCTCTGAAGGCAAATCATGTCCCTGCTGTGCCCCCTTGTAAAGTGGGCTTGGTTAGGTTTCTCCTTTTCTAATTCTTTGACCAGGCCTTTCCTGTTTGTTTGTTTATCTGTGGCCATTGGTGGTTCCAGGTTTCTGGCTACTCTAGTGCCCATATGGGGCATATGGGAAATAGAAGAACTCACCACATCATCATTCCTCAAATCCTGAGGTCTCTAACTAGTCCACCTTATTCTTTCTATCTTTCAGAATCCTTTATCATTGTCCATTGGATTATTTCCAGGCTATTTGTTTTTAAGGGAAGGAAGAAGGATAGTGGATCTATGCTTTTTTGTTCTGTAAGTGCCATTTGAGATTTTGCAAATGAAGGTGGAATGAATAACTTAAATTCTATGGCTGCAAGAGTTATTGCTGTGCCTTGTAATAATAATTGGTTAAATGAATAAGTGAACAGTTTTCATACTTTAATTTCAGTATCTTAAATGCCTAAAGAACCCCATATTCCTGAATTCTTAGACAAGTACTTCTCAGTGCTTTTAGGTTGCATCATTCTGAGAAAAGACCACATCAAGCTTGTAGTCTGCAGGTAAGAGATTACTGTTTTCCAAAAGCTGGTAACATTATTATCTACTTATATCTATCTATCCTTCTGTCCATTTGTCTATCTGTCTGTGTTTCTATCTGTATATATGTATTTATATAATCACCTTTAGGATCATTCTTCTCTGTTTTCCAAAAAGAAGAAAACTTTGCTATTTTGTACCCAGATACACTTAACATAAGTCAGGACTTGATATCTTTAGCTGAAAGCTTTCTCAGGAAAGAGGAAAGTATTTGACATGTAAAAATGACAATTTTTAAAAAAATTTTGATTTTAATAACAGCAGATTAACATGACAGAATGTCAGCATTTTTTTAAAGACTTAAATGTTGAGATTTCCTTCAGCTCATGCTCCCTTTTCTCAGTAAATATTATGATACCTCTCAGATGTGGCTCTTTAAATGAAAGCATCTTAATAAAGTGATAAATAATTCTACATGAGAAGATCAATGTGAGGGGTGTTTCACAAAGGATCACAACCACAGGTTTCTTTTCATAAATCTGAATTTTATTCCCCAACGGATACCTCACTTTTTGTATGCAAGAGATGAAATACATAAGGAATTCACTAATAAATCAGGTTTCTGTGGGACAGCTTTGATTTGACACTTTTGAAATATGATCCAGGTCATGGCTGTGAATGGTGCAAACCCCTTTTTTGGCAATGGCATCTGGACTTGATTATTTTAAATTAGGTTGTGGGTGCTAGTATCCACTCCTCTATGAAGCTGCTACTGCAGACAGACCTTATATTCTGAGATGATATGGAAAATTAATATGAGTTCTAAATACTTAGAGGCAAACTTTTATACTCATTCTTAACTTGGTTGTTTCAGTACCCCATTTTAATAAGCTTTTAGAATGTCACTTTTTATGATTCATCATTATTGATGGCTTGCATGCCAAAGGTAAATTAAACCTGGAGTACTTTATTGCTATTTAATTTCTTCCCTCTGAAGCATAAGTGACATTAAATAGGTTCTCCAATGAATATTTATTAAATGAATGGGAAATTACTCCAAAACAACATACATCAACATATGAGTGTGCTCTGGAAGGTTCAAGGGCAGCTTTGTGGCCTCCTGCATTGTCCTATGGGCTTCACTCCCTTTGCATTTTCAGTGGGCAGGATTCAAAATCAAACTGTCTTTCACTCCATCCTAACTGTTGTCAAACAAGGAGGTGTAAAATTGGGTGTAAACTCAGTTGTTAGCGGCTAAGAGATATGATTTTCTGACTTCAGAAATATTTGTATTTGAAAGTTAATTTTTCAGGGTCAGAGAGTCAGTTAAAAGAGAAAGAATAAAAAGAACATTTTCACATCCAAAGAGTTCACTAACTCTCTGTATTCCCTCTTTTATGTTGTTTCAGAAATAATCACACAACCATTTCTCAAACAATTTCATAGAATCCTAAGTGCATTTATATTTCAATGATGAATAGGGAATTTTGATGATTTTTTATATTTGGAAAGAGCTTAATAACAAATGTTTTGGGAAGAGATTCTGTATCAAAAAGATCTGGAAAACAATTCTTCATTTGTACAAACACATATCAGCCTGACCCAATTGGATCTCACTTACTCTTCTCCCCAAGACTTAGCTTAAAACCACCCATGAGTATAGAATGTTAGCATCTATAGTCTTATGTCTCAAAGCTCTCTAAGAAATTGCATCTCATTTAAACCCCCACAAAATCTACTTAGAGATGAGAAAACAGAAACAGATACTAACTTATACCTGGTCTCACAGCCAGGATATTGCCTAGACCCTCCCCTTCATTCTTATTCACCTCACTTGCTATACTTTTCCCTCTACCACAGCAATCCAAAACGGGCTAAAAATAGCCCTGGATGATAAAATCCTGGGAAAACAATAATTTCCAAAAAGGCCCTTGAATCTCCCTTGAATTCTAACCCAAAATGGCTTTCCTTTGTCCCACTAAACTGTAGTATGCTTTCTGTCCCATTCACTACATTTTACTTTTAAATTTGGAATTTTTTCCCTTCAAATTATGGTGTTTGCTTTTTTCTTTCATGTATCAGAAATGACTCTTATAAATCACAAAGTGAGAGAAACTAATTTACTTGTTAGTGAGTAGGTATATATAGTCTTGGGAACATTATTGATATTCCTGTGGCTATTCTCTCTGAATCACTTTTCATCAGTTTCTTGTGCAGGCAAAGCAACTCTTTCATGTTAAGAACATAGTAATTTGGAGTCAAGAAGACAAAATTTCAACAAAGGCCTTCAAGTTTCTTAGCTGTGTGGCCTCAGACAATGTTTTGGGCCTCAATTCCTCTTCTGTGAAATGAAGTGAGACACCAACTTCACAGTACAGAGTGAGAGGCAGGCTATCCAGCTACTTAGGGCAGCAGCACTGACCCAATCCAGCAGACGGCTGGTCTAGCTTGGTGCTAGCTGAATGTCTACTGACTGATTGTGTCTGAGTTTGGGTTTCCTCAGAAGCAGACCCTGAGTGAGAGTAGGATTAAAGTCACAGCAATTGATCTGGGAGGCAATCCCAGGAAGCACCGGCAAGGGAGCAAGAGGCACAGACGTTGCTCCAGTGACTGGTATCAGTGAGAGGTCCCCTGTGGGCAGCTGGGGCTTACTCCTGTTGCAGAGTCAGAGGCTGGCTAGTTATTCCCACTCCTGCCCACTGTGGATGAGGCAGCTGCAGGCACATTGTTGTCCACTGTGCACATGCTTCTGTGGCCAGAGGCATGGGCAGTGAAGATCACGGATCCGCAGACATGAGCTCTGTGGGAATGTGGCATCAACAGGGTCTGCTGCTTTAGCTATTACAGGTAATGCAAAAGAGAACTCAGCATTTGCTGAGTCCCCAGAGTGACTCTGGTCATTTTCAGCAGAGAGTTAAACTGAGGACTTTGGGGGATATCGAGCTGCCAGCTGCTCAAGTTCAGAGTCAGACACAAACGGCAGGTGTTCACCTTGATCAGGCATAGAATGGGCTGCCTGGAGAGGGTGTACCAAGGGAAGTGGCTCCCTACACTGAGGCTGCCCCTGAAGGAGCTTACAGTTGGAGGCGACAAGCCCTTCCTTGAAGGAGGAGCTGGATGGCTTGTTTATCAGGCACCTTCGCCCTATCTTGCTTCTAGAATTCTGGCTAGCAGCATTACCCTCTTCAAGGGCCCTTCTTTGGAGACAAAACCTCCAGGTGCTGATATGTGAAGTGACAAATTGGCCCCTTGCCACACAGACTGAGCAGTGACCACCAGGTCCCAAGGTCCCCTCACACAGACACAGCCAACTTCTTAGCACCTGACTCTCAATATGACAGTTAGACAAGTGTTCCCATCATGAGAGGGACCAAAACAAATAAACAGACAAAATAGATAATTTAGGTAAAGAATTATTCACATGTACACACATACCCTTTTGTGGTTAGATATCAGAAAAAGTGAGAAAATTTTGCATTCTTGAGTTGAGAATAATCATCAGAGACCAAAAATAATCTAAATTTTATGAGTTCAGTAGGTAGGGTGGAAGATAAAGTTAAGAAAATATCAGGGTAAGAGAGATGGAGAAATAGAAACATATAAGAGAAAATATAAGAAATGAGAGAATCAGTCTAGGAGGTACAATCTAATTAACTAAAGGTATAAAAAGAAAGAATAGAAACAAAATTTTTAAATTAACTAAAGCTTAACTAACTAAAATATTAATTAGATGTTGACTCTTCTAGAATGATTAATGGATAAATTAATAAATAATCCAGGCTTCTCGCTCTTCAAAAATTTATCTGTGGAAATTTCCCAGAACTCGAGACATGAGTTTTCATACGAGACAAGCCCACAGAACCCCTCAGAAAAGACCCATAGCAAAGAACATCACTATGAAATTTCAAATATCATAACAAATTGAGTTTCTAAATCATTTTTCAAAGTTAATCTGTTAGAGTCATGTTATTTATTTATAAGTACATATTCATAAAAAGCTATGCCTTGAGCTGTGTTTCTAATTTTGTCACTTGACAGAAGCTGAGTTAATCAGAGTAAAGTGAAATTAGAGCGAGTCACCATAGTCAGTGACTAAAGTCAGATTTTAATAAGTAATACAGTTTATAACTTCAAGTGAACAAACATAGTTGTCCATATCAAATAGTCTGAAAACATGGACTATCTCATGATAAACATACTCTAGTCCCAAGGTTACAAGAAAATAATCCAAGGCACTATTAACACAACACTATCGACATTACATAAAAGCTCCTTCATTTCTTATCAGAATGAATGAGCCAGAGCTTACCTTTTTAATGGTGAGATAGAGAACACATGTGTTTTAACAGGTTGGTTAATGAATATTCTCTTATCAATCTAAAAAAGTGTTTGATATCTAGCTCTGAGCTATTCTTTTAAAAGCACTTGTCATAACAGATTCTCATCCTCTCAGAGTTTTTTCATTGAATGCTTCCACCTCAGGCAAATGTTCTAGCCAATGCTGAATTAAAGAATATGGGGGTGAGAGTTACCTACTTGCACCCAAAACACTAGAGAGATTGATAAAATTTTAGTGAGGAAAAAATACAAATCTTCTATTGTGACAGACACTGTAAATGTCTGCCTAACTCTTTTTCCCCGTTCTGGCTTCTTAGAACCCAGTTAGGAGGCCTGCAGTATGGCCCCTCCCAGGGGGTATGAGAATCATAACTAGGCCAGACAGGGTCATCTAGGGCCTCTAGACTAGTTACTGGGCTGGATGTGCTGTGGAACACCATTACTAACTCACTGAGGTTCGAGGAATAGAGAGCCAGAATAAGCCTGGGCCCTTAATAAGTGTGAGGAGGTGCCAACCCAACCTTGAGATTACTTATTTCCAGTCCTCCCTTTAAGGGATCGATCTACTCATGCTGGTTTTAGACAGATACTATGTTCTGGGGAGGATCAGAACATAATATCCCATAATACCACTTTGACATACATATTATTTTGAACTGAAGGCAACTAAGAAGGAGCAGACCTGTAGAAAAAGCTTTCTACCCTCCTCTTACTGGCCTAAAAATGAGGCATAAATTTCCTTTATAAAGGTGTCCCCCTTCTCCAATACTAGGAAGGGAAAAATAACCTTTATCACTGGAGATGGAAATAGCACTGAGATGAGTCTACATAAACAAACCTTACTAAATAACCCTTATCTTCCATTACTTTCTCTGATATATTTACCTTCCCATAAGTTACTACCCCTAGAAGCCCAAACCCCTTTCCTTTCCTAAAATGATATATAAGATTCAAGTCTGTCTCTTTGGGTCTTCTTTACTATGAAGGCCTCTGTGTACACATAAAAATTAAATTCATATCAAATTAAATGTGGGTGCCTTTTCTCCTGTAAATCTGTCTTTTGTCAGTTTAATTTTCAAATCACAGCTATGGAACCTAAGAGGGTAGAGAAAAAGTTTTTCCTCTCCTACAGTTACTTGCTACTCAAATCACTTTAATTAATACACACACATAAAATCAGAAATAATAGCAGTATAGGAATTTTCAGCAGCAATATGAGCAGTTAGAAAATAGAGGAAGAATACCTTTGGAGCTCAGAAAGACTATCAATCACCTGTAGTGGAGAGTCCCCATTTCCATCTGTCCTCACAGCATTTCTGATGGATTTGGTATCTCATTGTCATTGTATTTGCATTTTTGGGGGGGTTTCTTCTGGGAACTATCCATTAATTTTAAATACTTTGATTTCTTTGTCTCTTTTCTTACTAACCCTTACTGACTGTAAACTTTCTTTTGTATCCCTTGTTCTCTATGTTGCAAATGAAGTCTCATTGTCTGTGACTTGGGGGAGAGGGGGTTGCATTCTGACCACCTCAGGACTGTCTCCACCACTGTGTGATCTTAGGCAAGTTACTCAACCTCGGACTCCTCTCTGCCTAACTGAAGAATATAACCCAATTCACAGGATTGTTCTGGGCTTATGTGGAATAAAGCATATCAATTAGTAGAGCAGATTAATATATGAAGATAGTGTTTTTGTTATTAAGATTTATGGATTCTTAGAGCAGGACGGAACTTTAGAAATGAGACCATTAATTGCTGAATTAATGATACTTAGACAACACTTATGGAGCACCAGGGGCAGTTTTGAAAGTTTTACACATCTAATCCATACAACAACTCTATGTGATAGATACTATTGCTACTCCCATTTGCATTAGAAAAACTGAGAAACAAAGGAAACTGAGACATTTCCAAGACATCTTGGAATAGACAAGCAAGGTAAAGCTGAAATATCGGCTTCTTTATCTACTAGGAGAAGTACTCGCAACCATTCAGTTAAATTAAAAAAAAATGTTTAGACTAGAGTTAACCTGGTTTTCAGGAGATCACTGAAAAGGGTTAATAACCACACCTCAGCCATTGCAAGGACATCTCAAGTTTCTGCAGAACTGCTGGTTGGACCCTCACCAGGGGAGAGAAGCCATAGATCCAGACCTGAGGTGTCAGCTACGGTCTTCCCCACCCCACAATACCCCAGGCTGTGCTCCCTGATCATCTCCCATAAGTTATCAAGAAACACCTTTGGAGACTGTCAGGAGAGACCGCCCACCCTCATTGTACACAATTGGCCACCTGCGGACTTTCTTCTGGGAAGAGAGCCCACAGCTGTCATCAGATTCCCAGAGGGGCTCATCATCCCAAGCAAGGTTAACTTACCAAACAAACCACCATTCTCAATCTTAAACTCCCCCCCCAAAACTGACAAATGCAACTTTTTTCTTTTTACTTTTACAGTAAAGAAAGCTGCAGTTTCCCTGAGTTGCAGGTGCTCCTTGAGTGAGCTTTAATTGTTTAGAAAAAGGAGAGTCAACAGGTGGTAAAAAGAATTTTCTGAATTAAACCCGTTTAGGTTAAAATTCCATTCAAGGTATTAACAGAACCATTTTCCTCTCCCTCTTGGGTTCAGTACAAGTGGCCCTACAAATAAAACGACAAAGACATTAACTAGAGAAAAAAATTTTTCATATCTATATGAGGAGCCTCACAGAAATTAAAATCCTAAAAAAGTGATTAACCTTGCTTGATAGCTTAGATACCATTTTTTAACAAAAAGCGATAAATTGTGGAAACACGACAAAGAAAAAGGGGTTTATGCTTCTAGGAGTGGTAAATTGTGGGAAGATAAATATATGGAGTAAACTAATGGAAGATAAGCATTCTTTTAGGAAGGTTTATTTGTGGGTCTCCATCTTGGTGTTGACTCTGTCTCAGGTTATAAAAATATTCTCTTCTTGGTCTAAGAAGGACACTTTTTGCATGGGAAATTTTATGATTTGCTTTTAAATGGGAACGAGGAGGACAGAGAGTCCTTCCTGCATCTGCTGTTTCTCAAATGCTTTCTTCTCAAAATAATCCTTGTGCCAAAGTGGCATATTTTGGGGTGGAGCATTCTGATTCCTTTGATGGGGAGGGTCTGTACATTCTCTCCTGCTCCTCCCTCCACCCCCCCCCCACCCCATCCCACCAGCCTTCTCCCACTGTAGGGTCTTTAACTTTCATTAAGCCAGTAAGCAGCCTGGAGATTTTAACCAGAATTACTATTTTTATTCTATGCAAATAAGCACTCTGGGGACTTAGATGAGCTCTGCTGCAGGACCAGAATTTGTGAGGCCCTAGCATTTGGGCCCCTGCTGGGGGGTCTTTTTAGTGTTAGCCTCTTCACTGCCCCTCTAGTGGGCTTTACCTAAACCATCAGGGAGGACTGCTTACTTAGTTCATTCCACCTCAACTGGAATTCAGGCTGGGTGGCTTTATTCTAAATGCTTTCTTGAATAAAAATGCTTCCAAGGTTTATTTCTGTAAAAAGAGTTTTCTGAACTAAACCCATTTAGGTTAAAATTCCATTCAAAGTATTAACAGAGCATGGTGAACAAATGCTATTTTATTGCAGTGCTAGTACTCCTACATAGTTACATTAGGATAAGGAAACTCTGCTTGTTTAATTTAATCCAGTACTTGGCCCATAACACTCCAAGATCTTGAGGGAATTTGTTTAAGCAACCTTGTTTTTCAAAGCCAAAACATAAGTAAATTAAAATTCTTTACTGTATTGGGAAGATTTTAATAGATCACGTTTTCCTGGTGGTACTATTTTCAGAAGAACTATGAATAAAAGTGTGTGTATTTTACAAGCTAACAAAATAACCTCCCTAACACCATTCTAATGTATAAACAAATGAGTGTGTGCCCAAGGAAAAAGAACTGTACATTTCAATGTGAGGTATGGGGAGGGGAAAGAATCAAGTTTCTTCAATAAAGTGAAATTTCTACTTCTTTAAGTGGGGTTTAAGGATTACGTGGAAAATATTTTAAATAAAATTTTATTATAGTATAAGAAATACATGTCTATTGTCTAAAAACTTTAAAAGTTCAGGAAAGTATCAAATATAAAAATCACCCGTAATCCTGCTACACAAAGGTAATCAACAAATTATTAAAACTTAAAAGTAGTAACCTAATTAATTAGTGACAGAGTTAGTTCAGAATAGAAAAGCAATCTTTAAAGAAGAAATGTTTAAAGATGGTCCACTTAACGAATAAAAACAAAAGAATAATAATAATTATTATTGCATATAATAATTATATACACATGTAAAATAATTCTGTGGGGTAGATATTCTTCATGATTCTATACATAAGGAATTCTTTCTGAATAAGTTTCTGCTGACATCTTTATGAAATGATGTATTCATAATTATACTGCACCTGAATGATGAGAACAATGACAGCAATTAGAATTTAAGGAGCCCCTACAACTTGTCAAGTGCTTATTTGATTCACTCAAAATACAGGCAATACTTCCCATGAATTCTAAACTTTTTATAACTGATAAATTTAATCATTCAATCAAAAGAAATTAATAGGATATTGTAGTAAGATATTAGGGGGAAAAAAACAGTGACTTTTGCATGGGACACCTGTTGGAATGATAACTAATAATTCTGAAGTCAGAGGCAACCTTTGTTCTGGGGAAATAGAAAATCACCATTAGGCAGATACTGAAGTAATAACTGTTGTAGGCAAGATCCACCGATGGGTTAGAAAATTATTGGGAAAGTCTGAATTGAAACAAGATATTTTCATTGTCTCAAATGTCCTACTTCTAATAAAGACACTACACAGTGGAGACCCCGACAGAGAGCCTTACCCACAGGATCAAAGGTAACCTCAACCATGGGTCATAGAGACTGACATGATGAACCCAAGGAAGCATGCTGCACCGAGAAAGGCATAATGTCACTGGTGTGGTATTCTTGCTGAAAATGTGTAACCTCAATCTGATCATGAGACAACATGAGACAAATCCAAATCAAGAGACGGTCTGCAAAAATAACTGATTGGTGCTCTTCAAAAGTGTGTCAAGGCCATGAAGGACAGAGGAGACTGAGAAACTACCTCAGGACGAAGAAGGCCAAATCAAGGAGGGATCCTGGAGCAGAAAAAAGACATTAGTGGGGAAATTGACAAAACCTAAATAAGGCCTGTAGTTTGTTTATGAACACCCTATCAATGCAGATTTCCTGGGTTGGATCCTTGTGGTTGGAACATCAGAGGAACTTGGGCGAAGTTATACAGGAACTCTTTGTCCTATTGTACAATTTTTCTGTAAGTCTAAAATTATTTCAAAATTAAAAAAATGTAAAAAAAGAAGCAATGGCAACAGAGAGGATGGTTTCCTCCCACCTGAGCACTAAATCATGAGTCCCATGGGCAGCTTCTCTCTAACCACTGGCACAGATTTGTGATCCGTGAACTGGCTACTTCTCCCAAGGGCAACTGCAGCAGTGCCAGGAGAATGGTGGTCAAGATTTAGTTTGTCTTGTGCAAAATGGGAAAGTGCCAGTTATTAATAAGGGAACTGGCTCCTGCTCACCAAGCCTGATATATGACTTAAGCAGAAAGTTGAATTAAGGACTCTTCAAAGATTTGCATGCAATTGACTAAAGTGAGTTTGAAATTTAAAACTTACAGTATGCACAATGTTCGCAAACTCATGTTGATGTTTAGGGGGCAATGGATAGCACCCCTCTTTTCTTCTCTTAAGTTCTGAACCAACTGACATATAAGAGAGTCAAAGATTAATATATCAGTTTCGCTCATGTTAAAGCTGATTGGAGAAAAAAAAGGTTTTTCCTCTTCTTCCTTAGAGCTTTTCCTCCCCCAGCCCCATCCAGTCATAGGCAGATATGAGTGACCACAGCCCCTGAGAAGGCTGAAGACCCAATGACCAGACCAGAGGATCCTGTTACCTACAAAAATCATGGATAAGCCAACTTCACCCAAATACCCATCAAAGAAGTCCCCTGCCCCCTACTTCTCTGACACCAGCTTTAACAAAGGAAAAGAGATTCCTTGTGGGTGGGCTAAATGCAGACTCCTGGGGAAAGAAGGAAATGATTACCCTACAGCTTATACCTGAAAAGCTAGCAAAAGTCCATGAGTCAAGATTGCCAGGGGTTTTGGGAAGGTGGGGATGAGGAGCTAGCATTTGATGGGGACAGAGTTTCAGTTTTGCAAGATGCAAAATATTCTGTGGAGGGATGATGGTGATGGTAGCATAGCAATGTGAATGTACTTAAAGCCACAGGAACTGCATGCTTCAAATGGTTAAGATGGTAAATTTTATGTTATATGTATGCTACCTCAATTTGAAAAAGTATTTTAAAAAATGAAAGAAAAAAAGATACATGAATTAATAACATGGCCACAAACCTATTATGATTCTACCATATCAGTACTATTCAAAAGTGAAACAAAATGCCACCATGTCTAGATTCATGTCTGCTCTGGAGAGGAGCAGAAAATGGTCTCAGAAACTTCTTTTTGTTATTCCCTCTCCACAGCACAGTGACAACCAGAAAATTCCTATAAGTTTCCTATCTGCTTCAGGACTGAGTGAGCGAGTGGATGCTCTGAGTTCTAACAATGAACAGGGAGGAAGCTAATCTGGGGTTTATTTGCAGCTAAGGCGAAGTCTGTGGAGACAGGTGATTGTGGGGAGGTCGCTCACCATAGTGTTCTGTTCTGCATCAAGGACGTGGGCAGTGCACTGGGCCCTGACCTGGCCGTGTGGTGAGGTGGAGCAGGCGCCATGTGCCTCCCCCAAGGCCCCATCTTGACTCCTGCAATGTGAAGTGGCTCTGAGATAGTTCCAGATGGAGACTGAACCCCTGACCTCTCCACACACAGACATCCATGACACCCACTACACCATCTGCGGCTCATAAAACCACATTCTCTATCTTTTCTTGGCTCTCAGGCTATTCAAAAGCTGAAGGGCAATATTTGGGCCTGCTCTGGTTTATTCCTGTGCTTTAATTCAGAACACATTTCCACAAAGAGGCAGAAGAAAGCACAAGAGCACTAAAGTTCAATTTACATTCTCAGTCAGTGAAACAAAATGGAAATAAAAAACAGTTGTGTGAGAGTCATTTATAACTCAATGATGGCTCCAAGCTCGCCTTTCCTATAATGTCATGGAATAAAAGCAGTTTTTAAACCACCAGCAAAAAAAGCTGAAGTGACCAAAAGAGGAGAGGTGAAGACTTTCTACTAAAAAAATTAAATGGGAGCACTGATAACAATGTACACACTCTCTGCTGATTCGGCAGATACGTTATTTCAATATTATCTGATTTAAAGTCTTCTCCTCCTGATCATAGTTTGTTTTGGTTCCACCAGTCATCAAGAAACCAGTGCTGTCCTAGGAAAGCCTCCCATGTGGACACATGTTAACTTCACAGTTTGGCGAGACTTCTCAAGGACCACAGAGCTCGGCTGCCATCACATCCCCACAATTTCCAGGTACAAATTTGCTGTAGTAAGTTATGTCTGGATGGTTCTGCCAAAAAATACACCAAGTGTTAGCAGATGGCTACAGTTCCAACCGCCATGTTAGCTCCACAGTTAAAAACCAGTGCGCCAAGCACATGTGGTTCTTATACAATGGGAAACGGGCTAAGATTGTAGTGATAAAGCAAGGGGCTCCCTGAGTCAGATTTCAAACTTGCTCGCACACGGCTAATCAGGAGCAGAACTAGAAGTCTTACTCCTGACTCCACATCTTGCACATTTTTTGCAAAGCTGAAAAATGGAAATTTGTTTAAAGAACACGTACAGACAGACCCTCACAAGATGATCACATGGAGCCGTTCCCAAGTGCTTTGGGTGCCAAGCTGTCCTCATCACCAGAGTTTACTTGTGTCAAATTTTCTCTAAAACATTTCTGAGTCCCCACCTAGTTTATTGCTAGTGTCTCTTTTAAAGGGTCTTTTCCAAATTATAGTGTAACTATTTACATGGCTGTTTCCACTGTTGCACTGTAAACTTTCTAAGGATGTGGACCATCCGGATGCTCATTCATCTTTGTCTCCTGGTTTTCAGCTTAATGCTTGGTGCGTAGTTGGTGGCTTGTTAAGTATTTACAGAAATAATTAATGCCCATCCATTCCCTCAACAATTATTCAGATTAAACTTTTTTCAACTGTTTGTTTTCCTTTAACTTGTGTATGGATACCTACTAAAGAAATCTACTTAAAAGATGCATTTAGATATTATAGGAAATGACTGGAAGTAAAACCTGTTTGTTAGTACCTCCAAAACTCAGTACATGACCCCTACTCCTTTGCTTGTCCCTAAGGGAAGTTGGAATAGCTAAACACTGATTTCCCAGACTCATTTGCAGCTCAGTGTCCCAGGACTAGTTATAGCCAAAGATATGTCAATGAAAGTCTTGTGGGAAACTTCTGTGACCAGTGCCACCCTGTTCCCCTTCCTGTTCCACTAAAGGCCACTGTAGTCACTTGCAGACAGGAGGCAGCAAATGTGAAGATGGTCCATCACACCAAGGATGGAGGAGGAGGAGGAGGAGATAGAAAGATGTGGGAATCCAGAGGACAGCATGGAGCAGCTGAGCCTGTACAGGCAACTTCTATCTCTAAACTTCTTGTTTTTTTAAGAAAAAGAACCCTTCTTTATTCAAGTCCTTTGTACCCCAAAGGTGGCCTAATATCTTTGAACATTTTCAATTCAACAAGAAATAATGGAGCAATTGCTTTGAGCAAAGTTGACTAAGATGAAACATCAAAGAAGATATTTTTTAGAATGTACAGAAAAGCCCATTTGAGAGTTTTGTCATGACCCCAAGTCTTATATTTGTTTTTCTTCTGCTGTGATCTCCCAACATAAGTCTATGTACATATATTTTTTCTGAACTGTTATAAAATGGGTTATGGCTTTCATGACACCACCACTGAATACTTCATCTTACACCTACAAGCAGTGAGGATTTTCTTTTATATAACCATGGTATTATTATCATATTAAATATTTTCCCAGTATAGTCTAAGGCCTGTTCTGTATTCAAGTTTCCCCAATTGTCCACTCTAAAGATCTCCTGCAGTTGCTTTTCTTCCTTGAGTGGTTCTGGGATAGTGTTTGCCCATGAAAGATACTTACAAGAGATAAGGAAGACAGATTCAGAGATGGCGGTGATAACAGAACACATGGCCAGATACTGAATTCAGAATAATGTTCCATATTGCTCTACAGAACTACCCACTCCACTTTTGAAGAACGAAAGTAGGTGGCAGCTTCCAAAGATTCATGAGTAATGCAGCAGTCTCCTGGCAATCTCCTGAAAATCACCCACCTTGGGGAGTCAAGCTAAAATTTTCAGTAGATATTTCAATTACCTTTATTCCCTCCACCCTATTGAACTATATTTCAATAGTTATTTGAGTCTCTAATCCTCTATAACAAAACCCTTAATATCTGGAAAACATACTGTGGCTTTTATTAACTTGAAATAACCCTGGCCAATATGAATTGCAGTCATGATCCACAGATAGATTCAAGTGCACACTGTATCAATAAAACAAGAATGAGCTGCTATGAAAAAGCAATTAGAGTAAATTTGCTAGAAATTTTTTAAATTATGCATGTTACATATAAAATTATCTATATGTATAATTATTTTTAAAATATTTTTAAAATTAGAGTTGATGTACAATATTAAACATTTATCTAACTTAACAAAGTTATGCTAATAAATCTGGTACTCATCTGACACCATACATAGTTATTACAATATTATTGACTATATTTCTTATGCTATACTTTACATCTCAATGACTATTTTGTAGATACTAATTTGTACTTCTTCATCCCATCTCCTTTTTTCACCCAGCTCCCCTCAACCCCCTTTCCTTCTGGCAATCATCAAAATGTTCTCCGTATCTATGAGTTTGTTTCTGTTTTGTTTGTTTATTTCGTTCCTTAGATTCCACATGTAAGCAAAATCTTATGACATTTGTCTTTCTCTGTCTTACTTATTTCACTCAGCAGAATACTCTCTAGGTTCATCCATGTTGTCATAGGTGGCAAGACTTTCTTTTTTATGGATGAGTAATTTTCCATTGTGTATATGTACCATCTCTTCTTTATCCATTTATCCATTGATAAACACCCAGGTTGCCTCCATATCTTGACTATTGTAAATAATTCTGCAATGAACATATGTCTCTTCAAAGCAGTGTTTTGGGTTTCTTTGTATAAATAACCAGAGTGGGGTTACTGGGTCCTTCTTTGTCTCTCATTATAGCCTTAGTTTTAAAGTCTATTTTGCCTGGTGTTAGTATTGCTACACCAGTTTTTTTTCCCATTACCATTTTCATGAAATATCTTTTTCCATCCCTTCACTTTCAGTCTGTGTTTGTCTTTTGATCTGAACTGAGTCTCTTGTAGGCAGCATATGTAAGAGTCTTGTTTTCTTATTCATTCAGCTACCCTGTCTTTTGATTGGAGCATTTAATCCATTTACATTTAAAGTAATTGTTGATAGATATGTAGTTATTGTCATTTTATTATTCATATTTTTGATCATATTGTTATTCTTCTTCTCCTTCTTAAAGAAGTCCCTCTAACATTTCTTATAATATTGGCTTGATGGTGATGAACTCTTTTAGCTTTTCCTTGTCTGGGAAGCTCTTTACCTATTCTTCTATTCTAAATGATAGCTTTTCTGGGTAGAGTAATCTTGGTTATAGGTCCTTGCTTTTCATCTCTTTGAATATTATGTGTCAATCACTTCTGGCCTGCAAAGTTTCTGTTGAGAAACCAGCTGATAGTCCTATGGGAGCTCTCTTGTAATTAACTACTTTTTTCTTGCTGCTTTTAAGAGTCTCTCTTTTTCTTTAACCTTGGCATTTTAATTATGATGTGTCTTAGTGTCAGCTTCTTTGAGTTTAACTTGTGTGAGACTCTCATGCTTCCTGACCTTGCATGTCTATTTTCCTCACCATGTTAGGGAAGTTTTCCATCATTATTTCTTCAAATAGGTTTTCAATTTCTTGCTGTCTCTCTTTTCCTTCTGGTACCCCTATGATGTGAATGTTGGTACACTTGATGTTGTCCCAGAGGCCCCTTAAACTAGCCTCATTTTTTCAGATTCTTTTTTCTTGTTGCTCTTCTGATTGGGTGTTTTCTGCTACCTTATCTTCTAAGCCACTGATTCAATCATCTGCTCTATCTAATCTGTTGATTACCTCTAATGTATTCTTTATTTCATTTATTATATTCTTCATTTCTGACTGGTTCTTTTTTATGTTTTCTATCACTTTTTTAAAGTTCTCACTGAATTCATCTACTCTTCCCCTAAGTTTGTTGAGCATCCTTATAACCAGTGGTGTTTTGTTTTGTTTTGTTTTGTTTTGTTTTTAAAGCAGTGTTTTGAACTCTGCATCTAGTGGATTGCTTGTCTCCATTTTGTTGAGTTATTTTTCTGGAGCTTTGTTCTGTTCTTTCATTGGGGACATGTTTCTTTGTCTCCACATTTTGGCTGCCTCCTTGTGTTTGTTTCTATGCATTAGATAAGGCTGCTTTCTCCCGATCAGTCTTAGTAGAGTGACCTTATATAGTAGGTGTCCTGTGGTAACACAGTCTCCCTTGTCACTTGAGCGAGGTGATCTAGATGTGTCATTTGTAGGGGCTGTGTATGTCCTCCTATTGTAGTTGAGCCTTGATTGCTGTTTGTGGGTCAGTGGGAGAAATTGACCATCGTGCTGATTGTTTGTGAGGACTGGCTGGTGACTGCAGGAAAGGAGCTGTTATGCAGGGGCTGATCCTACAGAGCAGAATTTGCTTTAGCAGGGCTATGGTGCCTGCCCAATCTGCTCTTCATGTGTGTCAACCTGGAATTCAGCCCTGGGTGGTGCTCCCGCTCTTTCTGAAGCCGGCCACTGGGCGTGACAGCACCAGGGCTTCCTGGGAGAGGCCCTGCCACAGGCCAAGTTCAGCCACAGCCTGTGCTCTGCACAGAGCCACCTGGCATGAGCAACAAAGCAATCTGCAGATGGCCACCACCCACACTGGGCTTGGAGGTACCTCCAAGAGGCCAAGCTGTGAACCAAGGCTGGCTTCCACTAGTGCTGGGCTTGTGACTGCTCAGCAAGAGATATAGGGCACACCGAGGGCAGATGCTGCTAGTTTGGGTTTTGTGAAACTTTGAGAGATTTTAAAGAAGTCCACACTATGAGCCGAGAAAAGCTGTTTGTATGAAAAAGCCACTGGAAACAGCATGGGTAGGCCTGCAAGTTGGGTGGAGTAGGATCTCAGGGAGTCACCAGGACAGAGTAAAGTCTCTGAGCCAGGTTTATGGAGACTCAGCTGTGGTAGCTGTCTGTGTCTGCATGCTGGGTTGAGAGAAGGCCCAATAAAGGAATGGTGGCCTCTGCCAGCCCTTCTGTCTGTGAGAAAGCTGTCCCTTCAGCCCTTGCCCTGAAGTCAGACAATTTACTTCCTCCTCGTGTTTCTGGTGCCCTTTAAGCTGCTTTTCCAACTCCAGAACCCAAGTCAAATGAGTCCATCAGTGAGTAAGTGCGTAGGTGGGACCCCTCCAGCCCTCTGCCCCACTCAGTCATAATCTCTGTGGTTTTCACAGCCAGAAGTTATGAGGACTTATCTTCCCAGCACTGGAACCTTAGGCTGTAGAGCCTGGAGTGGTGCTTGGACCACTTGCTCCTCAGGGGGAATCTCTGTAGCCAAGATATCCCTCCCAATTTTCAAGTGCCACATGTGGGAATGGGACCAGCCCATTCTGTGTCTTCGCCTTGCCTACCGGTCTCATGGTGACACCCGTCTGTATGTCTTATTTGTAAGACTTCTTTCATCTAGATTTCAGACTATTTTCAATGATGGTTGTCCTACAGTTTAGTTTTAATTTTGATGTAGTTTTTGTGAGGAGGCAAGCACATCATTTACCTACTGTGCCATAAATATTTAAAAGATAGTTTAGTAATTAATTTTAAAATTTCAGCAAGTACCCAAATGTTCATCAACCAGTAAATGGATCAACAAAATGTGGTATATCTGTGGAATGGAAAATTATTCAACAATAAAAGGAAATGAAGTTTCATGTTCTAACATGTAAGAACCTTGAAAACATGTTAAGTGAAAGAAGCTGGTCATAAAAGACAAAATATTGTGTGACTCCATTTATTTGAAATTCCAGAATAAGCAAGACAATGTTTTAAAATTAGATTGTGGTGATAATATATTCACAACCCTGTGAATATACTAAAAAACACTGAATTGTCCACTTTAATTAAGTGAATTGTATGGTGTGTGAATTATAGTCTAACAAAGCTATCTAAAATTTTTTTCACTGAGTCATTTTTCTCCAACTCAAATTTCATTCTTGCCTACTTTCCTCAGGGCCTCTGTGCTCTTTCTCTAATTTTGTTTTCTTTTTTATACACCTAATTAAGAGGGAGAATTTAAGAGTCTGAAAGTCACATGCTGGAAAGAAAGAGTTAGCTTTGCATGATGGTAGTGCTAAATAAGGTCTTTATCTCTAAATTGTGCCCTTTTTTTGGATTATACAAATTTTCTACAATAAGCATATATCACTTTAAACACATTGATATTTTTCATATTACAAAGGTGGGTGTCTTCTCGCATCACTTTTGTATTTAAAGAATACACAAAAGGTACTTTTTCAGACTTTCCATGGCATTTGTTTTGGATTTAACTTCAATTTCCAAATAAAAACTTACATATTTTTGATTTTTTTTTCTAATTTTTTACCCTGAAATTAAAGAAAAATGTTTCTCAGTGATTTCCATAATAAATGCTTCAAGAGTGAATCATCGCACTTTTAGATGAAGCAAAAGCAATAAAAGTGCAAGTTTAATATTCTAATGAAGCACCCGACACTGTTTCAGGCTGCTCTCCTGGCTCCTGGTGGTTTGCTGGTGCTCTGTAGTATTCCTGGGCTTGTAGATACATCACACTGATCTCTGCCTTCATTTCACATGGCATCTCCCTGTGCGGGTGTCTCTCTCCAAATTGCACTTTTTATAAGGATACCAATCATATTGAGCTAGGGCTCATCTGATGACCTCATTTTAGTATGACCATTTCTCTAAAGACCTTATCTCCAATACAATCACATTCTGAGGTACAAGGAGTTAAGGTTTCAACATATGAATTTTGAAGGGACACAACTCAAGCCATAATACTCTGCCATCAATATGAATTACCTCAACTTTCCTCCCACAATTTTTAAACTTTCTATAATTTTATCTATCCTCCTTACCATTAGTGGGCATTTAAAATTCATTTGCCCAACAAACACTGCCGAATCCCAAGGATTCCTGATATCCTGGAGAATTACTTCTCCTCTATTGTGTGCTGGTGAAAGGTCATTCAAATATGCCCCTTGCCACTGTAAAAGCCAAAGGAGACAGCTTCTCTCTATGACTTATGCCAGTACAACCTGGAGGAGGGGCCTCTGCACTATGTCTATCCAACTGGGCACACCCTCCCAGGGCTCACAACATGACAGAAAGAACAATTGGAAGTCATGTATTGCAGGAGGATCATACTTTTCAAACTGACCCTATTCTAGAACTAACGCACTGAGTGACTCCGATTGTAAGGCATATGGAACTCTTTTGGTTTCCAGTGATTTCCAAGTCCTCCAGGCTCCTCTTCATTCCTCAATATTCTTCCATACTATAAAAATTTCTATTTACTTAAGGAAACTTGAGTGTATTTTTGTTTCTTCCAAAAAATAAGCCCTAAGTAACACATAAGTTTGTAACAGTAGTGAGGCAAATGTATATGGTGGTTTAAAAATGGCCACAAATTCTTTGCTACTTCTCCCACAGAAATGAGTTTCTTTCTCTTCCCCTGGAATCTGGGCTGGCCTGGGACTCCTTTGACCAATGGAATGTGGCAGACATGCAGCTATGCCAGTTCCAAGCATAGCCTTTAAGACCAGTCACCATTAACTTGCCTTCTAGAAGCCCTGAGCTGCTATGAGATGTCCAAGATATGTGAAGATGTTCTAGAGAGTGAGACACCATATGAAGAGAGGAAAAAGGCCAAGAAAGGCAAATAAGCACTGGACATGTGAGTAAAGAAGCCATCTGGAAGGAAATGCTCAGGCCAAGCACCCTAGTTAAGCCCACAATATCATGAGCAAAATCAAATCGTTGTTTCAAAACCAGTTGTTGGTTTAAATTGTTATTTAAAATCAAGTGGTTGTTTTTAAGCCACAAAGTTTCTAGGTAGTTTGTTATGTAACTAGAAGAAAGTAACAGACCCTTAGTAAAAGATGAGAGTGAAATGGGATGGAAGGCCATGACACTCTTATCCATATAATGGTATGGAAATGGAAGAGCCAGTGACATCCTGTGGCAAAACTTGTGTTTCTGGGATAAACTCCACTTGGTCATGATGTGTTATTCTTTTTATATCTAAAGGACTTCATCTGTGAAAATATCACTTAGAATATTTTACATCTAGTTCCTGAGAGATATTGGCCTATAGTTTTGTTTTCTTATAATGTCTTTACATTGTTTTGGTATTAGGATAATGCTAGCCTCATAAGATGAGCTGAGAAATATTTCCTTGTTTTCAGTCTTATGAAAGACTGTATGTAGAATTTATGTTATTTCTTCCTTAAAGGACTTGTAGAATTCATCAGTGAAATCTTTGGGTCCGGCTTTTTCTTTAAGATAAGTTTTTAACTATAATTTCAATTTCTTTAGTTGATATAAAATTATTCAGTTTATCTATTTCTTCCAGGATAACCACTGTAGTTTTTGTCTTTCAAGGAATTACCCAGATATATCCAAGTTGTTGAAATTATCAGCATAACCTTCTTTAAAATATTGCTTTATTATATTTTACTGTGTATATAATCTGTAATAATATGACCACTCTCCTTCTTGATATTAGTAATTTGTGTCACTCTGGCTAGAGATTTATATTTTTATTGATCTTCTCAAAGATTTAGTTTTATTGTTTGCCTGGTGTCTGCTTCATTGAATTCCTCTCGGATCTTTATTATTTTCCTCTTTCTGCTTTCTTTGGGTTTAATTTGCTCTCTCATTTCTAATTTCTTATAGTAGAACCTGAGGTCATTGATCTAAGACCTTTCTTTATTTTTTAATATAGGCATCTATGCTATTGATCTCCCTCTAAGTATTTGCTTCAGTAGCATTCCCTCAAATCTAGATATATGATGTTTTCATTTGCATTCAATTCAAAATACATAAGTTCTGATTTCTCTTTTATTTCTTCTCCACCAATAGATCATTTAGAAGTGTGTTATTTAGTTTCTAAATTTTTGGGAGATTTTCCAGTAATTTTTTGTTGTTGATCTCTAATTGAATTCATTGTAGTCAGAGAACATATGTTGTATTACTTGAGTCATTTTAAATGTATTGAGACTTGCTTTATGGCACAAAATGTAGGCTATTCTCACAATTTTCTTGTGCTTTTGAAAGGAATTTTGCATGGAGTTTTCTATAAATATCAATCAGATTGGTTTAAATATGGCAGCGTGAGAGACAATTCCAGATCTCTCCCCTTAAAACAACAATAAGCTGAACACCTAAAACTCAACAAAAACACCCAAACTGCATACCATCACGTCTGATTGTGAGATCTGCACAAAGAGCTACCGCGGGTCAGAATCCCGGATGTCAGTGGACTGGGAGAAACAAAGAAGCTGCTTCTCGCAGCCAGAGTTCCTTGTAGGAGAAGGGAGAGTGGCAAAGGAGTGGTGAGTTCCCTGAATAGTCCTGCCTGAGAGTGCTGTGAGCTCCACGTAGCTGGTAGCAGTGCCCAATCACAGGGCAGAAGGCAGAGAAACAGGGACGGCAGAAAAGCAGGGACAGCAGAGAAACAACAGTTAATTTTTACCAGTCACGGTTTCAAAACTAAGGCTGAGCCGCAGCCTCTAACTCCCATCCCAGAGTGTCCCTCTACCCATACCCTCCGAGACGGAACCACATGGAGCCCCAGGGGAATCTGAGCGAACACTACCGAAACTGTCACTAACACTGACAGAAACTGAGGCTGAGGGTAGCGAGCATGATTAAACATCTATAAGGGGGAAAAAAGACATTATTAACACTTTATATAAAGCAGAGATCCAAGAGGCTTAGACACCACCTACTGGAAACCAAAAGAAAAACACCTTATCTGCAACAGGCTAGGGAACATTGTATAATAAATCTTTCTGGAAAAAAAGAAAAAAGCAGAACACAATTCCATTAATTCCTAGGCAGAGAAATAGTCCATTAAATACCATGAACAACCAACATGACTTGCCATTTCAAAAAGAAAGGGAAAGATCTCCAGAAAATAAGCTTCCAGACATATAAATATATGACTTAAATGACAGAGAATTCAGGATGGTATTTCTGAAAAAACTCAGTGAGATCTGAAATGACTCATGTCAACAATTTCAGGAATTGAAAAAACAACTAGATGAGCAGAATGAGTTCTTTAGCAAGGAGTTGAAGCCCTCAAAAAGAACTAAATAGACTTTCTGGAGATAAAGAACATACTGTAAGAGTTGAAAAATGAAATAGCAAGCTTGGGAAATAGAGTCAACCAAATGGAGGAAAGAATCAGTGATATCAAAGACAGAAATCTAGAAATATCAGAAAGAAGAAAAGAGAAAATGATGAATGAAAAATAATGAAAGAGAAATACAAGAACTAGCTGATACCATCAGGAGAGAAAACATAATAGGAATTCTCAAAGGGGAGGAAAAGGAGCAGGGATTAGAAAGCATTTTCAGACAAATAGCGAACGAGAATTTCCCAAATCTAAAGGATGGGCTGGATATTAGAATTCAAGAAGTCAACAGAAAATTCAATTATCTCAACCCAAAAAGGCCTTCACCAAGACACATCATATTGAAATTATTAAAAATCAACAGCAAAGATGGAATTCTTAGGGCAGCCAGAAAAAAGAAGATGGTAACCTATAAAGGAAAATCCATTAGATTATTGTTGGACTTCTCAGCACAAACCTTACAAGCCAGAAAGGAATGGAATTAAACATTCAAACTATTAAATGAAAGGAACTACCAGCCAAGAATAATGTATCCAGCTAAGCTCTCATTTAGATATGAAAGAGAAATAAAGACCTTTCCAGACATACAAAAATTGAGAGAATTCTCTACTACAAGCCCTGCATTACAGGATATGTTGAAAGGGGTCAGCTCACCTAAAACAAAATGACAAAAAATACATAATTAGGAGTAAGGTGACTATCAGGCAAGTAGAAGCAGAGGAGTGCAATCCTTACTAAGAAAAGGACATTATAAGCATAAACAATAAGAAGAGAATTGCTATAGCAAGATAGTAATGAATATTCAGCATACATAAGGACAAATTGAGATAACGATGATTGAAGAGGGGAGGATTCAGAGATCTAAATTTGCAACAGGGAATAGAGATAAGACACATGCAGAAGAAAATGGACAACTGTATCTATCTATCTATCTATCTATCTATCTATCTATCTATCTATAGATAGATAACTATCCTTTACATATTCATAATGGAAACCACACACCGAAGAATCAGAACTGAAGTATATAACATAAACCAAGAAGGACAAGTGGGAAAACCCACAAAAGCTGAAGAAAATAAAGAAAACAGAAATGGAGGATGAAGAAGCAATTAAAATTCTGAGCTACCAGAAAGCAAAAGATAAATGACTATAAAAATACCTCATATTTCAATAATCATATGAAATATAAATGGACTGAACTCATGAATAAAAAGGCAAAGAGTTGCAGATTGGATCAAAAAACAAACCCAACCACATGCTGCCTCCAGGAGACACATCTCAGCTCCAAAGACAAATATAGACTCAAAGTGAAAGGGTGGAAAATGATGTTTCAGGCAAATGACATTCTGAGAAAAGTGGGAGTAGTGGTAGTAATATCAGATAAAATAGACTTCAAAATCAAAACGATAAAGAAAGATACTGAGGGACACTTCATAATGATAAATAGAATCATGCACCAAGAACATAACACTTATTAATATCTATGCTCTCATTCAGGGCACCCCAAAATATATAAAGCAATTACTAACAGAACTAAAGGGAGAAATGGACCAAAACACTATCATAGTAGGAGATCTAAATACTTCACTGTCAGATATAGACAGATCATCCAAATGGAAAATTAATAAGGAAATAACATCCTTAAATGATACATTAGACCAACTGAACATAATTTACATTTACAGAGCCTTCCATCCAAAAACAGCTGTTTATACATTCTTCTCTAGTGCACATGGAACATTCTGAAGGATTGGCCACATACTGGGACATAGAGATAAGTTCAACAAATATAAAAGGTTGAAATCATATCAACCATATTCTCTGATCATAATGCTTTGAAACTAGAGATCAACTGCCAAAAGAAAGCAGGAAGAACCACAAATACATGGAGATGAAACAACATGCTACTGAAGAATAACTGGATCAAAGAGGAAATAAAAAGAGAGATCAAGAGATACATAGAAACGAATGATAATGATAGTACAACATATCAAAACTTTTGGGACATGGCAAAAGCAGTCCTAAGAGAAAAGTTCATATCATTACAGGCCTAACTTCAAAAACAAAGACGAGCTCAAATAAACAACCTAACACTTCATCTTAAAAGACTAGAAAAGGAAGAATAAATGAAGCCTAACGTCAGCAGAAGGAAAGAAATCATCAAAATTAGAGCCGAAAAAAATGAAATTGAAAACAAACAAACAAAAAACAATAGAAAAAATAAATGCAACAAAGATTTTGTTCTTTGAGAAGGTTAATAAAATTGACAAACCCTTGTCTAGAATCACTAAAGAAAAAAGAGAAAGGACACAAACCAAATCAGAGATGAAAGAGGGGAAATTATGACAGACACCGCAGAAATACAAAGGATCATACAAGAATGCTATGGAAAAGTATGTAACACCAAACTGAATAACCTGGAAGAAATGGAACAGTACTTAGAAAAATACAATCTTCCTATACTGAATCAAGAAGAGTTGGAAAATCTAAATAGATTAATCAGCAGTATGGAAATGGAAACAATCATCAAAAACCTACCGAAAAGTAAAAGTCCAGCACCAGATGGCTTCATCAGAGAATTCTACCAAACATTCAAAGAAGATTTCATACCTATTCTCCTCAAACTCTTCCAAAAATTTGAAGAGGAGGCAAGACTTCCCAACTCATTTTATGAGGCCAATATCACCCTGATACCAAACCTGACAAAGATAACGCAAAACAAGGAAACTATAGACCAATCTCTCTCATGAACACAGATGCACAAATCCTAAATAAAACACTAGTGAACCAAATACAACAACATATTAAAAAGATTATATACAATGATCAAATGGGCTTCATCCCACGGACACAGGGATGGTTCAGCATACCCAAATCCATTAATGTGACACACTGCATAAACAAATTAGAAAATAAGAATCATATGATGATATCAATAGATGCAGAAAAAGCCTTCGACAAGATGCAGCATCCATTTATGATCAAAACACTTAACAAACTCAGTATAGAAGGAAACTACCTTAACATAATAAAGTCTGTATATGAAAATCCTTCAACTAACTTTATACTTAATGGTGAAAAACTAAAACCTTCCCTCTAAGATCAGGAACAAGGCCAGGCTGTCCACTATCTCCACTGTCATTCAATATAACATTGGAGGTCCTAGTAAGTACAATCAGACAAGAGGAAGATATAAAAGGCATCCAAATAGGAAACAAGGAAGTCAAACTGTCATTATTTGCGGATGACATGATTCTCTTACGTAAAACCCTAAAGACTCCACAAGAACACTACTAGAAACAACAAGCAAATACAATAAAGTTTCTGGATACAAAATCAATGTTCAAAAATCTATAGCATTCTTATACTCTAATAACGAAGTGTCAGAAAAAGAAGTGGAAAAAAATAATTTCTTTTGCAATATACCAAAAAAAAAATACCTAGGAATAAATTTAATGAAACATGTGAAGGACTTATACAGTAAAAACTACAAGACTCTATTAAGAAATCAAAGAAGATACAAAGAAATGGAAAGATATTCCATATTCTTGGATTGGAAAAATCAACATAGTTAAAATAATCCTATTACCTAAAGCATTATATAAATTTAATGTCATCCCCATCAAAATCCCATTATCATTCTTTAAAGAAATAAAACATAAAATCATCAGATTTGTATGGAAGCACAAAAGACCCCGAATTGCCAAAGTCATCCTGAGAAAAAAGAACGAGGCTAGATGCATCACTCTGCCTGACTTCAAAATATACTACAAAATGACAGTAATCAAAATGGCATGGCATTAACAGAAAAACAGACACACAAACCAGTGGAACAGAATCGAGAGTCCAGAAGTAAACCCATATTTATATGAGCAAATAATTTTCGACAAAGGCTCCAAAAATATACAGTGGAGAAAGGAAAGCCTCTTCAATAAATGGTGCTGGGAAAACTGGAAGGCCACTTGCCAAAGAATTAAACTAGACTGTTGTCTATCACCACCCACCAAAATTAACTCAAATGGATTAAGAAACTGAATATAAGACCTGAAACAATAAAATGCATAGAAGAAAACCTAGGAACTAAACTCAAGGACCTTGGGCTTAAAGAGGATTTTATGAATTTGACCTCAAAGTCAAGGGATGTAAGAGCAAAAATAAATAAAATGGACTATATTAAACTAAAAAGCTTCTGCTCAGCAAAAGAAACTGTCAACAAGATATAGAGTCAACCATCCGATTGGAAAAATGTATTTGCAAGCAACACCTCCAATAAGGGCCTAATATCCAAAATATACAAAGAACTCATATAACTCAATAACAACAAAAAAACAAAAAATCCAATCAAAAAATGGGCAGAGGACCTAAGGATACACTTTTCCCTAGAGGACATACAAATGTCCAACAGATATATGAAAAGATGCTCAACATTGCTAGCTATTAGGGAAATGAAAATCAAAACCACAATGAGATATCATCTCACTCCTGTTAGAATAGCTATAATCAACAGGACAAGTAATAACAAATGTTGGAGAAGATGCGGAGAAAAAGGAACCCTTTAATACTGCTGGTGGGACTGAAAATTGGTACGGCCATTATGGAAAATGGTACGGAGTTTCCTCAAAAAACTACGAATTGACCTACCATATGATCCGGCAATCCCTCTACTGAGTATTTACCCCAAAGGCTTGAAAACCCACATCTGAAAGATATTTGCACATCGTTGTTCATAGCAGTATTATTCATGGTGGCCAGGACATCAAGCAACCGAAGTTTCCTACAATAAATGATTGGCTACAGAAGCTGTGGTACATATATACAATGGACTATTACTCAGCCATAAGAAGAGATGAAATACTGCCATTTGCGACAACATAAATGGACCTCGAGATAATCATGCTAAACGAAATAAACCAGACAGAAAAAGTTGAAAATCACATGATATCACTTATACGTGGTATATAAACCTAAAAGCAACAAATGAACAGGACAAACAGAGACTCATGGACATAAACCCTCAAAACTGTTTCAAGTCATATGGTCTTAGAGTCTAGATTATCTGACTCATTCTCTTAAAGTATGTGCTAAATACCTCAACAAAACAAAATGAGACAACAAAACAAACAAAATCCTTTGCTCAAATTTGATCTTTGATGATCCTCAGTTAATAAAGATTATGCTGGTTAAATGTGAATTGGTTCCTGGTTAAAATGCAACACAATCAAGAAATTTACCTGCATGATAGCTTGAATTTTTCATGGTTTCAACCATGTGTTCATTTAGGCTTCAAAAAGTTCTAAATTAGCTGCTGGAATAAAGTTGATAGATTTACAGAGTTACTATAAAGTATTCTCATGTGGAAAGTAAAACACATAATGGAGCACACTGCTTTGTGTTCTAAATAAATAATAATTGCTTACACATATGGTACTTAAAGTATGGTAGGGACCATTTTGAGTGCTGTATGCATATTAATTTATTCCATCATACTTCATTGTGAAGTAATCTATTTATAACAGGGCAGTGAAAATTGCTATATGGCCATTCAGAATATGTTTAACTTGAGGCTGCAATCAATTTTGAGGATGGTATGCATCCTGTTATGTTACTTTGCTGCCTTGGTTAGATCAGGATTTACCAAAAAGGATTTAGTTTCCATTTCATATGAATACCAAATTTCTTTCTCTTCTTAAAAAGAAAAACACTGTGTATTTTATTATTTCAACAAGTTCTCAATCTTATTGTTTCAACTACTTTCAATAAATTTTAGTGTTAATGTTCATATTATTTTTATGATATGGCATCAGATTTTCAAATACTGACAGGAGCAGGGCTGGAATTTGTGGCATAAAACATTGTTTGTATAATCTACACCCATTAGCAATGAATAAGTCATACATTCTTGGGTAAAAGAATAGGAACAGTTCCCATGTGCTCCAGCAAAGGAACTCTCAACACATCTATGGAATGTTAGAGCCTTGGTTCAGGAGGAAAAAACCATTTGAGGTGACAATCTTATGGCTGGGAGCACAGACTCCAAGGAAGGTGATGGCATATCACTCCAAAAGGCCAGATAACACCAGGTAGCAGATCAATCCAGCCACCCACCAGTGAGGCTGCTGGGCTCTGCATGAATCTGAGGACTTTTCTTTCTCTTCCTCATCATCATGATACAGTAAGCTACACCCATGCACCCAAACAATGTTTTAGGGAAGAGGAGAGGTGAAACTTGGAAAAAAACCCATTTGGATCAGCTCATGTAGGGATTTGGATAACTACTCAATAATAACAAGTAAAATCTATAGTATTATAGGTAGTGATACATGCTAAGGAGAAACGAAAATAGAGCTGCCAAAGGAAATAGGAATGGTCAGCTTTGGGAACAGGGTAGTCAGGGAAAGCACCAGTGAGAAGGTGACTTTTGAGCAGAATCTGGAAGAGGTGAAAAAACATACCATGTAGCCTCTTAGAGAAGAGCAATGCAGGCAGGGTCCCTGGGCCCAAACTGTTGAGAAAGGCTAAGGAAGCCAGTAAGGAAAGAGTAAGTGAGGGAGGGACAGAGAGAGTTACAGATGCAGAAGGCCAGGATTTTTGAGCCACTGAAAGGATGTGTTATTTTCCTACAGATAGGAATCATTGCAGAGAAAGTTAATCAGAGAGGAAGAAAAGATGTGAGTTGAATTTAAATGCATCATTTCAGCTGCCATGTTGATAATAGACTTATCAGGTCCAGGATAGAAGCAAAGAGAACAGGTAGGGGCCAATTATGCTCATTTAGCTTTGAGATGATAGAAGCTTACACCATGGTAGAGGTCATAAAAATTGGTTGGTTTAGGGATATATTCTGAAGATAGAGCCAACATGTTTACTGATGAATTTGATGTGGCTTGTGGGAGAAAATGAGGAGTCAAGGATGACCTCAAAGTCCCTGGCCTGAACAATCTTTGCTGAGATTAGAAAGACGGTGGGAAGTGTAGGCTGGGGAAAAAGATCCACAGTCGTGTTTTAGACATTAGTAAGGTGGATATAATTCAAATGGAAAAATTCAAATGGAAATGTTGAGTATGTCATTGGATAGATAACAGAGTTCAGGAGAGGAATCTGGAGGTGCTCATTAAGAATGTCAGGCTATCATTGGTATTTACAGATGCAAGACTGCATACCATTCCCCAAAGAATGACACATCTCAACATTTAGAAGATAACAAGAGGAGAGGAAACAGAAAAGGAGATGGAACATGAATTGTTAGTATAATAAGAAGAAAACGAGGGGAATTTGAAATTCAGGGACCTAAGCAAAGAAAGTGTTTCAAGAAGGTGAGGGCCAAATTCTACTAGTAAATCAATAAGATTAGAATTTATAATTGACCTTTAGGATTAGAACCATGGAAATCACTGAAGACCTTGTTAAGAGAGCTTTTGTGGAGAGATAGAGGTAAAATCCTCGAAGTCAGTTTAAGATCAATGGAAATGGTGGAATAAGGACTTCTGAAATTTCTCTTTCCATAAAGTTATGAGAAAATTGGAAAATTTTTCAGAATAAACTATCTAAGAACCTTGGAAATTAACCAGAGTTGAGCAATTTCGGGAGCATTTATGCAAGAAAAGCAGCCAAGTCTCAGTAAGAACAGAAAGCTTTATGGAGCTTTAACTTGCCCTGTTCCCATCTCCTTCTCTCCAGTTTTGCAGAAGCCTTAAAAACCAGCAGCCTGACAGTCACCAGGAGTATAATGGAGGTGGAACTTCAGAGCCCCACTTTCAGAGATGTGCCATTATTTGACATGTCTGAGAGTTCCCTGGAAGACTCCAGTTAAAAGCTGTCTTTGTTTGACTTGATTTAATGCTCACTCAGTGAGAAACCCCTTTTCTAAGAGGTGTTTGTTGAAAATGTTTAGAGGCAATTGTCTAATTTCACAACCACACAAAGTTGGAGCAAAGTATAGGTTAAGACAAAAGCTTTAAAGGAAAAGCTGGAAAATGAGCTACCCAAAGAAGCTATGAAAAGCTCCAATATATTCCAAGGAATCAAGGCCATGCACATGCATACGGCAGCTTGCATGCTCAGGACCCCAAGTCTCACCTCTGGCTGACTTTTAGGCTTTGCGTCAGCAGGAAATGAAGGCTAAGGTAGAGTTCTCAACTGCCTGACTGCGTGTTGAAGGTGTGCCCCAGTGTGTATACAGAGGCCTTGGCAAAGATTAAGAGACTCCTCATTGTTTAAGGAACTCTCTGTCTAATCATTAGCTGACCATTAAGCTAATCAGATAGAGACTTCAGTGGCCACACACAACAAAGAATATAGACAGAACTTATTCAGAAAAGTTGTCAAACACGCAAACAGCAACAAAAACAAGCAACAACAAGAACAAACCCTGAGGAGAGAGGAAAATCTGATTTTCAGCGTTGTCACTTTATATTGTTTAAAATGCCCAGTCTTTTACAAAAAAAAAGAATTGTGAGGCATACATAGAAACAAGAAAGTATGGCCCATATAACAGAAAAAAAATTTAAAAGAACAGTCAATGGAAACTGTCCTTGAGGAAGCCTAGACACTGAACCTTTTAGACAAAGACTTTAAATCAGCTGTCTTAAACATCTCAAAGAACTAAAGGAAATCATGTCTAAAAAAATAAAGAAAAACATGAGAATGAAATCTTTCCAAATAGAGAAGACCAATAAAGAGATATAAATTGCCAAAAAAAAAAAAAAAAGTGAATTCAAAAGAGTATGAAAGATAAATTGATAAAAAAGCTAACTTCAGTGATGGGGACAGATCACTGGTTTCAGGGTCCTTGAGGTCAGGGAGAGTGTCTGATTACAAAGGGGCAACACAAGGGAGCTCTGGGGGATGATGAAGCCATTCTATATCCTGATTGGTGTGGTGATTACAGGAATCTACATGAAACTTAAAATTCATAGAACCATAACCCCAAAATAATAAGTCGATTTTACTGTATAATGGTTTAAAAATAAAATTAAAAAATATTAAGTGCTGATTATAAAAATAATAAGATAAAATATTTATTTTTCAAAAGCTGGAAATTATATACCAGACAATACCATGCAAGATGAAAATGGAGTAGATTGGAGGAGAGTTAAAGTTCCCAGTCTTACTCAGAAGATCAGGCTACTTATTAACCTCAGATTTGAATTGAAGTATGTTTATTTTTAAAGGATAATCAGTTAAAAAATAGAAATAAAATGGATAACTTTTAAACAAATAAAGGTAGTAAAATATATATTTTTTTAATTCAATAAGAGCCAAAAGGGAAAACACTGGAAATAAAGAGAAAGCATAATAAATCGGAATCCTAAAATAAGTCGTTAAAAACAAAGTTTTCCAAAGTGTATATGTACACACACACAGATTAATAGATTAATTTTATCTACAGAGTTAGAGACAATTGGATTAGATATTAAAAATATAACAATATGCTGTATATTAGGAGTGGGGCATCAAAAGGACAATTCCAGCACCAATCACATTTAGCACCAGCATATCAAGATTTACTAAGCATAAAGGCAGAGCTGCATGTTGTCACTCTACTTGCCTAAAGCTGGATGATCAAGTGTTTCTTGGAATCTCTGGATGTCGTTCCAATGAGCAGATCCAGTCCTGTGATGGCCTGGTCACCCCCGGAGAGCAAGAGAGCCCATGTGGACAGGGCGATCACAGAGCAACACTCACTATCTCCTGAAGGCAATGACATTGTGGCCTTCTTCTCTAAACACAAGGGAATGCAGATGTGTGTGGATTTCATCTATTTTAAGTAATTTCATTTTGGAAAATCTTGTATTATGCTTAATAATTTTGTAATAAACAGTAAGTAATTTGAAAGTTTCTAAAAAGGTGTCAAGCTGGGAATGATAATGTGTAATAATTAAAAAATGAATTTATTAAAAGGAAGTAGAAGCATTGAGCATTTTTTCCCAGAAAGGAGTAGAAATCTTTACTGAGCATAAGGACAGACTATGAATCCTCCTTTAAAAGTAGTAGTCTCATAAAGGAGAAGTACTACTTAAGTATTTTTTTTAAACCTAAGACTTTAGAGAAACTAAGATTTCATATGTTTTTTTTTTTAATCTTTCTGATTTTTTTTAAGGGGGGTGGTGAAAGAAAGGATGTTAATACTGTGTAATACATAGAAACTTCCAAAATAATATGCCATTGATTGTCAGGAAAAAAGAAAAGGAATTTCTTGCCTCCCAGTTCTGAAGTCTGGAAGTCTGATGTCAAGGTGTTGGCCAGACCAGCTCCTCTGAAGGTGCCAGGGAAAGAACTGTCCCAAGCCTCTCTCTAGCTGGTAGTTCCTTGGCTTTTGGCACCATAAGTCTAACCTTCCCTTGTGTGTTCTTCCCTCTCAACATGTCTGTCCCTGTGTCTCAATTTCCCCCTTACTCAGGACTCAGTCATACTGAATTAGGGCCCACCTTGATGACTTCATCTTAACTTGATCATCTGAAAGGCTCTATTTCCAAATAAGCTCACACTCACAGGTACTGGGGTTAGGACTTCGACATCTTTTGGGGGCCCCAATTCAAACCATAACATACATCAAAATCAGTGGAGTAAATGTAAGGCAGTTCACTGTGGGTCTCAGGCTGCCAGAAGGTTAACCTAGTGGGACCAGGACAATTTTCTATGCATTTCAGAAATGATGTTACATAGGAGAAGAGCTAAGTGTAAAGCATTATCTAGTAATATTGGTGATCGTTGATCCATAAGAGATGGAGATTCTATATTCGCTTTTAAGACTGAGAAATAAATTATTGTTAAAGAGGATTTTGAAAGATGTTATAGGGATGAAATGTTGAACAAAAACCTTAACATTAGTATTTTCATCCAATAATCCTATTGTAGAAACCATGGTTTTATTGACTTTTCTTTTCAAAAAAGAATGAATTATTATTTTTAACTGCCCTGTGAAGAAAACTATTCTGACAACACACGTGGTATAATGGGAACTTTATATTTAGTCTTTGTCCCTTGCTCTTGGCACAGAGCCCATAAAACTCTTGGAGTGTCTTTGTTACTCGGAACAAGTCCTTCCCAATAGGGCCATGTTTAGGCTGATGAGGAGACTCTTAGAAGGCCCCTGAGTAGCTTGGGGACAGGGTCTGGTGGCTGAAAGACCACGACAGGACTAGAGCCCCCTTTCAGCCCTCTTCACATCCTCACTGTCCCTACTCCCACCCTGACCTCCGGGGAGGGCAGAGGGGCTGAAGGTTGAGTTCAATCGCCAATGGCCAATGATTCAATCAATCATGCCTATGTAACGAAATTCTTATAAAAACTCTTAAACAAAGGGTTTTGGAAAGCTTCCTGGTTGGTGAACACAAGGGGTACTGGGAAGGTGATATGCCCAGAGAGGGCATGAAGGTGCCAGGACCTTGCCCTATGCGTCTCTGCATTTGTCTGCTCCTAAGTTGTATCCTTTATAATAAACTGGTAATAGTAAGTAAAGTGCTTCCTGAGTTCTGCAAGCCATTTTGGCAAATTATCAAACTGGAAGAGAGGATTGTGGGAACCCTTGACTTTGCAGCCAATTTGGACAAAAGTGGGGGTAACCTGGGCACCTGGACTTTGGAACTGGAATCTAATGTGAGCTGTCTTTTGAGACAGGGCTCTTAACCTATGGGGTCTGACGCTAACTGCAGGTAGTGTCAGAATAGAATTAAATTATGGTACTTGCATGTGCTTTGGAGAATTGGAGAATTGGTTGGTGTTGGAAGACACCATGTACTTGCTGTCACAGGAGGAAAATTTCAATGTTATTAAGAAGATTAAGACTAGAGCTTTGGCTGCTAGTGGGCCTCCTCAAGATGACTACCTGCTAGGTAGAAGTCATCTTTGTACAAAATAATGAACAACAAAGAAAGATATTATTATCTGTCAGTCTTTTTCTGTTGCTCCTACTTCTTGACATAAAGATTGGAGATTTAAAATAATTTCTTTGTTACAATGACTGCACCCAAGCTTTGTGAACTTCTAAAGTTCATTATCGGTGAAAATTTAAATCTTTGTTTCATCATACCTGAATCTAAATTTTTGGAAACAAGAAACCCTATTTAAGCTGTCTGTAGACATAAATGATTTGAGATAAAATATACTTTACAAAAACCACTGTGGCCTGAATGAATGCGTAATTTCAGGATAAGGCTACAAAAAAATTCATTCAGTCATGTAAACATGAAATGGAATAGCTGCTAGTTTTATTTTATAAAGATTTGCTACACATTGGAGAGACAGACAGTGGACTGGTAAATGATGGAATTTGTCCTAGATCGGAGTTCAGCACATCAGCATTTTTCTGCCTTGCTTCCTTCCTCCCTCCCTCTTTCTTTCTGTCCTTTCCTTTACTAGCAAATATTCTATTACCACATCTCAGGCATTGATGGGGATACACAAGCCCCTTTTTATGGAGCTTCAGATCAGTAGGGAAAATAGATACAAATTTAGTAAACTTGTCTCATGCTGGTAAGATTATAACTGTGATATGTGCCTCCAGGTGGGGTTCCAGGAACTGTGTCTCTTGGAGCCGTGACCTGTTGTGGGGTGATGGCAGTAAAGGAGGTGTCCCTGAGGTAGTGACACGTGAAGGGATGAGTAAAAGCTACCTAAGTGAAGGAAGTCAGGAGGAGAATGTTCTAAGCAGAAAGAATAACTGCTGAAAAGGCCTCCCATAGAAGGGAGCTTGATGCTATTTGTGTTTTTTAAGGAACTAAAAGACCAAAATGGCTGGAAAGTAAGAGCAAGGACAACATGGTGCAAAGTGAGGCTAAGCAGTTAGGCCACATGCATCTTTCTGCAGGGCTCCTCGAGCATCCTCATGACATGAACACTCCTATGTGATGTTACAGTTTCAGTCTTTAACTTAAGGGCACTAGCAAGCCATTGGGAAGCAATGTAGTTAGACTTGAGTTTGAAAGATATATGTGTGGAGAGCAGATTAGAGCTGGGTGATAGTAGAAATGGGGACACACCTTATCCAGGCAAGAGACTATATTATCCTGGGCTAGGGCCATGGCAATGGAGGTAGAGGACATTAGATAGAAGGCATCCAGAAGGACAAACCAATAGGACATGGTGATGGAGTGACATAGGGAGAGAGGGAGGTCTCATACATGGGGCCTAGGTTTCTGTCCTGTGGAGCTATATGGATGGCAGTGTCTTTGTGTGAGGGAGGGAATTTAGAAAAAGACTAAATTTGAGGCAGGGTTCATGTTTGGGAGGGATGTAGATCATGAGTTCAAGTCTGAACAATTTGAGTTTTGGGTACCATTGGAACAGGCAAGTGGGAAGCCCAAGGAGATGGTTGGAAACATAAGTCTGGAGGTCAAGGAATGGTTCAGTTTGGAGATATCAATTTAGAAGTTGCCAGGCTCACATGTGGCAGCTGAAGCCCTGAGCTTGGAAGAGATTTCTCGGTGGGAGATCGTGGAGTGAGAAGAGAGAGAGGATGGCCTAGGATCACTCCCAGTGTAGGTGTCTAGTGGAAAGGCCAATTCAGAAAGGAGAACAGGAGGAAAACCTAAGGAAATAGTGGTGGGGCTAGAAGTATTTGGTGTCATAGAGCCAAGGGAAAATGTGTGTTTTCAGGAAGACACGACCTAGGATAAACTGCTATAGAGAGACTGACTGGGAGAAAGACATATGTCTACTGGGTTTCCCAGTGTAGGGAGTGCCTGGCTGACCAGGGTTAAGCTGTTCATATAGATTCAGGGGGCCCAAAGCTAGATTGGCGAGGAGAGTGGTGGAGTAAAGGAATTGAGCCATCTTGTTTGATGAGTTGATTTGTCTTATTTTTTACTTGGATTTTCATACAGCTTGCTGCTCATGGAGCAGAAGCATTCCGTTTATTTGAGGATTTTCCCAACTGAAAAAAAAACAATCAAGTAAAAATCCCACTGCAGTGGTTTGCGTGAATTCCCCACGAAAACCCAAAGGGCTGAAGACTGTGAACTGTGCCATCTACTTTCTACAGAGGTTGATGTGCTGAAATATTTCATTCTTATTGATATTTTTGGCCTGATCTAGCATTTACTAGACTCAAAAAGCACTACTTATAAAAGAAAAAATTAATAAATTGGACATCACCGAAATGATAAACTGCTGCTTATGAAAAGACATTGTTAAAAAAATAAAATACAAGCCACTCTGGGAGAAAATATTATCTGTATCTATATCTTTATCTACCTGAAATGAGCTTATATCCACAACATATAAAAGACTCTAAAAGCTCAAAAATAAGATACACAACCCAGTTAAAAGGTGAGCAAAAGATTTGAATAGACATTTCACCAAAGAAAGAATATAAATGGCCAATAGGCAGCTACTCAGATGCCTGGGAACCCTTGGTCTCAAAGCTTTCACACTGGACCTTCATCCCACTTGGAATGCTTTCCCCAACTACCTGCATGGCTCCCTTTTCATGGTCTTCTAGGGATGTCTGGCTTCTTATTGTTATAATTGCAGGAACATGTTCATTTTTTCTCCTTCTTGCCAGCTGTTTGTCCTATGGACAGCATGGCTGTGCTCCACGTAGGTGGTACAGTAGTCGGTTTCTTGGTATGCGCACCCCTGTGTAGTTCCCTCCTACAAGGAAGAGGCCAGTCTGTGAAACCAACAGGATACTACAGAAATGACTGTGACTTCTAAAGATAAGTTATATGACACTGCAGCTTCTGCCTGCTCTCGCTCTGGGTGAAGCTGGCTGCCATGTTTTGAGGATGTTCAAGGAGCCCTCTAGAGAGGTGTGTGTGGCCTCCTGCTTGCACCCAACACTAACTGCCAGACATGTGAGCACGCGGTCCCTTGGCCCCAGGCAAACGCTGAGCCAGAGCTGCCTAGCTAAGCCTCTCCTGAATCCTTGACCCACAGAAACTACATACATGAAATAATAAATGTTTACTGTCTTACCTGTTAGGTTGGGGTGATTTCTTATCCAGCAATCACTAACTAATACATGTGGGAAAGAGTAAGTAGCTCCCATCTGGCTTAGACCTAAAGCCACATTCTGCTAACTACTTAGAGCATATTTATACCTCTCCCATTTATAAGGGAAAACATACTGTTTAATCCTTCAGTTCTAAACTTGTAGGCAGGGGAGGAAGGAGGGAGTAAGGGGGAAATAAGGGACAGCAGGTCAGAGTTATAGATGGAGAGACTTTGGGGAAAGGGAAATGCTGAAAAAATAATTTTAAAAAGCTTTAAGGAATCGTGTGTAATATAATCCACATTTCTGACCCCACCCAAAAAACTGTCAGCAAAAATATATGTTGCTATTGAAACTCTTGGGTCAGGTTTGTGGGGAACCCAGTCATGTGAAAATTGCACACAAATGAGGGGGCTGAAGCATGATTACATCATTTCCCCAAAGTTCACACCAAGAATGAGTAGCAGAGCTGCTGATCCAATGGTTCTGGAACTACAGTCTCAAGCCTCGTGCAGTGGAAAGCAAAGGAGCACAGGTCTGGGAAAAGGATATAAAGTTTTGCTGATCGACCAGTTTTTGAGGGCAAAGCTCATAGGACCCAACTCTGCCACCCCTGTCTGGTTTTCACTAGATCCAAGATGGAGTTTAGAATAAAGTGCTTTGAGACCAACTCTTAAAGACTTGTTTACTCTTAGAGCATCCTGAGGGTCCCTAAGGGAAGAGAAGAGAGGGAAAACCCAAAGATAAACACCTAGCAGTCCTCAAACAACACCAGGAGAGCAGCCCCAAGTTCGGAGTGGCACCAGCCAGTGGTGGCAGAGGAGTCTGGCGCATGGGGTTGGGGGCCTCAGCAATTGAATAATTATTTTACCACCTTCTCCCATTCTCCTCCAGATCCCTAGCTGCCTCTGGCCAAAGATGGTCACATTCCCTCCAATATGTATTAGAAATGAGAATGGTGTCGGATGTTCCCCAAACAGATTTGCAGAGGCAGTGAGAGGCCTAATTAATTTTAACAGGAGTTAACTGCAGGGCCACCTCAGCCATGTTGTCAGCAGACCTTAGCAACAGTGCTTTTATTTCCTGCCATGTGCGAGGGAGGTGGTGGAGGGGCAATTCGAGGGGGCAAACTCAGGGGCCTCTGGTCTGGCACCCAAAGCCTCGGCTCTCCCTAATTCATCCCAGCTAGCAGGAAATGGTGCTTGAGCAAAAACACCAAACAAACTGCTTGATAATCAGTTAAAAGATAAATCTCACAAAACAAACAACCGAGACCTGAAAGTTCCAAAGCCTTTCTCCAAGAGAGTAAAAACAAAGAAAATTCCTAAGTTACACACTGGAGGCTCAGGCCTTCCAATCCTAGACCTTTGCATGTGTTAAGCAAAACCAAGAATAAGCAAAAAAATATGCTATTTGAATTGCGTTCAAAACGTCTTTTACAAGTGAAGCAAATTACTCCTGCATGTTTTGGGGACTCTGCAGAGAACAAATAGTGTTCTGCCTTTAATGGATAAAATTACACAATTTGCTTTTAACAGTAAACCGAAAGCTGCGGTGGTTTCAGATAGTATCGTGCTCCCAAGGGCTCCCTCCACGCATTTCGACTCCAGCAGTTTCTGGGCATTTTGCAGGGATGCGGTGGTCCCCACCCGGCGAGCGCAGCGTGGCGAGGACGGTTGGGAGGGCGCGGCCTGCTCCTTTCCTTGAACGTTTCCCTTCTCCAAACCCTCGCCTCTCTACCTCCCGCGCCTCTGGTTTCTGGGACTGGGTGGCTCTCTGATTTGCTCGGGTGGAGGCTGGCGAGGAGCAGCGTCGTCCCGAGTTACCGATTTGTCACCAGGCCCCTGGGGGTTCCGCCCCCTGAAGGTGGGTGTGGCTGGACGCCCCCAAGGTGCCACCTTTGCAGTCAGGCGTTCCGAGGCGCAGGCCCAAGGGCGGGCGCGGGAGGCACGTCCCGAGCCAGAGTGGCGGTCCCCGGTCCCGGCCCCCAGCTTTCCGCGCGCCACGCCCGCCGCAGGCGTGTTCCTCCGGCAGGGGGCGCCGGCGCCGGCCTCGCTCTGCCCATCGGGGCGGGCGAGCCGGGGACCCTGCCTCCAGCGCGCCCGCGGTCCGCCCCTCGCGCTCGTCCCGCGGCCGGCCGGACGCATGAGCAAGCCCAGGTCCCGGAGCCAGCCCGAGTCCGCGCCTCAGCGCGAGCCGAGCGGCTCATCCCGACCGGGAGAGGAGTTGGACCACGAGTTCCTCGAAAGGGACCAGGAGAAAGGGCAGCGGACGCGCGGCCGACACGGGTGGTGGCGTACGGCCCCCCGCGCCGTGCCGTCCCCGCGCCCGGCCCCCACGGCCCGCGGCATGGCCCGGGGCCCGGCGCTGCCGTTGCTGTGCGCCCCGGCCGTCTGGGCGGCCGCCGCGCTCCTGCTCTGCGCGCCCCAGACCTCAGGTAGGACCTGTGTGCCGGCGTGGCTCTCGGCTCGCGTCCGTCCCTTCCTCTGCCACCATACCCGGGCCGCGGCGTCCCTCTCGGCCCCGCTCCGGTCCCGCGCGCCCCACTGCCTGGGCTGCTTCCAGTAAGGCGCGCTCTGGGGCGGGATAAGCGTTTCCAGAGGCCAGGCGGACTGCGCCGGCGCCCACGGGGAGCCCTTCGCCCGTGGTTTTCGAGGATCGTGAGTGTGAACATGGCCCGACCGGGGGGCCGCAGACGTGGCCCTTGTTTCTCGAGACCTTGACTCGCCCCTCTCCGCTGAGGTTACTCCCAGTGCGTCTGCGCCGGAGTACCCCCATATGGCCGTTGAAGCGGGCTCCTGGCCCCCGCCGCTTGGTTAAGCAGGGTTTTCGGCTTCCCTTTTGTTGGCCCCCTCCCCCTCCCCCACAGTCGGGAGGTGGCCGAAGCAGCGCATCCTGTGCCTGGAGTCTGAGGTCCCGGGCGGTCTTTGGGCTACTGGGGGCTCTGCCGCCTTTGGGCTTCACCCCGCGACCCGAGACGAGGCGCGCGGCTGTAGGGACAGGTCCGGCACCCTAGCGGCATTTTTCTCGAGGGGTACCCAATGTTCCCGGCGTCCCGGGGCGGGCTTAACTGCTTGGATTCCCGAGCGCGCAGGAGCTGCCTAGAGTTTCAGAGGAGGCCTGGGGGACCGGCCTGGGGTAACCCATCTGAGGGGCCCGCGGAGGCGGCGCTGGCTCACGCAGTTCAGACTCGGGTAGCACCCCGGCCTGCGTGCAGAGGGGCCAGATTCCCGGCACTCTAGCGGGTGGGGGAGGGCGCAGTGCCTCCAGGCCAGGAGGTTTGCAGGCTGGGTGAGGTTCGCCTAAAACATGTAAGTGGGTTTCAGTGTCGCCCACCTCATACATTGTGCTCCATCTTTGCATTACTGAAGGCAGGTGAGAATTAGGGGGCCCGCGCGGGAAGGGGCTCAGATTTTCTTGCGTCCTGCTGCCAGCTGCGTGCTCCAGGGACCGGTCCTCTACCTCAGGAATGCTGGGCAGCCTTTGGGGGGCGGGGGCGGGGGGACGAAGCGGGAAGGGGGGCGCCGGCAGCCTGGGTTTAAGCAGTTGCTGAATACGTCGGACACTTCTGGTTCGACTTGGGAAGGGGATTTGCAGTTATATTGCTGTTTCTTAAAGCATAAATCACTTAGAGCGCGCAGTGAAATGGTGAGTAAACTGGTACATTCGAAGTCAGTCTAGGAAATTCTAACAACATCCCTGTGGATTTCTGCACCCCTCCTACCCTCAAGAATTCGTCTGCCTTTTGAATCAAGGGGTTCGTTTGCAGCACTATTGGCAGGGGGTGGGGGTAAGTGGGGGAACTTAAACTCTGGGACTCGACGTGCATTTATTTGCTCAGCGTGGACGTGGTGGCCACATTCGAGGTTAGTCGCAAACCTGTGTCCGGGGCGTTTTTAGTTGTATTTGCAGTGGAGGGGGTGCGGGTCGGAGGAATTGGAGGTTGGCAGTGTGGGAAAGGATGATGCCTCTGTTGCTTACATCAAGGTCGTAACGAGAACA
The DNA here is from genome assembly GCA_028627145.1 of Eidolon dupreanum. Taxonomy (NCBI): domain Eukaryota; kingdom Metazoa; phylum Chordata; class Mammalia; order Chiroptera; family Pteropodidae; genus Eidolon; species Eidolon dupreanum. The sequence goes on from CM053509.1 coordinate 90,284,609, forward strand.
GAAAAGTGGCTCGCATTTCAGGCGGAGTAGTTTAAACATTGCCGTTGTCGTTTCCAGTCGGATTTAAGAAATCTCCAAGGAACAAAGCAATCCTGTCGTTTTCGTTACTTTTTGAACCCTGTGTGTAGGTAATTTTCTTTTTCCAGTAAAATAATAATAATCTCTATAGGGGAGGGAGTAGGAAAGCTGTTTATAATTCTCTCCCTTCTGGAATGCTAAGTTAGCTAAAAAGAATATGATCATATTCAAAATATGAATCAGTTTTATGATTACAGGAGTTTTGGGTGTTTGGCATCTTTTCCGCTGTGAAGAGGAATCCCTGTAATTTGCGTTTTTTACACGAAACATAAATTACTAAGTAAAAACACGGAAAGGTTATTTTAAAGGGATTTATAAATTCTTATTCCACCTTTTAATAGAAGGCTCTGTTTCTTAAGGAGACAAATGCCTGATTTGGAACCGAGTGCCCTGCTTAGGTCGAATAGGCTGGGAGTGGGGATTTGGGGTCCTCCCTTCCCACATTTTGACAGTACAGTGTTTACTTCTGGCCCAGATCCCTGGAGTGATGGTCGTAATAAATAATGATAGTGATCCATTTGGAAGTAAATGAAAACATCATGAATAAGAAGACTTTGTGGAAAAAGAAGCTTTATGTATATCATAAGGCAACATGTTTTTCTTATTATGACTGTGTACCAAGTAAAGCAGCAGCACACATTGGAAATGTTTTAGTACTTAATAGTGAGAGTGAGTTTAACCCTTGCGTTTACTTGTTAAAGAATGCAGTCCTGGGACTGAACAAGACTGACTGTGACAAGTAAGCTGCTGTACAAGGAAGCAGTGGGTAACTACTGAGGGAGCTTTAGTCAATGAGGCTGAACTTCCGATTAGTACAGCACATCTTAAAACACTGCTAAGAATTCTGCTTAATATTTTGCATGCAAAAAAAGCATTTAAAATTGCATTTACTGATTTAAAATTGCATTTACTGATTTAAAATTGCATTTACCAGTGGTAGTTTTTGGTGACAGTGATCTGCAGATTTATGAGGTAGTGTTGAAATAACACCTATTTTTATTGTTAATCTTCCTATTATTTGGTGAGAGTATAGCTGTAATTGATGTTTGTCACTGTCTGTTAGGGTGTGATTTGCAGTGAATTAGTTGTTCCTGGTAAACATTTAGCCTTGGTTTACCCTTGGAGACATTAAGTCTGGTGGAGACAACTTTACGCTGCCCTTTTTTCCAGCATCTCTTCACTGAGATCAATGGGATAGAAATGCAGGAGTAGGGGAATGGCGTCTGACAGGTAGGGAAGATTAATCCCCTAAAGGGGGATTACTAAAGCCAGGTTTCAGCTGAAGAAGTGGCACTCCTTTAAAATGCATTCCATGGGAGGCCTGGATGTGGAAAGTTATCATTATCATTGAAATGGAACAGAGTGTGAAGGGCTGGGCCTCCCTAATCTGCAGAACCCTGGCCAGTCTGATTAAGTACAGGAAATTTGTGTGCTCTAACACTTTGCCCTGGGAGAGCACTAATTATATAATTCCAAGTTGTAGTCAGGGAAAAGAAAGTGGGCTACTACGAGTTATCCCCACCCACGGTTTATAACCATCTTCTAAAATGTGCATTGATGCCAGAGGCCTTTTGATATTTATCTGGTCCATTTTCTGGGAACCTGGATGATGACCTGCAGCCCCCCCTCCCCCCATCCTGTGGTTACCATGTGAAGGGCTGGGCTTCCAAGCAGCTTTGGATCTACCCCGCTGTGCCCCATGATGGGGGGTGGGGGTGCGGGGGTGGAGTGGGGAGTGGGTGGGTATGTGAGTTTTTACAGGCTGTGACTGTTTCTGGTAAAGAAAGTTGTCATTAAGATCATTTCTTCTTTGGGAACCCTGAGGTGATCACCAAGTAGATATCATGCATGCGGAGTTTTAAAGCAAAATAATGGAGGGGAGTGGGGGGAGGCTTTGCTTTTCAGGGGAATCTTTCATTGCTATTTAAGTCTGCATTTTGCGTGGCCAATAACAATTTCATGAAAGGACCATTGGGCTAAAAGGACTGATTCTGAAAACATTACTTCTCAGTGACCCTTTGGGTTCTTTGGTTTTGTGTTGTTCTACTGTAGTACGGAACAAAAATGTTAAATGTCCAGTGGATAGTGAGGGCTTCTTGAGTTTTGAGGTAAAAATCTAAGTAACAAAGAACTCCAGCCCATTAATTATGGCTGCAACAGGCTGGGTTTGCACCAGCCTCATTCTTCTAGTGTATATTTATTTGGTTTTGTTGAGGAGCTTGCCGAATTGGAAATAAGGGCGGGACAGCCTTGCTTGCATGTGCAGCTGTCATAAAATATGTCTGGGGTGTGATCTGCTTAATATCATATTAACAGAGTGGCCAAGGAATTGTTGAGCATGTTGGAAATTTTCAGAAAACTGTTCAAAAATAGGGAATTGTGTTGGCGTGGTTAGCACCAGTTTTAGGATTTCTGGCTTTTTAAGTTCTGTCTCTGAAAGAACTAAAACATTCAAAGCCAATGGGAAGGAAATAATTATTAAAAATTTTAGCCTAATTAGGCTAAGTGGCTTGTCCTCTAGAAAGTCTTAAGTTCCGGTGGGAGGTGGTGTGTGTGTCTTTAACTGTCAGTGGAATAAGCTTTAGTAAGCACCCTGTCACTTTTGAGATGTTATCTAGGGAGAATGTGGCTGCTTCTTCAAGTCCTCTGGGAGAGGGGAAGGGTTTCCCCAACTCCCAAATGCCTAATGGTTTCCACATTCCCGCCCTCCTGGAGGGCCAGTTAACCCATGGTACAGCAAAATTAGAGAAACGCTCACTGGAGACTTGTGTGATGGACTATAGTAGTGGCTAAACCCATGTAGCTGTTCAGGTTAAAATTAATTAAAATGAACTGAAATGAAAGATTCAGTTCTTCCATCTTGCTAGCTGTATTTTAGTAGTCGCCTATGACGGGGCAGCCCACCCCAGAAAGAACATTGCCACCACTCTTTGTCCAGGGTCTGTGTTTGTCACTGTTGCTTAAGGAGTCAGGAGCAAGGAGGCACTTCCCCTTGTTTGCTTAGAGTTTTGCTTACTGACTGTGTGAGATTTGAAGGCAGAAATGAACTGGAATGATTCTGATCTGTGGAACTAGAGGGCCCTTCCTGAGAGGGGCTTAGCCGGGTATGTTATGACCGAGGCAACGAAACCAGAGCTATAGAGAAGAGTAGGGTTTGAGGACCATGAGAAATTGGATGGGTACATAAGAGTTCCATCCAGAACGTGAGCAGCCCACAAATAGTTGCCAAGGGGGATGTAGGAAGGGTGTGAGGGATACAGGCTGAGAAAGCTTCAGGTACAACCGCTGGGTCACATTCCAGCTTGGGTACAAGTTTACCTTGTAGCCTTCTTGTAGGATGTTATTTTGTTTTCAATTTTTATAGAATATTGGGAAATAACATTTGGAAATCGAGAATTTTCTTTCCAACAATGAAATAACCCCAGGTCACCATAGTCTTTCTATAACATGAGATTCATTTCCAGAGCAGTTTAAAATAGTAAAAACTTGAGGACCATAATAATATTATGGGAAGAGATGGTGATGAGGCGCATTCTTGTTTTAAAGTAGTGTAAGAGGTGGGTGGTGGACAGGAGTGGAGGAATTGGTTTGTTGTGCATCTGCTCATTTTCGCAAAAAGAAACAGGAGAAATGAGGAAGTAACATCGGTTAATCAGATCTTTTTTTTTTATTAATATAAAATATGCATAAAATAGAACCGTCTAACCATTTTAAGTATACAGTTCAGTGGCATTAAGTATATTCACATTGTGCTACCGTCACCATCATTCATCTCCAGAACTTTTTTCTTCTCCCCAAACTGAAACTCTTTCCCCGTTAAACACTAACTCCACATTCCCCCTCTCCTAGTCTCTGGCACTTACCATCCTACTTTCTGTATTTTTGAATTTGTCTACTCAAGGTTCCTTACATGAGTGAAGTCACATACTATTTGTCCTTTTCTGTCTGGCTTCTTTCATTTTGCATAGTGTTTTAAGGTTCATTCATGTCGTAGCAGGTGTCAGTACTTAATTTTTTTTTTAAGGCCGAATAATATTCAATTGTGTACACACACACACACACACACACACACACACCATATTTATAGCACATTTTGTTTTTCCATGTACTGGCAGATTTTTGAGTTTCCACCTTTCGGATATTGTGAATAATACTGAACAGGGGTGGACAGGTGTCATTTTTGAGTCCTGCTTTCAGTTCTTTTGGATATATACCCAGAAGTGGAATTGCTGGATCATATGGTAGTTCTGTTTTTAATTTTTTGAGGAACCACCATACTGCCAACACTTGTTATTTTCTGTTTTATTGATAATAGGCATCATAATGAGTGTGAAGTGGTATCTCATTGTGGTTTTGATTTGCGTTTCTCTAATGACTAGTGATGTTGAGCATCATTTCATCTCATTTGTATATATTTCATGGCTATTTGTTGTATATCTTCTTTGGAGAAATGTCTTTTCAAATTTTTTGCCCATATTTAAATCTGATTATTTTTTTTGGTCGAGTTATAGGAATTCCAAATATTCTGGATATTAACTCCTTATCAGATCCATGATTTGCACCTCCCATTCTGTGGGTTGCCTTTTCACTCTGATAATGTCCTTTGATGCACTGAAGTTTTTAATTTTAATGAATCTAATGTACCTATTTTCTTTTTTTGCCAGTGCTTTTTTGTCATATCCAGGAAATTGCTAAGTACAATGTCATGAAATTTTCCCCCTATGTTTTCTTCTAAAAGTTTTGTAGTTTTATCTCTTATGTTTAGGTTCTTAATCCATTTTGAGTTAATTTTTGTATGTGGTGTAAGGTAAGGGTCCAACTTCATTCTTTTGCCTATGGATATCCAGTTTTCCCAGCATCATTTGTTGAAAAGACTGTTTTTTCTCCAATGAGAGGGCTTTGCATCCTTGTTATTTGCCATATATGTAGGGTTTATTCTTGGGCTCTCTATTCCATTGGTCTGTGTGTCTGTCCTTATGCCACTGTTTTGATTACTGTAGCTTTGTAGTATGTTTTGAAACCAGAAGTGTTTGTGTTCCAACTTTGTTTTCTAGATTGTTTTGGCTACTTGGGAGACCTTGAAATTCCACATCAGTCTGAGAAAGATTTTCTATTTCTGCAAAAAATGTCATTGGGGTTTTAATGAGGATTGCATTGAATTTGTAGATTGCTTTGGGCAGTATGGACATTTTAACAAGTCTTCTAGCCCACAAACATGGAATATCTTTGCATTATTTAGATCTTTAATTTCACTCAACACTATTTTGTAGTTTTCAATGTACAAGTCTCTCACCAACTTGATTAGATTTATTCCTAAGTATTTTCATTTTGATACTATTATGAATAGAAATATTTTCTTAATTTCCTTTTCAGATTGTTCTTCGTTAATGTATAGAAATGCAACTGCTTTTTGCCTGTTGATTTTGTATCCTTCAAGTTTGCTGAATTTGGTTATTAGCTCAAATAGAATTTTTGTGAATCTGTATGTAAGATTATGTCATCTGTGAACAGAGATACCTTTACTTCTTTCCAATTTTGGATGCCTCTTATTTCTTTTTTTCTTTTTCTTTTTTTTCCTAATTGCTTTGTCTAGAACTTCCAATGCTATGTTTAATAGAAGTGGTGAAAGTGGACATCCTTGTCTTATTCCTAATTTTAGAGGAAAAGGTTTCAGTGATTCACCGTTGGATATGATGCTAGCTGTGGGCTTGTTGTATATGGCCTTTATCATGTTAAGCTATTTCTATTAGTTTATTCTTATATATTTTTGAACAGGTTTGGATTTTGGAACATTCAATGTTCTACATGCTCAAAAAATACAGTTAAACCATAAAAGATGGCAGGAAGCTAAAAATGAATGCAAACAAGTAAATAAACCCAATTACATTGCAAATGAATAACGTAACTACACTGATGGGGGGAAAAAAGAAACCTGGTTCAAGTGAATGTGGACTTAATACTTAGACTATATATCCTCAGTCTGAATTAAAAAAAAAAAAGTGCAAGTCATATATCCGATAACAAATTATCTACTCTTAGTAGGTTCCTTTCTCATAGTGGTATGGATGTTGTAATTCTAAAACTGTTTTGTGTGATTGGGTAAATAAGAGGTATGTTGACAGCTTTGGAGCCAGGGTTCCCACTGTTGAAAAAGGAAAATACAAATATGGAATGAGGGAAGGTAGGGGTTGGGAATGGAAAGATTGGTATAACTTGTGATTTTATGTATTTGTATTGATACATATGCACACACATATAAACATAATATTTGTTAAGATTATAAATCATAATTTGTAAAATATATATTTTTCTATACATAACAGTTATTTCCTAGTACCTCGTTATCAATGAGCACTCTGAGTGCCCAGATCTTGGTTTCTAAATACCATTGCACATTAAAGGAACTAGCATGACTTGGAAAATGACTGATTATGGATCCAGCACAGAGCAAAATACAAACTGAGACAGGAGCATGTTCCTATGATAGAGAGTCAGTGATCAAAAGTAATGGGAACGTGTAAAAACACAGGCGCCAACTTGGAGGATTTCCAGTGATCAAATCTGGGGCAATTTAAACATCAAATAAATAAGGACAAACATGGATTCTACATGGAAAAAAATAGAAATTTATGATTCCAAGTTGATAAGTAAATATGTAATTAAATATATGTATTAGTTTCCTAGGGTTGTGTAACAAAGTATCGCAAAGTGGGTGACTTAACATAATAGAAGTTCTGGAGGCTGGAAGTACACAATCAAGGCATCAGCAGTGCATGCTCCTTCTGAAGGCCATGAGGGAGAATCCTTTTTCGCCTCTTCCAGTTCCTTGTGGCTTCTGGCGTTCCTTAGTTCCTAAGTGGCAGCATCACTCTAGTCTCTACTGCATCTTCACATGACCCTATTCTCTGTGTGTCTCTGCATGTTCCATCCTCTTCTTATAAAAACACCAGTCATTTGATTTAGGTCTCTTTTAAATCCAGGATGATTTCATCTCTAGATCTTAAATCTTACTTCTGCAAAGACTATTTCCAAATAAGTTCTGGATGAATATGAATTTTGGGGAAACACTATTTAATCCATTGCATTACATAAATAAATGGAAGTGGGGTGGAGAGGGAGCACTTTTCTTACAGCAAAATACCAACTGTGGAAAAATTATATTTGCAACAATAATTGTACAAATTGATTTGGGCGAGGATCATCAATGAATCCTGAATCTAATGAAATGGGATCATGTTTAACAGGGAGCAGGAAATGTTCATGGCTCAAAGTATTTCCCCAGAGAGTTCATATTTACAAAGGCACAATTAATGACTATAGACTGGAGAAACTGGATATCGCCTTAACTGGGAGGACAAGGCTCATGCCACCAGTATGGGCAGATGAACATGGTCCTTCTGATGACATCGCTTAGATTCTATTCCAGCTGGGAGTGCAGAACTGGAATCTGATAGTGACACAAAGCAGCAAGCCCAGGAGGCTTTTTTGAAACAACTGGCCTGTAGTGCAGGAGTGGGGCCACAGGATGAGACAACCACATGCAGAGTGCGATGAGTCTGTTCTGGAATGAGGACATACCAATGGGGATATCATTGGAACCTCTGATGAAATTGCAGTGTTGACGTACATTATGGAACAATGTTGTCAAAGTTAACTTTCCTGAATTTGTTAATTGTACAGAAGTTCTGTAAGAGAAGGTCCTTGCTCTTAGGAAGTGTATACTGTGTATTATGAGATAAAGGGCATGATGTCTGCAGTCTTCTCAGATAGTTCAGAATAGAAAAAAGAACTGTGGGTGTGGAGAGAGAATGATGAAGCACATGGGGTGAAATGTGAAAAATTAGAGAAATCGAGCAAAAACATGGGGGAGTTTTGTGTATGAATCTTACAATTTTTATGTAAATTTGAAATTATTTCAAAATAACTTAAAATGTTCAGTGATACAAATGTGTGACTGTTGCCAGTCGAATCAATAATAGATTTTAGCAAATTCTCTTAGAAGGCTCAAGTGGTTATAATTTTATTGGAAATGGTGTCACACCTCACACAGGGATGGAGAGGGCAGGGTTCACGTGCCTTGGAGGCCAGACAGCGTGTCAGCAATAGGACCGAAAATTGCCAAGTCTTAGTCTAGTGTCTGAATCATCAGAACTTCTAACATGTTTTTCCTTAGTTTTTCATTATAGAGGACTTCAAACATGTAAAATTAGACTAGTACAGTGAACTCCTACATATTTTTCACTCAGAGTCAACAGTCACCATGTTCTATAAATTTTGTTTCATTTCCTTTGGCCTATTTAATCAGACAGCCTTAATTTTTTTTTTTTTTTTACCTGTAAATATTTAAGCATGAATGGTAATAACTGTTTTCCACAAAATCTTGATACTGTTATCACAGGCAAGTATTATCTGCTACCCAGGCTCTGCTGGATCTTCCCAGCTTTCTGGAAAATGGTCTTTTATACTCAGTTTGTTCGCAGTAGCGGGGTCCAGGCAAGGTGCACCGGTGGACCTTGGTTTCCGTCAGAACAGCCTTCAGCCAGGCTCTGGGGTTCCTGTTGGGCATGTGGCTCTGAATTCCAGCAGGTGCAGGTGCTGCTTCTCTGCCTTCCCAAGGCTGCAAGCAGGGCTGGTTCCTGGAACAGAAGCCCAGGAAGCCCCTCCTTGGAGGAAAATGGGGCAGGACACAGAGAGGGTCCCACCCAGCATTGTCTAATCCTGCTCTTCTGTCTCTTCATTCTGGACCTCTCTTTTCACTGTGCCTGTTGCCTATTACCACCCTCCAGGAGAAGTGCCTTGCAGCAACCTGTGTGGAATGGGCCATTCTCCACAATTCTCAGTGCCCTGGGCTTATTTAAACCAAAGGTATTGAGGTAGAAAGGGAGGCAGGCATTTTCACTTTCAGGAGTGTACTTCCCCCTTCCCTACCTTTTTAAAATTAAAAGATTCAGTTTTGGGCTTCCTGGTGTGGAGAATTTGACATCTCACTTTGAAAATTCAGACTGTTACATGGAGAGAACATGTTCACCACACGTAGGATAGGTGAGGGGGTTTGTACCTAGAATATATAAAGAACTCCTAAAATAAATAACAAAAATAAATGCTCTAATTAAAAGAGGGACACAGAGTGCAGCAAGGAGTTTGCAGAACAACAAATCCCGAAGGGCAAAAAATTAGAAAAGTTTGGCCTTATTAAAATTCAAGAAAATGCAAATTTTAGAACAGCTATTCCGATGTTATTCTGACTGAGCTTTGGCTGAAGTCAGAGTACGTAAGATGGTGGATGTCAGCAGTGATGTGGGGAGCACGGCTCTGTGATGTGTAAGTTGCCACTTTGAGGGCAATTTGACATTGCCTGTTAACATTTAAAATACATTTATTCTCTTGCTTGCTCTAAAAACAACATTTGCTCTGGGAGGCCTACTGTTCCCTGCTGCATTATTTCTAATGGTGAACAACTGGAAAAACTGACATGTCTTTTAATGGGAGCCATAACCGACCCCATGTATCAGCTATGGATTATTGTACAGCAGCTAAAATGAATTTGGAGACCTGTAGATGCCACCAAAGGGAGATTTCAGAGATTCTTGGAGAGGAGAAAATCAGGTTGTAGAAGGATGTGTGCTGCATGTGACCGTTCTAAAAAAAAAAAAAAATCCCCCCTCCCTCGCCCATTTCTGTGGAGATACTGGTCTTGAGAATAAATCTCCAGTCTACCGTCAGACTGACAGCAGTGGTAACCCTGAGGAAGATGAGGGGAGGTCGTAGGAATCTTCAGGATCTTCTGTGCCATTACATCTCCTAAGCTAGTGATTACTTTATTGGATTCTTTCTTTAAGGTTCTAGGGAAGACATGAGTTATCTCTACAAATTTAGATAAATGCATCAGGGCTGCTGCTGTAGTTAATCGCTTCTCTCCTGTCTTCCTCCTTTGTGAAAAGTTCTTGCTCAGCTCTGCCCAGAGGGGAAAGTGAAGGAAAAGCATGGGAGTCTGTTAATTGAGGTGACTGTGGAAGTTCATGAGCTTTTTCAGGGGTGGATCTTGATCTTTGGGGTGTTCTGTGAATAGGTGAAGAAATGGAAGTTTGGAGATGCAGGGAACTCATCAGCCAGTTCTCTGGGTTTTCAGATTCTTTATAAGGGGTGTCTCTTGGCTTTACAGATGTTTTACAGATATTAAACATATTTAATATTTCATGGAAACCCCCACCCCAGGTTGTCTCTTGCTAACCTGATGGTGTATCAGAAGGGTCAGCATCAGCGGGTGTGTCAGGTGCATCAGTGGGTGTCTGGGTTAGCTTGTGGTGCAGACTAGTGCAGCATCCATCTCTGTTTAATACTAGAATCTTGAATTTGCACTGAGAGTTGTTGAAATACTTTTACCTTGTTAATGGCCACAAGAATCAGAATTTTATTGATATTCTGAAACTAAAGCAAAATATGGGACATCTAAAAGGATGTTGAGGCAGAAATATAATTGGAGCTGTCTTCCAAATTTTACAGTTTCATAAACTCATAGATACAGAGAACAAACTGATGGGCAGAAAAGAGGAAGGGGATTAAGAAGTACAAACTTCTAGTTATAAAATAAATCACGAGGATGTAATCTACAGCAGAGGGATAGAATCAATACTATGGTAAGTAACTACGTACAGTGACATGGTGACTAGACTTACTGTGGTGATCACTTCATGAGGTATATAAATGTTGAATCACTATGTGGTACACCTGAAACTAATATAATATTATATGTTGACTATAATTAAAAAAGTAAAAAAAGTGGAAGGTAGAGGAAGGTGGTCAAATGGAACAAATTTAAGGTATAAGATAAATAAGTACCAGGGGTATGATGTACAACAGGATGGCTACAGCTAACTCAGCCGTATGACACATAGAAAAGTTAAGAGAGTAAATCCTAAGAATTCTCATCATGAGAATTTTTTTTCTTTTTCTTGTATTTATATGAGATGATGGATGCTAACTAAACTTAATTGTGGTAATCATTTCAGTGCATGTAATTCAAACCATTATGCTATATACTTTAAACTTATCAATGATATGTCAATTATATTCCAATAACACTGGAAAATAATTTTAAAAACCACCAGAATTACAGTTTCAATTTTTATGGCTATTAAGATAGAGGTTTGTTGTTCTCACTTAATGACTTTTTATAAAGAGAATATTATACTGCTATAGGTTGAGTTGTGTTTCCCCTCCAAAAGATACATTGGAATCCTAACCCCCCATTACTTCAGAATGTGACCTCATTTGGAGAGTCTTTACACGTGTAATTAAAATGAGGTCATTAGGGTGGGCCCTAATCCAGTATGACTTGTGTCCTTATAAAAAGCGGAGCTTTGGATACAGAGACAGATATGCACAGAGGGAAGATGATGTGAAACCATAGGGAGGCCATCTGCAAGCCATGGAGGGGTCTCAGGAGAAACCAGCCCTGTTCACACCTTGATCTTTGACTTCCAGCCCTCAGAACAGAGATGATAAGAGTGCTGTTTGAGCTGCCCTGGCTGCAGTGCTTTGTTAAGGCAGCCCTAGCTGTCTCACACATACACATTTACACTTATGTGCATGTTAATCAGGTACTCTTTTCTATTGCTTTTATTTTTGCAGCATCCACATAGGAATTTGATAAAAAGGCCCTACTGCTAAGCAACAGCCCTTCTATCTGAGCCCTTTGGGCCTGGTATGATAGTAAACTGGCTTGGCCAAGGGCTGGTTAGTGTTGGGAGTCTGTCACAGAGTCTGTCACAGAGTCATCAGGCCCAGTACAAGCCTTCTGTGCACTCATGGTCTGACATGGGTGACACCCTCCTAGACAGCTTGTAGGCCAATGCTGCATCTCTGGACAGCCTATGTCCATCCCCGGGTAGCCTCCGAGGATGTCTGTGCCACTGGCCCCATATCCATCCTTACTCTCCAGAGGTTCCATGTTCCATCCATCCTCCTCCACCTGCTTGTCTGGCTCTAGAGAGGGGACTTGAAGCTTTGAGAGGGGCCTCCTAGAGGTCACAGTAAGTAAGGTGGCCCTTTATATGCTCCCCTTCCAGGGAGAGCCACAAGATGCCAGGTGCCCATCCAGGCCCCCATCCAGGCCTATGTTTCCCTTTCAAAGCCTGGGTAACAACAGAAACAAAACCTGAAGAAAGTGGACATCCTTGGGAGCTGGGATTGTGCATCTTGGTAGCCTGTTGATTTATTTGGGTCTGGAGGAATTTGAAATAGGAGGACATTGGACTCCTTGATGGCTGGCCCTGTGAGTAGGCCTTGGAAATGCCAGTTGAAGGGGAAGGGGCAAGTGGCCCAGGGCTGGCTTGTGGGGTTCCGGGATTGGAGGGTCCTGGGTTCGTGGGGTTCTGGGAGGGCTAGTAAAGGAAGAAGCTCTGGAAGTGCATTTCTCTGTTTTTTATTTTTTATTTTTATTTTTATTTTTTATTTTTTTTGGATCACAGGCACCTTCCTTCACTTCTTTCTTGTTACAAAGCATAGGTATAGCTCTCCAGTAGTGGCAAGTTCCCATGGGCAGAAAAAAGTATTGACTTGGCACTGGCTGTGAGTTTGCCAATGGGGAGCTTTTGTGGAGACCCTGGGCAGGAAAGTAGGAGTACTTGGCCAGCTGCTCATCAAAGAGGTCACCTTTGGGTACTGGAGAGTGGGATGTACATGAGGTCATTCAGAAGTTACAAATGGGTGTATGTATGGATGTCAGTATGCACCCCAGTGGCTGCCAGGGCTTCTGACTGTGGATGCTTTAGATCACAAGATGCATGATTTTGATATGTCAGCCAATGGTTGTTGGCACCAATTCAACGCCAACAGGAATCCCCAATTTGGGATATGGTGAAGAAGGAAACTATTCAGTGCAAACAGCTTAATTGTGATACAACATGGCTGCTGTGAGAACAGCTCAATGATGTTACAGCTCAATTATGAAGTAGTATGGCTGTGAAGCAGCATGGTTGTGAGGTGTCTTTGGGGCAAGCCCTGTCTCTGGCTAGACATCTGTGCTCTGCTCCAGTCTAGTCTGCACCACTCTACTCTGGTGAGACATCTTCGGTGTTTCAGCTTCAACTGGGGAAACAGTTTTCAGCCATCAGTGGAAAAGGAACATGTGCTCTCTGAGGAAGCAGGGAAATAACTTATATAGAAAGAAGTTCCCTTCCCTGGTCAGTGACTGGTCATCTTCATGTAAATGAGGACTCCAAATTCTTGCAGTTTGATTGCTCCAAAAATCACTGTTCTGATTGGTCAGAATGGAGCTTACCTCTGACTGGTCGGTGAAGATGCTAATGGAGATATAGCTGTACAGCTCCCATTAGACAGGGAAAGCCTTAGTCCTATTGGTTGAAGTACAACTCCTTTGTAAGGGCTGGCTCAGCTGGCAGGAACACAGTGCAGGCAGGCAGTCCAGTGTGGGAGGCAGGCAGTTCAACGCAGGCTGCTCCCTCAAGTGCAGTTTGTGTGAGAGGCCCCTGTGTAGAAATGGCTGCTATTCTCTGTTTTGTTTTGTTTTAACTTGAGCCCAGTTAGCCACCAGGAGATCCTCTTAGTAGATATCTTCTTTCTCAGGGTCCAGAGCTACAACCTGACGATTATGTTAGTAGTGGTCCAGCACATAATTGTTTTGTTGGTAAGATTCAAACAGCTATTTCAAGGTAAAATTTAGTATGTCATTGTCTTTTTATTTTGGAAGAATAAAAATCCATTGTTTTGCAAGGCAGACCCAGGCACACTTACCTCTAATTAGTGAAGTGTTTTCAGAGTTCAAATAAGGTTCACTTACTTTTTTTATTTTTTGGTATGTTAAACTGAGCCCATTTATTTTCTTTTAAAAAAATTATTAAAAAAAAACAACAAGATAGTCAAGTTTTTTCTAGTTGACTAACCACAGATTTCTGTGGGGTCTAAAAACCAGGCTGATTCAAAACAAAACAAGAAAAAGAAAGAGGGAAAGCCATGTATGGGTATAAGTAGATCTGCCCAGGATTAAATTTTTAAAAATGCTCTTTGTAATTGCTTTTTTCTCCAGCCATAGAATGGGGCCCACCCATGAGTATTGGATGTATGTGTGGCGTGGTGGTGGGGCGTGGTGGGTCCTCATGATGTTGAGGGAGCTTTGTCTTGGACCCAATTATCTATTTATAATCGTCAGTATTTATTTAAAAATCACTCTGTGAAAACTCCCACAAAACAATACTACATATTTCTGTCTTTTATTTGGGAAAATTCTTCCAAGATGACACTGGATGTGATCAAAGAGACTTTGTTTAGCTTCCTCTGGAATGTTTTAACTTTTATCAGGGTAATATATTTATTATACTTAAGTAAAAATGAAGAAAAACAAAACAAAACCAAAAACCCAGTAACATGCAATGGTTTGAAAAAAAACAAAACTGAAAAGAGTGTAAAATGAAAAGCACCTCTTACTTCACATCTTTCTTCCACCTGTGCCATCCCCCAGAGGTCCCCAGGTAAACAAGGCTGACAATCTGTGCTTCATTCCAGACATTTTCTAGTGTTTCGTTGTGCTTGTCTGTGCATCTCCTTTATTTTTTAAAATTACAAAAAATTACATGAGAAAATTAACTATTTTAAAGTGCACAATTCAGTGACATTTTGTACATTAATAGTGTTATGCAACTACCACCTACCTCTCTCTGTCTCATTCTGTCACCCCCCAAAAGGAAACCCTGTACATTCGCAGCCACTCCCCACCCACTGCCCCCAGCTTCTGGCAACCACTAATCTACTTTTTGTCTACCTGAATTTGCCTATTCTGGAAATTTCATATATAGAGAACCATAAAATATGTAGCCTTTCTATCTGCCTTCTTTCACGGAGCAAAATGTTTTCAAGGCTCATCTATGTTGTAGCATCCTTGATTTGTTTTTAAATATAATATGATTATATCATATGTACTGAACCTGAGCTTCACTGTTTCACATAAAATAGTTCTATAAGTCTTTCCATATTAGTGCATGCCAGGTACCTCATTTTTAAATTTTCACTAACATCTATCAATTGGATGTATATAAGTTATTTCACTGGTCTCCTATGGGTGAGTACTTCTGATTTTTAGCTTTTGACATAAAGCAGTGCTGCAGTGAACATCTGTAGATATATATTTTATTTTTTTGCACTTGTGTAAGTGTTTGTGGAGTCAGTTCTCAGGAGTGAATTTTTTTCATCCAAGGTATTTATATTTAAATTTTTAATAGATTCTACAAAATTGCTCCTCCAGAAGGTGGCAGCAGTTTATATTTCCAGGTAGGGTGTGTGAGCTTTTCAGGTTTTTCCAAGCCCTGACCAACAGTGGAAATGGTCAGGCATTTTATTCTCAGTATGACTGAAAAACAAATGACATGTTAATCCTCTGTATTGACATTTTTTAAATTGTCCATGAGACTGAATGTTTTCATAGGTCTATTGTGTTTTTGCACCCCCCTTGGAAATAGCTGTTTGCTTTCTCTACTCATTTTCTATTAGTTGTTCTAAATTGTTTCACCAGTTTCTAGGAATGTTTGCTCTATTCCAGATCACATGAAGGTATTTTTTTCCTCAGGTTTTCCTTTGACTTTGCTTATGATATTTGTTTCTATGTAGAAAGGTTTATGGAGTCAAACTAAACTGCTTTTATTTTATATATTTTGAGTTTTGCCATTCCAAGATTATTTTTTAAAAATTGCCTTCTGAGGGGAGTTCTTGTGATTTATCTTTTATAGTTAAATTTTTCATTGGCATGTAATTTAGATCCAACTTTATTCTCAGAAAAATGAAATCCTTTGTTGAATAATTCATTCCTTTTTCAATTATTAGGAAAGCATCCTATTATTGGTATTAAACATTCCATGTTAGTCGGGTGTTGTTTCTAGATCTTTCAGTGTCCGACTTTTAATTACTGTAGCTTTATAAATTTTAATACTTGGTAGGATTAATCTGTCCCTTTACTCATTTACCCCAGAATTTTCCTGACTAGTCTCGGTTTTCTAGATGAAACTTAGAACAGTTTTATTATATATAAGGCAAGTTTTTAAGGGTATAAATTTTCCTAAAAGTGTAGCTTTAGCTGTAGTTTTTGGATTGTTACATTTTACAGAATGTTTTTTAAATTGTTATTTTCTAGGTATTCTATAATCTCAATTTTTATTTCTTTTGTGATTCAGGAGTTGTTTTAGAAGAAATTTTAATATATCTAGGGAATAATTTTCTAGTTTCATTGTATTTTATTTACAGAGAGTATAGTATTATGTATTCTGGTGTTGGGGAATTGATGTTTTTTAATGGCTTAGAATATGGTTTTTATTTATTAAGTCCAGTTGGGACTTACAAAAACATAATCTCACTTTAGAGCAACCTCACTGATTATGTAATTTTGTTTTTCTGTATCTTTTTATGCTTTTTGTTTTCTTTATCTGCCTAGAGCAGAGAGATAAATTCAAGTATGCAGTGTTTCTATTTCTCTGATTTTATTTCAGTTTTTACTTTGTGTTTTGGGCATATATATTCATAAAAGATCTTCATTGAGGATTGTACCCTTAGTAATTTTGAAGTGTTCTTTTTGCTTTTTGCTTCTAATTAAATCATATATTAATATTATGTGATTCTTCTTATATGTGACATTTGCCCAGTCTTTGCCTTTAAAACTTTTTCTACCTCCTAGTTGTTTGGATTTAGAAAAATTTTAAATACAACGAATACCTTTATTTGGGTTTTGAATCTATCTGAGTGTCATTTTCTTCTAGTAATAAGCTTTTCCTTTGTTGTGCTTCTTGAAAGAATATATTTAGCCTTATATCTGTCACTTTTTTTTATTATTATATTTTTTATTGTTAATGCTTACTTTCCTCTTCCTTTGATTTGATTTATTTTCTTTGCCTTTTTTGTTACATGGCTAATCTAAATCCATTATCTAGAAGTAAAACATAGAAGGACAAAGATTTACCAGGCAAATATAAATTATTGAAATTCAGGAACTTCACTGGTTATATCCTGATAATGACTGGTCTTATCCATTTTTCTTGGGACCCGTTACTTGAATTGGTTAAGTCTTTCTTTATTCAGTTCATTTCATCTATTTTGCCCTTGAATGTATGTTTTTCAGTTGCCATAGTATCAGGAATACCATCTATAGGTATGTTGTGTCCCAGCTTCTGTAGTCAGCAGATCTGCCATTTTTCGACTCCTTCTAAGTGATTTTCAGCCTTGCTTGTGAGATGGACTCACTTGTGGAGTATTTGTCTTGAGTGGGATACAGGTCATGCACAAATGCTTCCAGTGATTCTAATGAGAATCTACATTTTTCCAGAGAGCTTTAAAACCTGTGGTGTCTGGTATCCCCTCTCCCTGCTTAAGCTTCTGATTAAACTGGCTGGGGTGTGGTTTGGGTATCCAGATTTTGTTTTAAGGCTTCCAGGTAAACCTTTTGCAGTCAGGGTCGAGCGGCTGCTGCTGTTGGACCTGAGTCTGAGAATTTGAAACAAATTTGCTCAGTTTTTCCGCCACCTTTGCTCTCAATTTCTGTGAGGCAGAAGCCGGGCAAGAGAGTTCCAGCTACACTGTGACCCAAGTCCTGGCGCCTTCATCTCAATAAAGTTGATGCCTGCCGTTTCATTCTCATGTCTGCTTCTTGTGCATTCTTCCAACTGGGCGTCTCACCATTGAACTTCCCTTCTTGATCAGCTTGGTGCTGACAGAAAGGACCATAAGCTAATGCTGCTGCCCAAGTGACCCCGGGATGCACGGAGCAGGGAGGTTTGTGAGGGTAGAGTGAGGTTGGAGGCTTGGTTGGGTGTCTTTGAGGGAATGAGCAAGGCTGGGAAGAATAAACGGCTTATTAGGTTTGGCCAGTTGGAATAATTCTGGCAGGATTTGGGACATGAGGGCTGTCCCTGTTGTCTGATACCTGCTCCTGGGTGGCTTAGGGCTGGGAAACATTGGCTTTGTGTGTGAGCATTATTTAAGGAAGTAGTAGGAGTGCGAGCCCTGCTGGTTTGCATATGAAAGGCATGTCCTCACCTGGGAGCCCTTTGTTCTAAGAATTGATTGGCCCTGGGAGGGGCAGCCTCTTCCTGATCAGTGAGGCCACAGATACCAGAGCACCAAGAATACGGAAAATTAAGAAAATAGAGTTAATACAATTGGCTCTGTGATGAGTAGAAATCAATAGAGAGTGAAAGAATCTACAACACAGAACTGTCAGGCAGGCTGGGTGGGATGTGGCCACTCCCGCTTTGTCCACTAGCAAGGGGCCTCCCACAGGGGCTGGATCAATGAGGATTTTTCCTGTGGGCAGGCCGCCTAGTCATTGTCAGTTGTTTGGGATTTGGATCACTGAGGGCAGAGACCACCAAGGGACTTAAAGAGCTCAGTTGCTGGTTTCTTGGGGTCTTGGGTTGCCCCCTCTTCTCCATAGGCGGAGCTTCAGGAGGGCGACTCTGGGAAGGAAGGGCAGGATGACCTCTGACCCTGCTCCGGGAGGAAAGTTCCCTTTGGGGCACAGTGTAGTCTTCAATGAAATAGTTCTGGTCCTAAAAAGGGTTACTTTGCTCTGTCGGGCTGAGTTGGGCTGTGAAATATGGGCAAAAGAGATCTGTTTCCTCAATTACAATGACATGCCAGTCTCGTAAAAAACTATTACTTTTTATGCTTAAAATTGTGGTAAAATACACACAACATAAACTTTACCATCATAACAATTCTAAGTATACAGTTGAGTGGCATTAAGTACGTTGATATTGCTGTGCATCATTACCTCTATCTATCACCATAACTCTTTCATCTCCTCAAACTGAAACTCTGTTCCCAGTAAACACTAACTCCCCATCCCTACCCCTCAGTGCCTGGCACTCACCATCCTACTTTCAGTGTCCATGAATTTGACCACCCTAAGGACCTTCTGTTAAGTGGAATTGCACAGTATCTATCTATTTGTGACTTCTTTAGATCAGCATAATGTCCGCAGGGTTCATCTGGACATAATGCTCTTGATCTTTTGTAAAAATAGATGGATTTCTACATCTTATGACAGTAATGATCAGTGACCATGATGATGACATGATGTCTTAAATCCCTATTGGAAGAATAGATGGAGGTTGCCTCCTTAAGTGTGCATACAAGTCAGACAGGTGAAATTGGGCATGGTGTATAGAAGCCAAGTTGTTTGTCCCTGCAAAGAGGGAAACACTTTTCTGAGGTCCCACCACCCAGGTGTCCATCACTGTTGAGTTCAAAGGGGTGTCATAGCTCCTGATCTGTACCCCAAATTCTGATGAATGAATGGATATGATGAATGAGGTTTCATCTCCTCTGACCAGCACTCGGCGTATCAAATCACTGTCATTTGAGTTTCTGTGGATTATCTGTCTGTAGATTTTCTTCTATTCAGGAAACGAAGATGTGTGTGTGTGTGTGTGTGTGTGTGTGTGCGCGCGCGCGCATGCGCGTGTGCATTTTGGGTTGGGGAATAATTATGGATAGCTAATTTGGAATTGAGGCTTGTGCAGAAATGAGTCAAATTGGAGAAGTGGGTGTTTGTGTGTGCGTGCACACACATACTGGAGGCTGAGTGCATCATTGGGGTCCTGGCCGGCTGAGACCACCTGTGCTGCGAGAGGGCAGAACTCACCTGGGAGGGCCTATGGTCTATTTAGTGTGATGGGTGAAAGCTGTATGTTGGGAAAATGCATTCCTGAAGCTATGTGAGTTAAAGCAAGATGAGTAGATGCTAGGTGCTTTGGCAGTTACTGTCTCAGTGTGTTCCCTGGACCAGCATCACCTGGGAAAAAGCTAGAAATGCAAGTTCTTGGGCCTGCCCCAAACCTTCCTAATCAGAAATTTGAGTTGGAGTTCAGCAAACTCTGCGTTAACAAGCCATCCAGGGGATTCTGGTATGGTTCTTGTAGCAGACTTGAGACAGGAGAAGGGTGGCGGAGGCCACTAGCCTTGAGAGTGTGGCCAGTGGCTGCCATCTTGGGACAGTGCAGACATAGAACATTTCTATCACCACAGAAAGTTCTGTTAGACTGCAAGGCTGTATACTATGTCATACTGTCTTCATCATTTTAGCCAGTCGGAGTAGTTATGAGCACCTGCTGAATGCCTAGGGACTGCTGGTTTGTTGGTTTGTTCAACAAAATACATGGAACATCTCTGTGCTAGGTGTGCTCTGAAGTCCTCTGATCTGTGTAATATCCCCTTTACTGTCTCTTGTTATTCTTTTTTTTTTTTCTTTTTTTTTTAATTGAAAGGTCTTTGGCATGAGGGAATGGCTCTATGTGAAGGTGGGCAGGATGTGCTCTGTGGAGGATAGGGAGGCCATGTCCAGCAGAGCCAGTGGTGGTGGGTGGCTGTCAGGGACAGTGCTTGGAGGGGCTGAAGGCAGCATGTGCCCCCAGGAGGAGGGGGACAGACCACATGACCCAGCCACAGGAAGAGGAAGCACTAATACCAGAGAGTTGACAGGCTTTGTAAAAGATTGTCGCCTAATGGTTCAGAAAAACATTCTTTTTCTGCTTAATCGACAACATTTAGTATGGACGTCAATCTATTGGTATTTAATGGTTTCTCATTGGACTGCAGAGAGGAAGATGGGACCAGCTGGGGAAATCGTTGCTGCCTCCCACAGCACCATCTGCCTCACACAGGCACATTCAGCTCTCTTGAGTACACAGGACTGGGGTTGCAGGGTCATGGAGTAACTCTGTGTAGTATTTGAGGCAGTGCATGACTGTTTTTGATAGCAGCTGCACCCTCATCCATTCTCACCAGCAGTGTGTGAGGGGTCCGACTTCTTAGCGTTCTCTCCGGTACTTGTATTTGATAACAGCCATTCTAATGGGTGTGACTGGTCTCTCACAGTGGTTTTGATCTGCATCTCCCTCAGGGCTGCTGATGTTGAGCACCATCTTGTGTGCTTATTGGCCACACTTATGTCTGCTTTGGAAACTTGTCTGCTCATGTCCTTTGCCAGTGTTAATTAACTTGGGTTAATTTGGTGTAGGCTTCACTATCTCAAGGTTGGCAGGGGAGGAACTTGGTGACACAAACAGGTGAGGCGCCTTCGAGTAAGCCACAGAGTCATGACCTATGTCTTCTGACATGTGCTTGGGGTTCCCTAGCCCCTGCAAGCCATTGCTGTCCTGCTTCAGCCTCACTTTTGACATAAATATACTTGAAAGAATTATATCAAGTATAATTACCCAAGTAAAAGATTTATCACACTTGGTTGTTCTTAAAGTTTATATTTGAAGTCCACATTTAACCTCCCCTTGTGTTAAAGAAAGACATTCTGTTACGTGTTGAGGTTGAGTTCTTAACTGACTGTCCTGAAGAAAGAGGCAGCCCCAGGGTATGCCCAGAGCCTGTCCATGGCAACTTCTGTGGGGAAGAGACAGCACTTTTTCTGTGCCCTCTTCCTGGGACTGGCCGCATGTCACCTGGCACTTGGTCAGGATGAGGGCCTCGTGTCCACTCTGGGACACTGTACGTCCAACCCTTCCAGTATGGGTCCAGTGCGTTGGCAGAGACCCTGGTGTGAGGTCAGTTGGCTGGCGCTGGCTGTATCTCCACTATTCTGACTGATTTCCATATTAGCTGGTTCCATATTTTAGCAATTAATAAAATACTATATCTAAAGTCTGAAATTTTCATTTTGATATAGATTGATGCGGCACCACCTTTGGCCCATACCTGATTGTCTGGGCCACAGTAACTGAATTATGGTCACTTCACATCTCTCCTGGCACCTTTATTGGATCCTACTTCCTGTTCTGTGCACAGCTCTGTCCCCTTTGAACATACCATCTCCTTGACCTATTTATGACATGTGTCATTTTTTTGTCTGCCTCCCCCCATCCCCACCCTTAGGGCAGAGATCTTCCCTTCCTCCATCGTACTTGTATATCCTTGAGCACCTGGAAGAGCACCTGAGTCCAACACAGCAAGTGTTCAGAAAGTTCTGCTGAGTGAATGAGAGGTCACTTTCTCCCACAGGATGCTGTCCTTTCTCCTCTCTTCATATGTCTTGTGCAGAAGAGGAAAGCACAAGGTTTATTCTTAGATACAAATAGTCTAAAGTTAGAAAAAAAATGAACATCACAGTTTCAGAATTTTCAAATCAGGCGGTATGTTATATGTCAGTATTTGGGTCACACTGTACAGTCTCGTTGAGAATGAGTTTCTTTCCCAGCTCCTTACCAGTCACTCAGAAGAGAAGGAGAAATAGCTCTCGAATCATCCTTTTCTTCTCTTTCCCCCTCCTCCTCCTCCTCCTCCTCCTCCTCCTCCTCCTCTTCCTCCTCTCAATTTTGTAGACTAATTTGCTGAATAACTTAAATGACATTTAAAAAAGTAATTCTAGTGAACACGGAAAAACAGCAACATGTTTATAAATCCCAATTTGTGTAACATGGTAAAAAGTGCAAATTGAACAAGATGTTGGTGAAAGTATGAAAAATCGTATCTGTTACAAAGAAGTTAAATATAACATAACCCCTAAATGGCTCTCTAATTTCTATTAGACAAGTGCACACAATTTAAACAAAAATAAAGAAAATAAACCAAATGACCTCATTTACACAGGTTCATCATTCTTATATACAAAGTTTTTCTATATTATTGTCACTGCCAAAAATCAAATATTCTTAATATTGGATTGGATTTGTAGGGACTGGAGTCCTTCCATCCTTTTCAGACTTTTAAGGGTCAGGTGGCCTCAGCTGGACAGATACAGGGTGGGGGCCTGTGCTGCTCAGAGCAGTCCTGTCCATCCTGTACAAAAAGGTTTCAGAAAACATAGGTTCAGGAAATGTTGGGGCTGTGGGTTCTTCTCCCCCTCGAATTCACCCTGGTAGTGCATGTAGATGCCTGCTCTAAGGGGCATAGAGGAACCTATCAGCCAGGTGCTAGGAAGCAGAATCTGAGGCCTCCCCCCTAGCCTCCCCACCTTCTACCTGGCGGGCTGAAAGACATCAGTGCACTGGCAGAAGCAGCTGAAATGAGAATTTTTATTGCCAAGTGTCAGAAAGAACAAGTTCCTCCTGAGATTGAGAACTCAACTGATCCCATAGGAACCCAGGTACACGCTTGGTAAGAAGAAAAAAGTTAAATGAGGCTGTTAAACATGTGAAATGATCCTCTGAGGTTTTCGAATAATGTTAATGCTGGAAGCATGGGGGAGGAATATCTGGAAGGTCATAAATCTCAGATTCGTTGTTCAGATGGTCCTGTGCTCAGACAGAGGGATCTGTGGGTTCTACTGAACTATTGTTTTTACAAGCTAGCCTTTGCTTTAATATGAGTTTATATAGAAAAAATTGGTTTTTAAAGAAAGAACAGAGTGAAAGAAAGTAGATGCATGTGCACATCCAAGCATATCATGTCGTGTGGTTAGGCTGCAGAATTCTAGCAGCCTGAGAAATCAGCTGTTTAAAAGCAAGGACTCTTGTATAAACATGCTTAGTGATGCCTATTTAAGAGCAAAGTGTTTCTTGGAAATGCGAAGACGTTTGTTCATGACGTAGTATTTGTCCTAAGAGATTTTCCAGTGTATTTGGGAAGCTGGAGTATGTCAATTAAAAACTTAGGCAGTGTGATTGTATGGAGAGGAGCTGCCTGGAAAATCAGGTTGGCAGAGGGCACTGGACAGCTGAGGCAGGTCACTGTGGGCAGGTGACCAGGGAAGATCTGGAAGTCAGAGGGTGGTGATTGCTGAGTTCTGCCTTGTTTTGTTTTTTCCACTTTAGTCATCTTTAGTGAAGAGTTTTTGCTACACAGAAGCAAGACTCTTTGATTTGAATATAGATTATGGGCACAGGACATTTGCAGGTGCTCCTGCTCCTTTTATTTTAACAACGGAATTATTGAGATTGAGTACACAAAACATAAAATCCTTTTCAGTGTGTACAATTCGCAGAGTCCTGCAGCCATCACCACTACTGAATTGCAGGACATTCCATCACTTTGTGCCTATTTTGACAAGATATTAGGTTGTACCAAATGAAATTGCCTGTCTTTGACCGTTTCCAACCTACAAAAATAGCAGTCTCATATCATTTGTCCTAAGAGTCCTCCAGAAAGCCAATGTAAAGTTTTTCCTCTATCTTATTTTAAACCATCCTAAAAATGGGGTCATGAACCCGATGTATGGAGATGATTTAAAGGGGATTTATGGGAAGCCTGGTGTTGGGCCACCCTCAGGTCCTTGAAGTTTGTCACGTGGAAGAACTTGACCAGTGACCGTCAGCACTTGGCTTCTAAGGGGAATGTTAGGAAGGGGACAGTAGGATCACTCGGGGGAGGTTACTGGGAAACAGATTTCATTTCGATTGAACAGTGAACTTTCTAGTTATAAAGCTGCCTACCCAACAAGCTCTGTGCAGTATTTAGTCATCACAGGGTGAACTTGAGGGGAGGCTGAGGATGGGGCAGCACTGAGCTGTGAACCGGAGGGGTCCCTGCTAGCCCCTCTGGCTTCAGCTCACCAGTCTAGGTGCTGTCATGAGCACCACACATAGGGAATGCCTTAGCATCCTTAGCTTGCAGGGATAGCCTCTTCTACTTGTACCCCCCACACCCCCTGCCCACATTTGTCTGGCCCACCCTGTTTCCAGAAGGTGCCAGCTTCAGTGTTATCTGTGTCCTTGTCTAGGGAGTCACAGGCTGAGTATGGCCTGACCCCTCTCAGGGCCTAGGTCCCATGTGGCCTCAGGGCGCCATGTCCCCTGCTGGACCTGAAGCTCCATGAGGACTGTTGCTGCTGTTGTCACTGCTGCACCCCCAGCCCACTCTATGGTGGGCACAGGTCCCAGAGTTTCTCATTCAGTGCTGGAAGGAGTGACCGGATTCATCTCGTAAGCAGGTGTGTGTTTGTGCACATGCGTGTGCTTGCATGTATGTATGTGTATACATACACATAATTCTGTTAGGATGAAAGAGCAGTGTGAAATCACTGCCTTTGTAGGTCAAAAATGATTGAATATTAAGTGAAAGAAGCTAGTCTGAGGAGCCTGCAGACTGATCTCAATCACATGATATTCTGGTAAAGGCAAAACTATGGAGATAGTAAAAAAACTAGTGATAGTCAGGGTTTCAGGGAGAAGGGAAGGATGAATGATGGGTGGAGCACGGGATTGTTAGGGCAGTAAAACCACAGTGTATGATACTGTAGTAGCAGGTACATGACCCATGCATTTGTTACAGCCCATAGAACTTTATAACACAAAGAGTGAACCCTAAGGTAACTGTGGACTTCAGTTAATAACAATATATCGATATTGCTTCATCAATGTAACAAATGTACCACACCAATGCAAGATGTTAATAATAAGGGTAGTAGCTGAGGGAGTGTGGTAGGAAGGGGACCCTTGGGGGAACTCTCTATACTTTCTGCTCAATGTTTCTGTAAACCTGAACTGCTCTGCAAAAATAAAGTATTTTTAAAAAGGTCGAATAAGTGATTTTGTATGATTTTGTATGATTCAGGCTTCCCTTGTTTAGATTCTTTTTATGTAATTCACATACCATAAAACTCATCATTTTAAAGTGTACAGTTTGGTGATTTTTAGTATATTCACAGAGTTGTGCATTCATCACAGTCAATTTTAGAACATTTTCATTACTCAAAAATAAACCTCAGGCCCTGGCAAATACCATTTGCTTTTGCTTTCTGTATCTATGGATTTACCTTTTCTGATATTGGACCAGTCTTTGGACACACATTTTCAGTTCTTTTGGGTATCTACCTAGGAGTTGAATTGTGCTCATTCTATGTTTAACATTTTTAGGAACCTCCAGACTGCTTACCACAGTTGTCTGCACCATTTTACATGCGTACCAGCAGTGTATGAGGGTTCCCTTTCCTCTACATCCTCACCAATGCTTGTTTTTTTTGATAGGCTCTGGTTTTTTTTTTTTTTTTCTTTTCTTTCTTTTTCTTTCCTTTTTTTCTTTTTAAGAGATCCAGTATAACTCTTTGGAATTACCTCTGGGCATTTTCTGAGTATCACATGCATCCTCAGTGTTGTGGAGTTTAGCTAACCCGTCTGTCTTGAAGCTTAGAAGTAGCAGGGAGCAAGAAGTTGGCCTGCTGTGGAAAGAAGGCTGGGATAGTAGGCAGATGTTCAGTGCCCCAGCTCTCCCAGGCAGCTTTCTCAATGTTTGTAGTTCATCCGTCTCAGTACAGAAGAGTCTTTGAAGGCCTAGGAGGTATGGCCCACCCCTGCCTTTAAGGTGAGGGCACAGGATCTTCCCACCTGTTGCATAATGAGCCGTGTCCCCAGACTCAAGCTTTGACTCCTTTTTCTTTGCTGGTAGTTTCTCCCCAGTTATCTTATTCCCCTAAGTATCTAGGTTTTGGCTTCTTTTTCCTGACTTGATTTTTAGAAAGTAGGACGGAGAAACATACAGCTCAATGGAGCGGGGAAATGACAGCATAAAAGCACAGAGATTCCGTTTGACGAGGGAATTGGAAGTCCATGCCAGATCTAAAGGGCTGAGCCCAAGTGTTGCTCTTAAACTGTTCAGGGAAACAGGAGAATGCAGTGAGATCAGAAGGAAATTCATGGCCGTAGATGGATGGCTGGTGATAAAATAGATAAGCAATACTTGAGTAAACATGGGAATTAATTTTGGAGCCACTGGGAGCCACTGGGAAGGAGTAAAACAAGAATTATGGAATAGCACCAGGCCTCCTGGTTTCATTTGTTCCTTAAGACTCAGAGGCAGTGGACATTCTCCATCTGAGGATGGGAAAACCTTGAGTGCTTGTGAAATCTGTTCTTTTTGAAGAGTTCAGAGTGTCTTTCCACCACAGTGGTGACCAACTGCAGTTTTTCCCCTCTTCTGCCTGTTTTCTCAGATGAAAGCATTAGTTCAATATCATTTATATAATACGGTTTCACTTTCTAAAAGTGTTGCTAAATTTCTCTTCTTAATTGCTCCCCCAGCCCCAAATTATGAAATACTTGGTGTCAGAATGTGGTAAAGTGTCCCAAACCTAGTAATTATCAACTGTTTGGATGCTTTGCTCAAGGTTGAGTTACCAAAGAAAAACAATGACCATAATGGAAACAGATGGGATAGGCTGGCCAGTGGTTAGAATGCCTGCCTTCCACTTGAGAATTTTATGATTTTAAGGGAGGGTTTTTGGATTTGAAGTCCAGGAGACATTGGCAATTGGGCAGAGGGGTGAGGTCTTGAGGGCAGAGGTGAAGGGGGTGGGAGTGGGTGGAGGCCAGGGTCCCTCCGGGTTACTCTGTAGGAGAAAGGTACCTAGTTGAGGCTTTGGGGAGGAGGCAGGGGAAGCCGCATGGGTGGGCAGATGGACCTGGTTGTTGAACATTCACAGGCAGGGCATTGCACAGATACTTGGCGGAATTTAGGAATTCACCAACAGGAAAGTCATGGAAGCTTTCACCAAATAAAATAAACTAACAGGACTTGAAATACATGTGAGATTTTTTTGTGACTTTGAGCTTCTAATTTCATTCCAGAGTTACGGGTCAAAACCATAGAAGAATTCCAGGTGTCAAAATGATTAGTGGCTGAAGAAACAAATTTTCATGATTTGATTAAATCAGTACTGGTTCCTAGGAAAAGAGTCACTCTGCCCTCCTTTTTTGTCCTCTCCTGAATGGAGCCAGTCTTAGTCAAGATGGAACTACACAAATACTGCAGAGCCTGCTTGACTTCCTGAAGTCCTTCACAAGACTGAGTTCTTAGAGCCTCTGTTAACAGATGCTGACATCATTGACATAGAGCAGTTAAGAGTGATCAACACTCAGTTCTAGAACCTAAACTACAGCCCGCCCTTTGCATTCCCCTTTTCACTTCCCTGAAAGGAAACCAGAAGTGTACTGAACTCCTCCTGTGCTGGGTATAAAGAAGGAGATGTGTTACTGTTAAAAGGGGGCCACTAAAGT
This sequence comes from Eidolon dupreanum, assembly GCA_028627145.1. Taxonomy (NCBI): domain Eukaryota; kingdom Metazoa; phylum Chordata; class Mammalia; order Chiroptera; family Pteropodidae; genus Eidolon; species Eidolon dupreanum. Next base: position 90,312,622 of record CM053509.1, read on the forward strand.
TAAGCCATGTGTGCAGGTGATCTGTTGGGGTGCCACTTGTGGCAGTCACAGTCCTCGGTTCACTTCACCACCGTGTGTGAGGTAGAGACCACTGTGCCTTGTGTCCATTCTTCTCCATCACAAGGGGCAGACACCAGCTGGCTCCTGAACCTGGTGTTGAGATTTCAGGTAAAAAAAGCCTGAGGGCCACTGACACTATTTTCAGGATGGTGATCAATTTGCTGGACAAAATTGAACTGAACTTTAATGCAGGCTTAAACTCTGTGCAGAACATTTGGGAGATTGTCACCTTATGTTTGGCAGGAAAAATAAAATTTATCAAGTGACAAGCTGACCTAATGAGCTAAAATGAGGCTAGTGTTTGTGCCTGAGTTCTTAGCTTGTGAACTTGAAGTTGACCTAATTTTGCAGAGCTCTGAGCCTGCAGTGTTTCTCTTTCCTAGGGTCTGGCTGTGCTGGATGCCTGCCCTGGCAATGGAGCATGGCCAGGCAAGCAGATGGGTAGGCACCTGGGCCAGCGGCAGCGGTCAGACTGCTGGTCAGCTTTGGTGAGCAACCGGCTGAGTATTTTCAGTTTGGTATGGAGAGTTCCTAGCCAGGAACTCTCCAGAGGGACTGTGTAATCTTACTCTGTAAAGTCTTTTTTTTTTTTTTTTTGACATTTAAAAAAACTGATTACATATAGACATAAAATTCACTGTTTTAACCATTATTAAATGGATAGTTTATTGGCAGCAAGTACATTCACATTGTTGTGTAATCATCATCATCATCCATCTGCAGAACTTTTTCATCTTGCACAGCTGAAACTCTAACTCATTAAACACCGCCAGCTCCCCATTATCTGCCCCCTCCCCTGCTATCCCCTGGAGCCCAGTAGTCTACCTTCCATTGCTGTGGCTGTTTTGGTACCCAATATGTGAAAGCTTTCTGAAAATCAGATTTCTTAAACTCTCAAGACTGGTGAAAGCATACACTAGCTGGAACAGAGTGGGATTTGGGGATAGCTCAGAAAAGAAATCCACTCGGTTTTAAGTGGTCTATGAATGCAGGGTGGGTGCCTTGCCTCCGGAGTCAAGGACGCACACAGGTGACTCTTGCTGCCCAGTGGGCGAAGCTGCCCAGGGCCAGAGATTCTAAAATGGAATGCTGGCGAGGAAAAGCAATTAGCAAGGCATTTTAATTTTTTCATCCAAAAGAAATTCTATAGGTTGTTTTTGGCAAAGTGGCGTGTTGCATTAGGCTTCATGGACTCTCGTGCTCTGTAAATTAAAGAGGTTTGGGGTCATTGTGGTTTCTTTTTAAATTCTCTTGTTGGCTCGATGCCGACAACAGCCGGATCTGCCATGATGTACTAATTTGGGGTGTTGGAAGGGAAACTTTTCCCTACTGGTCCGCAGACTCCAACTGTCCAAGGCGTCAGCTTTATGGGTTTTCATAATGAAATTATAAGGGGTTTGCATTTCTAGGAATTTGACTCACTTTTCTTAATTGGCACCTTTCACTTAAAATCTGAGTGCTGTTTCTTTTGGCTCTATTGAGTGTTTTAAAATCTCAGTGGAGCTCATTTTTGGATAATTTCTTAAATATAACATTAATTTTATTTGTTATTCATATTAATTAGTAATCAGTCAATTTGAAGGGACGGTGGAGGGATGTCGAATTATTTTAAACATCTTTCTTCGGGACCGGTAGGGTTTATTTCCCAGTGTTAATGGTGCGTTCTGGATTCTTGTGTAAATACCCTCCTATAGGGTAAGTTCCAGTTCCAACCTACCTTATGAGTTGTCCTTTCGGGGATTATATTGATTAATAGTTATGAAGCCCTTAGGACTAGTGTTTCACTTGCAGAAAGTGCTTGACTGGTGTTTGCTAAGATAACTTCTCTAAAGCCTGTGTGTGATCCTGGCTACAAAGTCATTAATACTGATATTTTCCCTAGCTAAATATTCAATTTAAAAAACCGTCTGCATTTCCATAGTTGGGAAATAGTGGATGGATGTCCTTCACAGATCAGTTACTACCACAGATCTGGCACTAGAAGGGCCATGGTGGCCTCAGGGCTGTATTTCCAAAGCAAGCTTGCCTCCAGCCTCCTTCAGGGTCTGTTAGCCTGTCCTTCAAGGCATGACATGTCCCCTGCATTTTCCTTGTGACCAAGACACTGCTCCCGACTCCTCCCTCTCTTCACCCTCCCCACCCCAATAGATAATACAACAATAGCAATTTCAACTCCAGACTGATTTTAGATTCTCGTCTTTTATCTTTTTCCTCTCACATAACTTGTCCTTTGTCATTTCTGGCTATGGGTCTCATTTAAATCTGTGCAGGACCCTAAGGTTTACCTCATTGTGTCCTGTAGGCTCCTTGCAATGTGCAGAGGTGCCTCCCACAGCTATACCCATGTGGGCAGAGATGCTGTTCCTCTACAGGCATTTAGGGATACCTTTCACAAGAGCCTTGATGACACTCAAACTGCTACAGAACTCATGAGTGGCTTTTAGAAGCAGTGAAAGTAACCCAGTCTCCTTTGTCATGGCCTGGCTACTTAGCTGATTTCATCTCCCTCCCTCTGTGACATCTCAAAGCAAAAACAGTGTCTGGGAACTTTAGGACAATGGCTGGCTTGCTTTAAGATGGACCTTGCTCTGAGCTCGTGTGTGCTTTCTCCAGCCCTGTGACCTCTTCATTCTCACCCCCCGTCTTACTTAGTCATCAGTATCCATGTTTTGATGGAGCCCTCTGAAGTTGTTACCGATCAGATGGGGCCAATTTCTGGGAAAATGACGAAACAGAGACTTTTCTGAGGAGAAGAGGACAAAGACCACTTTGCTTTGTAAGGCCCTGCCCATGAACCCTGGTATGGATTTATAAGCATCTTCACTAAATTGAGAACTGTGCATTCAGGTACATAACTTGGCATGTGTCTGTGATAGTGAGCTACTTAATTCCTGGTTTACAACCTGGAAGGGCCAGGAGAGCTCCCTGTCCCAAATGCCCAGAAAACTCTTGATATCTTAATTTAAAAAATCCTTAAAATGTTTTAGTTGTGGTAAATTATGTGTAACATAAAATTAACCATTTTAGCCATTCAGTTGAAGCAGTTAAACAGTTAAGTTAAACAGTTAATTGATTATTAAATTACACTCTTGTTGTGCAGCCATCACCAGCATCCATCTATACAACTTTTATCATCCAGACTGAAACTCTGTCCCCATTGAACACTAATTCCCCATTTTCCTGCCCCTGACACTCACCCTTCTACTTTATGTCTCTGAATCTGAATGTGCTAGGGACCTCATATAAATGGAATCATACAGTATTTGTTTATTAGTAATTGGCTTATTTCACTTAGCTTAATGTCCTCAGGGTTCATCTATAATGTAGCATGTGCCAGGATTTCCTTCCTTATGAAGGCTGAATAATATTCCATTGTTTATCCATTCATCTGTCCATGGACGCTTGATGGGCTTCCATCTCTTGCCCATTGTGGATAGTGTTGCTATGAACATAAGTGTGCAAATATCTGTTTGAGACCCTACTTTCATGTCTTTTGTTTTCAATTCTTTTCAATACTCAAAAGTGGAATTGCTGCATCATATGGTAAACCTATTTTTGATTTTTCATTGTGGGGTTTTGCATGGTGGCATTTGCATTCTCCAAGGAAGTCATTTTCCATTATACCCCCAGATATTTCCCAGAGGACCAGACTCACATTCTTTCCCCTTACTCTTGACCTTTGCCCTGCCCCCAATGGAGGCAGCGAGCATGGAGGGTGTCCAAGGCCCAGGTCTGCATCCTGAGCCTGGGAGTGGGGCTGGCACCCTAATCCTGCACTGTGGCTGGATGATTTTGAAGAGCCTGTGCTGGCAGGAGGCTCACAATTCCTTTTACTTCATTTTCAGTTCCATTTAGAAGAGAAAAGTTTCCTTAATATATCCTGAGAAAATGACTTCTATTTAAGGAATGGAAGCTTTTCCCACACAGGCATTAAAGTGAGTGGAACTTTATGATGTGCTGGCTGGGGAGGCTGTTAGTGTTAGTATAGCAGTTCAGAGAGTGGTTTTCTCAGAAAGATGGCTTAATCAGTTCAATTTTGATCCTTGCTGTTTTCAAATCACCATTTCTAGCCCTTTATTTTTATTTTGCAGAATACCACTTCACTTTGGGTTCACATGGTGATACCCTAAAAGAACTTGGGTATGACAGGAACCCAAACCCCCTGTGCCTAAGAGTGCAGATGGTCCTTCCTTCACTTTCTTTCCTTATGGATTTAGGACAGATTATTTGCTTCCATTTGTGCTTGGAAGGGACATTCTCAAGTGTGTTGGCTCTCATGACAATGGCACTGTCCCACCCAGTGATTCAAGGAGGGGTCTGGGGCTGGGTCTCCATTCTGGCCCCTGAAAATGTAAGGCCTGACCCCCTTTAAAGGGGTTTGTAAATAAATGGCTTTCTGTGTAGGGCTTAAAGATAATTATGCAGATTTCTCAGTTACATGGATTTTATTTGCTGCAGTGACTCAGCCTGTCAGTTTATCTCCTTTGATTAAAAAAAAAAAAAAAAATAGATGCGCTCCAGTGAGGAGTTGTGAATAGGGATGGAGTTTCAGTTTTGCAAGATGAAAAGAGCTCTGTGGATGGATGGTTGCACAACAATGTGAATGTACTTAATGACACTGCTTACAGTGCAAAATGGTTAAGATGGTAAATTTTATTTTATGTGTTTATGACAATTTAAAAAATCTTAAAAAAAAAAAAGCCTGAGGACCTGAATGCACTGGGCTGGATGGAAGCTCTATAAATCTGGAGCTTGGACATTTTATCATCAGGGTTCTGTGCATCTCAGACTGTCAGGGAAAGGGCTAGTTAGTTTTCCTTTAATCATTGCTAATCAGTGCTGTTCTAAAATACACAAAAATAATAATAATAATAATAAAAAAGTAAAGAGAAAACAATTATTAAAATCCAGTTACTAATACAAAGATTGTATGCAATGGCCAGGACTTAAAGGGAAGAAACTAATCAAACACAACTAGAGGGATTTTCTTAAATTCCATGAAGGAAGGGGCTCCTGCTTGGTAGAAGAGACACTCGAGTTCCTGCTTCACTTGCTCCTGGGATGCCAGACACAGGAGGACTGCCCTGGCCACAGTTAGGTGGCCCTTTGGCTGCAGCTGGGACTGTAAACGTGTGATGGAGTCCCTGTGATTCGGTGGTACCCTGCTACCATACGGAGGTGGGAATGCTGCTCAGGCTTTGGGGTGAGTGCATACTGCTGAGCCATCCTCCAGGGCTTTTTTCGCCCAAAATGTTTAGGCCCTCAAAAGTTGCTATGCACAGATGCGGTTTCATTGGTCGGAGAAGAACTTTCCTTATAAACTGTAAGTTTGTCATTTTGAATATTCCAGGTCTATACCTGGATGAGCTACTGAAATGTCAGTCTGCCCTCCCTGGGGAGAACTGCTTGCAGCCTGGGGACACACAGGCTTCCCTGAACCCGAGGGACCCCTAAGGTAGGCTGCCATCCCAGCACAGCTGATCCCCCAGCCCCACCAGAGCAGAGCAAAGGTCACTGCCAGGACAGCGGGAGCTTCAGGGACAACCCATGCCTCTAAGGTTTTTGTGTGGTTTTAAAAACCCTCCCCTGAATTTTTCTTTATTATGCCTGCTCAGCAGTTATTACTGCTTTTTTTAAAAAAAGAATTCTCTTCAAATGAGCAGTGTTTTTGTCTCTTCATTAATAATAGTTTCTTAAAACCAGCAATTCAGAGTTGCACATAAATCTAGTCTATAATTTTCTACATTTTCTTAAATGTGCAATCTTCTATTGGGAACTAGAATTTCCCTGGGAAGAGCTTGTTGGTTAAAAAAAAAAAAAAAGCATGCTGGTCGGCTCCCTTTCTTCGTTCTTGGACTTTCTTCCACATTTTTTTACATTTGCTTTCATTTCCTTTTTCTCTGCTGAAAAATGTGTGGTTTTGCCACCTCCCCTCCTCCCACATTCATCTACCATGTGGAGCAAGGACTTGTGGTCTCTTTAAAAAGAAATTTGGGAATGTGGGTGTGTTCATGCACATGTGTGTGCATGTGTATGTATACATGCATGTGCGTGCACGTGTATGTACTCAGTATGTGAACTCATGCATGTGGGTATGTTTGTGCATGCATTTACATGAGTATGTACACATGTGTCTATGTGCACATGTGTGTACATATGCACATTTGTGTCCATGTGCACATGTTCTGCAGCTGTGAGCTCGGCACAGTTCCAGGCAGCAGGCAGTATTAAAGGTGATAAGTAATGAGCAGTTTAATTTTCCTTTTTGGAACCTCTGCCTCCTTAGCTTGGAACAAGGGGCCTCTAGAGCCATAAGTGGCATCAGAAACAAGGAGCTATCTGAGGCCCATTGTGGGAGCATTATGAGCCAGGGTATCTGATTTTGGAGAGCGAACATTGTCAGCCTGGAAGAGTCTTAAAGTGTGTCTGGTTGTCTAGTCTTGTTCGTTTTTGCAGGGCTGGTGGCTGTTCTCCAAGTGCAGAGAGGAGGCCCCGGCCCCGATGTCTCAAGGGCAGCCTCAGGCACCTGGCATAGTGCCTGGCCTCCTGCACCCTCTGCTTGAAGTCTCACCGTTGGGAAGCAATAGGGTTGAGACTTTTCTCCAGGGTAAGGATGTGTCTTGCTTTCGCCCAGGTCCTGCCATCTACTTCTGGAGGATGGCCTGGAGGAAGACAGACTGAAACTACCTGCTGGAACATTCTTAGACCCTGGTGACTCCTGGGCACCCTTGTGTCAAGTGATGACAGAATGAAGTTGAGAGAGCTCTCAGGTTCTGATCTAGGGACTCTCCTCACCCCAATATCCTGTGTACTCAACTTGGTTCAGGGTTTACGTGAGGCTGCCACTCTGACAATATAGGATGGTGATGCCTGACCTCGTGGGTGGTTCACCTTGTTTTGTTCCTCTGAATATAAAAAGAAAAAGCCACTCTCCTTTAGAAATATTTCAGCCGTCAAGTGATTGCATCTTTGCAAATCAAATGGATTTTGTTTGGAGAATGTAGCAATCTCTCTTTATATACATAAAACAAGTGTGGGCGTTTTATTGCCATATACGTCTTAGCCAACCTCAGCCTTAGGTATTTTTATGAGCTCCTAAGAAGGCTACTCTGGAAACCAACTGACTGAATATGTTGTTAGCCCCTTTGTCTGCAGAGTTGCTTGAATTCTCTGTGCTCAGGATGACCAGGCTGACCCAGGGTGGGCAAATGCTGCTTCTGGAACACTGAGAATGTGAGGAAACTCATTTCTGGGCGAGTCACTGATGTGAGAAAATTGTCATTTTTTACAGAGAATAGTTAAGTCGAGGTTATTCTTCAACTGTCTACCTTTGAAATATTCCATGGGATAGTTTGAAGATGTGGAAGTAGGTTTATTACTTACTTGAGAAGAAAAAGTATGAATTGACCTCTTGGGGCAAAGCCACCCCTCCAGTCTAATGCCCATTTATTTTGGGGGGCTTGTGTTACAAAATGAGAAGGGTGAATGGTAGGGCTAAGGGTTAAGCTTGACCCCCTTCCCTCAGCTTTCCAGGCAGGGGGATGCCCATAAGTGCGCCAGAGACCCTACTCCGTGTGCAAGTGTGTCCTTCCGAGCTAGCTGAAGTCAGGTTTGTCCATCCATCTTTCTAGGCCAGAATGCAGAAAAATCCAATTGCTCTCTTGAAGTAGCAGTTTTCTTTTTCCCTGAATTCTCTCTTTAGAGGGAGAAGATTTTTTGTATTTTGTTATTTTGAGTATATGTGTCTTTTTCTTTGTTTTTAAAAAATTGTGGTGAATTATACATACCATAAAATTGACCGTTTAACCATTTTTAAGTGTAGAGTTTGGCGGCATTAAGTACGTTCACACTATTGTGCAGCCATCCTCACTGTTCATCTCCAGAACTCTTTTCACCTTTCAAAACTGAAACTCTGTCTCCATTAAACACAACTCCCCATCCCTCTTCCCCCAGCCCCTAGCACCACCCTTCTCCTATTTTCTGCCTGTATGAATTTGACTACTCTAGGTCCTCATGTAAATCGAATCACACTATATTTGCCTTTTGGTAACTGACTAATTTCACCTAATATGATGTCTTCAAGTTTCATCCGTATTGTGGCATGTGTTAGAATTTCCTTCCCAGTTACATAGTTTTTTAAATGGACATTCGTTTTGCCAGTGCAGACAAAACTCCACCTTGATGAACAAGTTCATATTAAAATGAGTTAGACCAACCCTGTTCTTTCATTGCTACCAGAGTCTTGCGTGTCAGCGAGGGCAGCCTCACCCATGGGGTGTGATTGGGGGTGGGCCTGGACATTCTGGCCTGACCCACATGCAGTTTAGGAGGTCCTGGTACGTGAACATCAGTGGCACTTCTCCATCAGGAAGTGCTTTTGGAGATCTGCTTTCAGCAGGGAAGCTTCAGGTGGCCAGGGACGGAGGCATGGGAAGGCCTGACTTTGGGCTGGGGGAAGTGAGATGGGCCCACTGGAGAGCTGATCCAGGGTGAGATCTGGGTTTCCTGGAAGGAAAGGAAGGGAAGGGCCCTCAGAGGGTGGGGGAGGTTTACTTCATGTACTTGTGCCAAGTAGGAGAGAAAATTGAGCGTTGTACTTCAGATTTGTAGTGAGATGTTTCTCCAATATAGTAAAGAATTAGATAAAACACTAGGAATACTTTTAAAATAATTGTTTCTCACCCTTCCTTTCTGTTTTTGTGGGAGCCCCAATCTCTTAGTTATTTTTGGAATGTGTAGGGATCCAGTCTGCCACGTTGAGATTGTTCCCCCACGTCTCCCATGAGCTAGACTCTCTGTCTCTTTCCGGTGCCAGTGGTATTTGTTGTGGAGGAGAAATCGCAGAAGGCAGAAAGTCCTAGAGGTGGGACCTTGCGCTGGGTGGAGCCCTTGTTCGTCATTTCACTTCCCAGAGGCTTAGTTTCTGTATCGGCAAAATGGGCATGGCAGCTCCATTGTATAGGTCAAAGAGATGAGACTCGATGGGAATTGAAGAAGAAAATCTGTGCACGTGGTCTCTGTAAGGTGCCTTTGGCACTCCTGGCCTGGTGCTCTAGTCGAGGCCAGCAGCACCTGGCACAGGTACAGATGGCCTTATTTGCACAGGGGCTATAGAATAATAAACAAAACTCTTCCTGTGCCTCAGGTTTAGAACCATCAGAGCACCTTTATATTTAACTATCACGGAAGGAGATAATATACTGAGCCAACATTTGAAATTACACAGAGCTTTTCTCCTGTTTGAGAACCTAGAGCTTAGTTCTAAATTGAGGTCATTGTAGGTTTGGTTACATTTGAAGCAACTTGTAAACTATCTCTGTCTCTTGGTTGTATGCTTTTATGACTTCCCATAGGCATCTGAAACATGTCCACAAACAGTTAACTTGTAGGTTTGTATTTCTGATGGGTATAGTTGGATATAGTATAATTTATAGTAGATGCACTATATAATTTATTTATATACACCATGTAATTTTTACTGTTCCTATTTATAGTATAGTTTTCATTTCAGATGAGTATAGTTGGGTTGTCAAGTAAAACAATTTGATGAGATAGCCCTCGTTTCTTTACATTGAGTGACAAAGAGGAATTAGAGAAAAATTACAGAACTCAGGGATGATGGTGAGAGCCCTGTGCCCCATCTGATCAGTAAGTAGAGGGCTCATCGTGAAGCTTCCTGGCTTGTTCTTATGAAAACCTGTAGCTTTTTTTTTTTTTTAATCTGCCCAGAAAAGCAATTCACAATCTAGTACCTGATTAAACATAGTCCTTTTTAATTCCAAGAGTTTTGCTTCTTAGTTGCTCTTTAATTAATAACAGATTCCCTTCTTACAAAACAGCTGCACATTTATATTTAACTATCACGGAAGGAGATAATATACTGAGCCAACATTTGAAAACAGCTGCACCTTTATATTTAAAAGTTTTTGTCTCCAAGAAGGGACTTAGGTGCCTCTGTTTTTTAGCAAATTGAGGTGCAAAGTGCGTATAACCTTAGTGACAATTTGGGGACCATGGTTTTATGACACAGATGAAGGCTGGTGAGAGAAAGTGCTCCCATCCCCACCTGAGACCCTCTTAGGTTGCCACTGGGAGCCCACAGCCTTCCCTTTTCTGTCTGCTTTTCTTGTTCAGGCTTCCTGGGTGGCTTTTAAAAGGTTTTCTCCAATAAGCCAGTTTGTCAACTCTTTGAAAACTCTTTATCACCATTTTCACCCAGTGCCATGATTATTTAACAATTATGTGTGCACATTACCCGTTTTCTTCTAGGTTAATCATGGCCTGTCAGGGCCCCCTCCCCCATCTCCCCCACTCAGGTGTTTGGCTCCCCACCAGCCACAAACCCCAACCCAAGCCTCATCTGTGGGCCCCACATTGTAAAGCTGCGATGCCATCCTGGGGAAGGTGCCCCTAGCCTATGCAGAGCTGAGAGACTCTGGTGCAGTGGGGCGGCCTCCATATGGGACCAGCTGGTGACCATTCTAGACCCAACTGAACACGGGGCAGGGTGGGACCCTGTGGCAGCACTCTTTGCTTTATATCTTCCCCTTAGCTCTGAGTGTGGTCTGTGGCTCATCAGGAGCCAGACCAGTAACACGTGCTGGGCCGATTCTTGCTCTTCTCCA
>CM053509.1:90323806-90412653 GCA_028627145.1 Eidolon dupreanum
GATGTCCGCAGTCATTGTTACTGTGCAGTGCTGTTCTGGAAGTCCTACTCACGATAATTAGAAAAGAGGAGAGAAAGCTGTCATTATGTGTAGGTTATATAAATGTTGCTCTGGAAAATTAAAGAGAATCAACTGACAGTATTGAGACTAAGGAGAGTGTTTGGCAAGGTGACTGGATATGAGTTAATACAGGCATACCTCAAGAACTGTGAGTTTAGTTCCAGAACACCACAATAAAGAGAATATCTCAATAAAGTGAGTCACATGAATTTTTTGGTTTCCTATTGCATTTAAAAGTCATGTTTACAGTATACTATAGTTTACTAAGTATGCAATAGCATTATGCTTAAAAATGTGTGTGTATATATATTTAATTAAAAAATACTTTATTGCGAAAAAATGCTAACTATGTGAGCCTTCAGTGAGTCATAAGGTTTTTGCTGGTAGAGGGTCTTGCCTTGAAGTCAGTGGCTGCTGACTGATCAGGGTGGTGGTTACTGAAGGTTGGAGTGACTGTGGAAATTTCTTAAAAGAAGAAAACGGTGAAGTTTGGCACATTGATTTACTCTTCCTTTTAGGAATGATTTCTCTGCATCATGCGATACTGTTTGATAGCATTTCATTCACAGTAAAACTTTCAAAATTGGGGTCAGTTCTCTTAAACCCTGCTGCTACTATATTAATTAAGTTTATGTAATATTGTATTTTTTTTTTTTTAATTTTTAGGAGAAGCAACCATTGGTTGACCTCACAGATTGCAAGGACCTCGTCAGCTTACAATCCCTTATTATTTATTATTTTTTTTTTACGCCGACAGCACCTGCTGTTTCTAGGTGGTCTTCCATCCAAGTACTAACTAGGCCCGACCCTGCTTAGTTTCTGAAATCAGACAGGATCGGGCTTGTTCAGGGTAGCATGGCTGTAGACTATGTAATATTCTAAATCCTTTGTCGTCATTTCAACATTCTTCACAGCATATTCACCAAGGACTAGATTCTATCTCAAGAAACTACTTTCTTTGTTCATGCATAAGAAGCAACTCATCATCCGTTGAAGTTTTATCATGAGATTGCGGCAATTTAGTCATATCTTTAGGCTCCACTTCTAGTTCTAGTTCTCTATTTCTACCATGTCTGTAGTTATTTCCTTCACTGAATTCTTTTTTTACTAATTTTATTTTATTATTAGTTTCAAGTATACAGTACATTGGTTAGACATTTATATAGTTTATAAAACAATCCCCCTGATTACTCTTTCTCTCCTCTGGTTCGTACCTAGCCATTACATTAATGCTAACTACATTCCCTATGCCGTACTCCCCATCCCTGTGACCATTTATCCATTAATTTGTACTTATGTAACACTTTACCCCTTTCTCCTAGCCCTCCAACCCTCCTCCCCTCTGGCCATCACTAGATTGTCCTCTATTTTTGAGAGTCTGTTTTTGATTCATTTGTTCTTTTTGTTGCTTAGATTCCACATATAAGTGAAATCACATGGTATTTATCTTTCTCTGTCTGACTTATTTCACTCAGTATGATAACCTCTAGGTCCATCCACATCATTACAAATCGTAGGATTTCACTTTTTTAATGGTTGAGTAATATTCTATTGTATATATGAACCATAACTTCTTTATCCAGTTGTCTTTCAATGGGCATTTAGGTTGCTTCCATATCTTGGCTATTGTAAATTGCGCAGCCATGAATATTGGAGTGCATAGATCTGTATGAATTATCGTTTTGTTTTTCTTTGGATAAATACCCAGAAGTGCAATTGCTGGGTCAAAAGGTATATCCATTTTTAATTTATGAGAAACCTCCAGACTGTTTTCCATAGCAGCTGTACCAATTTGCAATCTCACCAACAATGTATGAGGTTCCCTTTTCTCCGCAGCCTCACCGATACTTGTTGTTTTTTGGTTTATTGATGATAGCCATTCTGACAGGTGTGAGGTGATATCTTGTTATGGTTTTAATTTGCATTTCTCTGATGATTAGTGACCTTGAGCATATTTTCATATGTCTGTTGGCCATCTGTATTCCTCATTGGAGAAGTATCTGTTCAGGTCTTCTCATTTTTAATAGGATTATTTGTTTTTGTTGTTGTTGTTGAGTTGTAAGCGTTCTTTATATATTTTGGATATTAATCTTTTATCAGATGTATTATACGTGAATATCTTCTCCCATTCAGTTTGTCGTCTTTTTGTTTTGCTTGTGGTTTCCTTTGCTGTGCAAAAACTTTTTAGTTTGATGTAGTTCCATTTCTTTATTTTTTCTTTTGTTTTCCTTGCCTGAGGAGATATGTTTGAAAATAAATTACTAGTAGCAGTATCAGAGAGATTACTGCCTATGTTTTCTTCTAGAAGTTTTAATTTAAGTCTTTAATCTGTTTTGAGTCTATTCTTGTATACCATGTAAGAAAGTGGTCCAGTTTTTTTTTTTTTTTTTTGCGTGTATCTGTCCAATTCTCCTAACACCATTTATTGAAGAGAATGTCTTTATCCCATTGTATATTCTTGCCTTTTTTGTCATATATTAAGTGAGCATATAGGTGTGGATTTATTTTTGTGCTCTCTATTCTGTTCCATTTGTAAAAGTGTAAAAGTACATTTCAGTAACATCTTCCTTATTCACATCTCCCCCCTTTTTCTTCGGCCGTGACTACTTTGGAAAATATGTTGTTATGGGTTAATGGTTGTTATGGGTTAATAATATCAATTCCTCAATAAACTAGTCCCAAGGACAGGACAGTGAGTGGTATCTTCAGGCGCCAGCTGCCTGGGAGAAAATAGCTTCCAAGGCTCCCAAGAAGAGAAACAAAAACAATGTTGCCGCGGCAGTACAGATAACCAAACTGTCCAATTAGACCCTAACAGCCAACGTCTGCTTCTGTAATCTGCTTGCTTGCGCAATCAAAGCCCATCAAGGCATAGTTTGAGGCTATATAAGCTGACCCCTATGGAGGCTCTGGGCTGATTCTCTAGTGGGGAGAGTCAGTCGCTGGCCGGCTAATAAAGGCTCATAATTAATCTTAATTGGCTCCGTGGGTCTTAGATTTGATTGCACCACAACACATTGATCAATATATCCATGTTGTTTTGATTACTGTAGCTTTGTAGTATGGTTTACTATCATGTAGCGTGACTCTACTGAAGTCTTGAACCCTTTGAAGTCATCTGTGAGAGTTAGAATCAAGTTCCTCCAAACTTCTGTTGATGCTGATATTTTGATCTCTTCCCATGAATCACAAATGTTCTTAATAACATTTAGAATGGTGAATCATTTCTAGAAGGTTTTCAATTTACTTTGCTGAGATTCATCAGAGGAATCACTATCTGTGGCAGCTATAGTGTTATGAAGTGTATTTCTTAAATAATAAGACTTGAAATCAAAATTACTCCTTGATCCATGGACTGCAGAATGGATGTTGTGTTAGCAGGCAGGAAAACAACATCAGTCTTGTACATCTCCATCAGAGCTCTTGGGTGACCAGGTGCATTGTCATAAGCAATATTTTGAAAGGAATCTTTTTTTCTGAGCAATAGGTCTCAGTACTGTGCCTATAATATTCACTAAACTGTGTTATAAACAACTGTACTGTCATCCAGGCTTTGTTGTTCCAGTTAGAGCACAGACAGAGTCAGTTTAGCATAATTGTTAAGGGTACTAGGATTTTTGCAATGGTAAATTCAACTTAAAGTCACCAGCTGCATTAACCCCTAACAAGAGAGTCAGCCTGCCCTTTGAAGCTTTGAAGTCAGACATTGGCTTCTCTACCCATAACGACGTAGATGGCATCTTTTTCCAGAGTAAGGCTTTTTGATATGCATTGCAAATCTGTTGTTTAGTGTAGCCACCTTCATTTTTTATCTCAGCTAGACCTTCTGGATAACTTCTACATCAGCACTTGCCGCTTCACCTTGTACTTTTATATTATGGATATGGCTTCTTTCCTTAAACTTCATGAACCAACCTCTCCTAGCTTCAGACTTTTCTTCTGCAGCTCCCTTCAGAGAATTGAAGAGAACCTTGTTCTGGATTAGGCTTCAGCTTAACAGGATGTTGTGGCCGGTTCGATCTTCAATCCAGACCACTAAAACATTTTCCATATCAGCAACAAGACTGTTTGTTTTTTTATCTTTCATGTGTTCACTGGAGTAGTGCTTTTTAATTTCCTTCAAGAACTTTTCCTTTGCATTCACAACTTGACTTTTTGATGTAAGAAGTCTAGCGTTTGGCCTGTCCTGGCTTTTAACATACCTTCCTCACTAAGCTTAATTATTTCTCGCTTTTGACTTAGAGTAAAAGACAGTGTGACTTTTCCTTTCACTTTTACACTTAGAGGCCATTGTAGGGTTATTATTTGGCCTAATTTCAATATTGTTGTCTCTGTGGAAATAAGGAGGCCTGAGGAGAGGGAGAGAGATGGGACCAGTGGGTCAGTGGAGCAGTTAGAACACATACAACATTTATCAGTTAAGTTTGCCACCTTATGTAGGTGTGGCTTATATTGCCCCAAAACAGTTAAAGTTGCAACAGTAAAAATCACTGATCACAAATCATCATAATAAATATAATGATAATGTAAAAAATTAAAATATTTCTAGAATTAACAATGTAACAGACAGGAAGTGAGAAGATGCTGTTGGAAAATGGTGCTGATAGACTTCCTCGATTCAGGGTTACCGTAAACCTTCAATTTGTAAAAAATGTAGTATTTGCAAAGTGCAGTAAAGCAAAGTGCAATAAAATGAGGCATGTCTGTATAGAAAACCTATCAGTGTCCTGATGCATTAGGAGTGACCTATTAGAACAAAACCAAAAACTGTAAAACACCTATAAATAAGTCTAGCAAAAAGTGTGCAACATCCATGAGAAGAAAATCTTAAACTTACTGATACCAAAAGAAGATCCAAATTAAAGGAGAAGCCTTGTTATTATCAAGGGAGACTCAGTTTTGTTCAAATGTCAGTCCACTAAATAATCTATAAATTTAATGCATTTTTAATAAAAATTTCAAAAGATTTTTTCATCAGAATCAGTGAGCTGATTCTAACATTCATGTAGAAGTACAAACCTAAAAGTAATCAAGACCATTCTGAAAATAAACAATAAAAGTGAAGAGGTTATCTTATTGGATGTAAAAACATAATCTGAGACCCTAATGATTGATATTGTGTGTCGACATAGGATTAGAGATAACTGCTACAGGCTGAATTGTGTCCTCACCAAATTCATATGCTGAAGTTCTAAACCCTAGTACCTCAGAATATGACTGTTTGGAGACAGGGTCTTCAAAGAAGTAATTAAGATAAAATGGTATTACTAGGGTGACCCTAAGCCAACATGGCTGGTGTCCTTTTAAGAAGAGGAGATTAGGACACAGACACACAGGAATAAAATAGGACGCAGGAATAAAATAGCCCTCTGCAAGCTGAGGAGCGAGGGCTCAGGAGAAACCAGCCCTGCTGACACCTCGATCTCAGGCTTCTGGCCTCCAGGACGGTGAGAGTGTACACTTCTGTCTTTTAAGAACCCCCAGCTGTGTTACTTTGTTATGGCAGCTCTAGAAAACTAATACAACAACCGAATAAGAAAACAAAAGAATTCAGAAATTAAGCCTTGTCTGTGCGAACACTTAACACAGCAAAGATGTCAGGGCTGTTGGGTGTTCCTTTGGGGAAAAATAGCTCTACCCTCACCATCCACAAAAATAAATTTTATATGGAATGTTAATCTAAGAGGTTAAGGAAGTACATGTATGGGAAGTCTTCCTATGAATACAAAAGCTATGTGGGAGAAGATTCCTGCAATCTTTATGTGAAACATTATCATTTCACAGTGGAGATATCTTTGAGTGATTTGTCTTTTCTCCCTGAGAAAATCTCCCACTTGGAAATTTGTGGTCTCTTGTTCCGGAGCAAGGAGCCCAGGCTGATGGGGTTTGGGTTGGTGAGACCCCCAGTGGGAGTTTCCACTCTGTGCTGTGAGAGGTGAGGGGCTTTGTTCCAGAACCACTGAAATCTGGGCCTGTTTCTGCCAGGTCACATTCATGGGACAGCCAGTACCAGTATTTCCTTCCAAGCCCTCATTTTAAATGTGTGTGCCAGGCATAGGATTGTGGTGTTTACCCCAGAATATGCAGGGAAAATGGCTCTTTGGGTAAAGGAGATCCTTTCTCTGTTGGAAGAGCCATGAAATCATGTTAATGGACTCAGTGTGTGTGAACCTTGATTTTTAAACAGCATTCTTCATGTGGTATCTATCTTTTTAGCCCTTTGAAGCCCAAGTGTGTTCCCGTAAGTTGTAATTACCGAGTCAGTCCAAAGATCTGGATTCGGGTTGAGTAGAACAATCCACAGGGGTCCTGTGGAACCCTGGCAGGACTTTGGGAAGCTGGAGCTTCTGGGATCCTCTCTGATGAGGTGTGGGGAACCGGTGCTGGGTCCAACAGCTTGTCAGAGAGGAGTCCATGAGAATGGCAAGAAATAGCGCCGGGAGCAGAGAGTTGGCTCCACTGTCCTGAAGGACAGACTGCCCGGGTTTCCTAGAAGTTTCCGGAAGCTGGGATTCGAGTTTTCCTGCTTGAGGCTGAGTGCAGCCCTTGGGATTGGTCTCTGCTTACAGGTATGTCTTTGCCAGTTTTGTTGGCATCCCCAGACGTGGCCTCTCTGGCATCTGATTTTCTCTTCAGGCTTTTCTTCCAGAAAACTGAGGAAAAGAGATTGTTTCCATTTGCAATCAGAAAAAGACCGATAGACATCCCCGCCCCACCTCCGCCTGGGGCGGGGTGCAGTCCTAAATGGCCAGGGTAGGAGCAGAGCAGTGAGGCCTGCCTGCCTGGCTTCGGGCTGGTGGCCCTGGCGCATTTGGCTGCAGAAATGTGACTCCCCCAACCCAGCATCACATCCAGTGTTCTAGGTGAGGGGGTTTCCATAAAATACTCCATTTCTCACTCTGGAAGGCTCCATGAAGAGGCGAGATGCATTTTAAAGCTGACCAATAATTTTTTAGATCTGAAGAAATTTCCTAGTCAACCTTTCTAAAGCCAGGTCTCTTGGCTAAGTTTTAGGGAGTCAGTGTGTTCCAAAATGAGTTTTAGAGTATGACCTTGGCCCTGGTGTATTTTAGTAAGCTGGTCTTCTCGTCACCCCATGCACTGTGCACAGGTAGGCGGCATCTCGGAGAGGTGGGGACCTACCCAACTCCTTGGAGGGCAGCAGCTCCAGAGCTGAGGCGTCCTGACCCAGAGACTCCCAAGCACGTCAGGTACATGTCAGGACATTTATTCTCAGTTCCCGTGAAGCCACTTTTACGATACAAATTTGATATGGAGGCCTCCCTCCATAGTGTGTCCACCTATGCAGTGACCCAGTAGTTGTGTCTGGGGCCCCTAAAGGCTTGGGTGTGCATGCACACTGGGTAGCCTCAGCTCTGTAGGCAGGGGCTCTCACTTAGTACCAGACGTTGGTGCTCAGTCAGTGCTTGTAGTGTTGAGTCATTCCACCAATCTAGCTGGATGGGCAGGCACCAAGGTTCATATTGTGTTGGCCAGGCATGGGAGAAAAAGCCCCCAATATTTCTTTAATTAAATGGCCTTTCTTCCAAATGGAGTTATCCTGTGATTGTTTTATTTCTCCCAAGAGTTCAGACCCAGTTAGAAAACAAAGAAAAACAGCCATAAATGTTAAAAAGAACCCCACCGAGCCACTTGGTGGGCAGCCCTGTGGGTGAGTAACAGCGAGGAAAGGACTTGGCGGGCGCCCACAACACTCTCCAGGCTGGAAGCCAGAGTGGTTTGGCAGCTCAGAGGCCCTTTCCAGTGCAGGGTGCAGCCTAGGCCATGGCTGCTTCTCTCCGGGCAGCCACTGGTTTCTCCTGATTAATTTGGTCTAGGTACACTTTGTCAGACACACATTCGGTTCTGTCATTTCTGAGCAGTGGCCTTGGCCTTGATCAGCTTTTGGAAGCAGAGTGGTTCAGGATGCCTGGGCAGGACGGGAGAAGTGTTTACTTTTGTTTTACCTAATGCCAACCCTACCATGCTTGTGACTGTGCAGATGGAGAGATTAAGCTAAGAGAGAGCTTTAGGAGTGTCTGTCATCAGCTGGTGAGAGAGCTAGTAGAATCAGTGTTCTGTGGATTCTCGCAGGATGCATCAGTGTCAGTGAAGGGGGTGGTGACGATCATCGGGCATTTTCCTGCACACAGTGCTCTCTTATGTGTTAGTACTGTTTCCTTCCGTGGGTTAGTAGGTTTTAGGTCCATTGTCTGTACCTTTAAATCTGTGTGACCATCCATGCTTGCCTCCATATAAATAAGTGAAACTCAGAAATATAAACAGGCAGCTTCACCTGGAGGAAACCTTCCTAAGATTCATGAACTGGGAAATACAAGTGAAAAGCTTGAGGAGATACTACTTTGCCCCCGTCAATCTCACAAAAATACAGAAGTCAGACTACAGAGAGGAGAAGCAGCTGGAGGGAGTGCCATTTGGTATGCCCATACTCTTAGCTGAGCCTGGTCTGGGAAAGTTGAATCCTGCCTCTCCACCTCACAGTCCCACTTCCAGGCACATTTCAGAGAATCCCTCACACAGGGCACGGAGAGACCACAGTGGATATTCATAAAAAAAACTGTGCTGTGGATTTAGTGGAGTCACAGTTGCCAACGTGGATGGCTTTCACAATATAACTTGAGCAAGAAAAGCCAGTCATGAGGGTACAAATGACCTGATATTATTTACATGAAGGTTAAATCTATGCAGAGCAATCTCGTAGGTTGCTTTGGGATCAACACATCGTGGTAGAAGCATAAAGCTATGTATGGGAATACTCAATTAAGAGAAATTCAGAATAGTGGGGACCTTTGGAGGGGGATTGAGAAAGGATTAGCACTTTCAGTTGGCTGTTGTATTGTTCATTTACTTTTTTGGTTATGGCTGAAATAGCACATACCAATTAGAATATTTCCAAACCTGAAAAACAAATGGACCCAGAAACCTTTGAATAATTGGCTGTTAAAAGTCTAGAAGATTTCCTTCTTCTGACTAATGTGTCCTGTGCCAAGAACTGGAGATTGTCACCTGAAGGAAAACCCCACCTGCAGGTCCTCCCAGCCTTTTCTTTGAGTATTCTGGGAGCCAGGAAGTGAAAAGCTACTCTTGAAGAGGTTAGATTTCCCTACAGTTGTGGATAAAAGAAAAGCAAGCTGTCTCTCGATTGTCAGGGGAGCCTTTTCTGAGTCTGTATTTATATATTCATAGGATCTTCTCCTGCTGGGCTTTTAAATGGTAAGTAATGGGTTCATGACCCTTGGTGAGAAGAAAGATAACCCCAGCAGGTAATATTATCTTTTCCTTTCATCTGCTGATCTCCCTGCTGCCGGCCAAACACCCCTGGAGCGCTAGATCTGTGTGCTCACCAGAACCCTGCAATTATACCCTTTGCCACCCCCCATCCCTCAAGCTGGAAAACCTGATTTTCTTAAGGAGAAAAGAAACTTCATTCTGGGAAGGAATTTGGTATGTATTTCCAGAGAAGCTTTGGGAAGGCCTTTGTCTCAGTGCAGGGGGTGAGACAAAGCCGCTCCTGACCCTGGCTCCTTACCCCTTCCTGACACCATGGACAGTGTGTGGCGTACACAGAGACTTACATTCACGTCATCAATCCAGCCTAGGCCAGCCTGGATTTGCTGTTTACCCTCAAAATGGGGAGGGAGGATTAATATGAAATATTTATTATGGAAAATTTCTGACTCCTACAGAAGTAAAGGGAGTACCCCATGAACTCCGTGGACCCCTACTGGCTCCAATAGTGATTGCGTACATGCACCTCCATTCTCTCCTCCTCTTCTAAATTCATCATTTCATTCATAAATTATATGTCTCCAAAAGATAAGAGTTCCTTTAAAAAGGAACTCACTGCCATTATCACACTTGAAACAGTGAATGCTTTCATAATATAAAATAGGTAGTCAGTGCTCACATTTTACTGTTTATCTCATGACTTTTATTTTTTATTGTTCAACCAAGACTGAAAAAGGCCTAGACATTGCAATTGGTGATTGACTTAAATGTATTAAAGTAAATTAAATCTGGAGAAAAATCAACCTGGTAGAGGGGTTTTGGAGTTTTCCTGTTGTTTCTCTTTGTAATGACATTTCAGTGAGTTCCCCACATCCTTTCAGATCCCAGTCGCACCCAGGCATTTGACCCTGTTCGTTAATTATATCCCATGTCCTACTCACCCCAGTGTGGTAATGCAGGTGGCGTGTTCATGCACTAGTAAGTTCTGGCCTTGAGACCCTGCCACCACTCCCCTTGCCTCCCCAGGGAAGCCTGAAGGGATCGTGAAGGCAGCTAGAGAGGACATTGGTTGTCCTGACCTCATAGACTGAGCTGAGAATTTAGTTTTAAGGTGAAGCAAAGTCCTTGGAGGCTGGTTCATTCCTGTTAAGTAGGTCTAGGAGTGGGGCCTCTGGAACCATAAGTCCCCACCCCCACACTTCAGCAGAGGCTTTTTTTGGGGGGAGGTAACTTCTCTACTCTTTGACCTTTGATCTTTGTTCACCCCTTCCTTTGTTCTCTGGCCAGCTGCAGGCCATGCTGCCATTTGGAAACCAGGCTGTCTCCTGGGGTTTGATTAACAAGTGGGAGAGAACTGGGATGTAGAGATTCTGGCCATTCAGTGATATTCTGGGGAAAAGTGGCAAGTGGAGAGAGCTGCTAAGCTTTACAACAACCTCTCTTCTGGGAACCGCTGGGTCTGGGCTCCTGAGCGCAAAGGTGTGTTGGCTTTTTTAGTAGAAGGCTTAGTGAGCTTTGCCTGGTAACTTCGAAAATGCTGAGTTAAGGCAATAAACTCTTTCCTCCCCTCCTGATTAATCACCTTCTCAGCACAGGAAGTCGGTGACTTAATTTAGAAAATATGGTTAAAAAAAGTTGGTTCGAAGCCTGTTTGGACTTAATTCAGTACATGTTAATATCTATCCAGATTATATCCTGACATTCATTAAAAAAACTGTTCAAAAGTTTTGCCAAACTGGAAATGGAAGTGTGCTCACTGAATGGAAGGAACAGTCTTAGACATGCCTAGCAGCCCGGGGGGCGCTCTGCATCCTGTTTAAACTGGAAATTCAGGAGAGGAATAAATTCACCAGATATTGTCAGATTAGGGAGGAGATTGACAAAAAGCCCTTCAGTATTAATATTCTGACAGTATTAAAAACTGTCAGGAAATTAAGCATGGTGAACTGAGAATAAATAAGATAGAATTTCTGTACCTTGAAGGCCTGATTTGAAAAAAAAGTAATCAAGGGTTAGTGGAAAGGAAATAATCTTTTATTGGTTAATTAGGTAGATCATGCCTAGTTCCTCCCGTAGTGATTCCTGAAGGGGGGTGCCCCTGTGTCACAGGGGTTCCTGCCAGCACATCACTGGAAGTGAAATCTGCAATGCCTTATGAAGGGCCTTGACTGCTGTGTGGCAATGCCTGTATCTATTTGGATTGATTTCAGCAGAAGCAGTCATGTGGACAGGCTAGGTGGGCTTTATTTGGTGGGGTCGAATGGAACTGAACCGAGTCAGGATGGTGAAAGGAAGAGAGTAGAGAGGGATTAGGACTCAAGTACCTCGCCTTCCCACAGGGAGATCCCTTTGGCGACTCCTCTAAGTTGAGTGACACGTTGGTTCTAGTTAACTGGTTGAGTAGTGAGTGTTTTCACTCTGGATTTCTCTTGTGTGGCTTTCAAAGTGACCATAACACAGCCTTCCCAAGACACACATGTGCCCTGGCAAGAACCACATGGGTGTGGAATCCTAGATTTTACTCCCAACTGGAAGTTATGCTAGAAAGGGGCCTCAGGTGGGCCTAGGGTGCTGCAGAGTTGATGGGACGTCCTTATGAGAAGAGATTTTGGTGGGATTTCAGCTCTAGCAAGGACTTTGTTGGAAATGATGGCACCTCCCAGTGACGAGGAGGAGCTATGGCTGCCAGAACACAGGACAGAGGCCGAGGTTTCCTGTTTGGATGAGAAGATTCTCATTCTTGGATGTCTTATCCTGAGACCTCTTGTTGGCAAAATTGTATAGAGCAGCACTACTCAATTGCGTTTTCTGCCATGATGGAAGTGTTTTATATCTGTGGTGTCCACATCAGTGGCCACCAGCCACATGTGGCTGTTGAGCACTTGAAATGTGACTGGTGTGACTGGGGAGCTAAATTTCTAACTTTAGTACTTGACTTTAATTAATTTAGATTTTGAGAGCCCCATGTGGCTAGTGGCTACCATACCATATTGGACAATGTCATGGAGAGATTTCACTTTTGCACATATTTATCATCCATGCAAAAGAGTGTATAAAATATGAGTGTACAATGTGAAGGATGATGAAATGAGTTGCTGGGTACTTGCCATCCAGTTTAAGAAACTGAGCTTTATTCTTAATTCCTAGGAAGCTTTCTGGGTCCCACTGGCTTCTAAGGCAGTGACTGTCCTCCATCTTGTGTTAATACTCTCCTTGCTTATCTTTGTGGTTTTACCAGGTAGTAACATATATCCACATATTTGTTTCCTAGGGCTGCCATAAGAAAGTACCACAGACTGGGCTGCTTAAGAAACAGAATTTATTTCCTCGCAGTTCTGAAGGTTGGAGGTCCAAGGTCAAGGTGTGGGTAGGTTTCTTCTGAGGCCTCTCTCCTTGACTTATAGATGGCCATCTTCTCCCAGTGTCCTCACATGGTCGTCCCTCTGTTTGTCTGTGTCCTAACCTTATTTTTTTTTTTATTTAAGCATAGTTGGCATACAATATTATACTAGTTTCGTGTGTATAATATAGTGATTTGACAGGTTAATATCTTATAATGTGATCACTCACTAATCTCTTCTTATGACACCAGTCATACTGAATGAGGACCCACCCTCACGGCCTCATTTAAACTTAATTACCTCTTTGAAGACCCTGTCCAAATGCGGTCACATTCTGACATATTGGAGGTTAGGACTTCATTTTGAATTCTGGAGGAATACAGTTGAGCCATAATGATCCCTTAAGAGTATGTGGCTTAGATTTGCCTGTTTTGGACCTTTATATAAGTCGAGGCATATTATGTGCTCTTGCAGCTTCTTTTTTTTCACTCACTATTTTCACTGACTCTTCACGTCAGTTGGAAATGCCTTTCAGCTCTCTTGGAGGTGTGGCTGCCCTGCCCATGGGCTAATTCTGTGGGCTGAGTGGTCAGTCCTGGGTTCTCCTTGCTGTAAAAAGGGGTGGAACCAAATCTTATTTGCTGTTGGCTCAGTAAACTTCTGCTTGGATATGACAAGGAGAAGCCACTCCCTCTGCCTTCGCTGGATACAGACACACATTGACACTCACCGCATGAATGGCCACTACCTTCCTGGCCCCATGATAGAATTTTCTTCCCAGCCTCCACTTCTGAATTTTGATCTCTTTAACACTGCTTCCCGGCAGGCATTTTCTACACTGAGACTCTCTCTTCACCCTGAAAGTCTCCTTGCTCTCATTGTGCTTTTTGCTATAAGCCCCTTCTCTTTATAACATTCCCAGGATCCCATGGCTTTGTTTCAGCTAATGACTTTCACTGACAAGGCTTAATAGCTTAGTGATGCTCATGCCCCTTCAATTTTTCATCTAATTATAAAATTGATTCCTGTATGTCAATATTTGGGAGGAAAACAGTATAAAAATAAAACAAATTATTTGTAATTATGTCACTGGAGGTAACTCACTCTTTAAAAATTTGGAGTATTTCTATTTTCATTTGTGATTATGAATATGGTTTTATTATATAGACATTTTTCTTGTTGCCTATTTAGTCTTTTCACAACTATCATTTTTAATGGTGGCATATTATCTAATCAAGTACAATATCCTATAACAGATTAAACAGTACTATTTTTAGACATGTAGAGTTTCTCATTTTTCCAAATTATATTTACGAAGTTCAGAATTTACTGGAAAGTTACAAGTACTAGAATTTTCCCCACCCCGAGCCTTTTGAAAGTAAGTAGCTGACAGGATGCCTCATCACCTCAAATACTTTAGTGTGTATTTACAACAAACAAGCATGTTCTCGTACACACTCCTGCAACCGCCATCAAAATGAGGAAAGTGGGGTTGGTACATGACTACCGTCAGACCCCATCCAGGACAGTTTGACTGGTGGTCCCAGGAATGTCCTTTTGTGAGAAGGACCCAGTCTAGGATCACAGTCTGCATTTGACCCCAGGCCTCTTTGCTCTCCTTCAGCCCGGAACATCGCTCAGTCTGTTTTTGACCTTTCCAACCTTGACCCTTGTGAAGGGAACAGCCCAGTTTTGTAGAAAGCCCCAGTTTTGGTTTATCATGTTTGGCATATTTGGCAGGGCCAGCATAGATGTGGTGTTCTGTTTATCTTTCTCATTTCATCCTGTCAGATTGTGTGCTATTTCAGTCTTTCCCTAAATAGTGAGATTCGTCTGCCAAGCTTTCCCTCTGAAATGAATCAGTATTTAGTATTTGGTGAGGAGGTACTTCGAAACCATCCTCATTCCTCATCAGACTCTTACTTTGTTTACTTTTGCCAGTGTAGACTCAGGACTCCTGTTTTATTCAGGGGGTTGTCATCCTGGGGCTCATGACTCTCATTGTCTATTGCTAATATGTCTGTAAACACAAACACTTTACATATATCTCTTACTATATTAGTTTGCTGAGGTTGTTATAACAAATCACCACAGGCTGGGAGGCTTAAACACTGGAAATTTATTCTCTGACAGTTCTGAAAGCAGGAAGTCCACAATCAAGGTGTTAGCAGGGTTGATTTCTTCTGAGACCTCTCCCGCTTGCTTGTGGATGGCTGTCTCCTCCCTGTGTCCTGGCATGATTGTTCCTCTATATGTATTTCTCTGCCCATATTTCCTCTTTTATAAGGACACTGATCATATTGGATTAGAGTCTACCCTAATGACCGCAGATTAACTTAATCACCTCTGTAAAGGCCCTGTCTCCAAGTAAGGTCGCATTCTGAAGTACTGGGTGTCATTGCTTCAACATATGGATCTGGAGGGACACCGTGTAGTCTGTAATGATTACAAACTGGGCTTTTTCTGTACTGACATTCTGCCTGGATAACACTTATGATGATGAAAATTCAGTTTTCACTTCCTTAACCTTGCTAAGAATCTTCTCAGACAACAGGAGTGCAGATAGAGAAGCAGAGGTATGATTTAAGAAGAGGGGCAGGTGAGGGTTAGAACTAAACTCTGCGATTCTTGTCTAAGTTCATAGGACTCTTGATACTTGGCGAGTCTGTGGGGCCCAGGCTTCTGTCACACCCTGCGCTGTTCCTAGGTTTCATTTTTTTGGTGAGCATACCTGATGTTGCATGACTCATGATGAGATTCGAGCAAGGATGGAGTGACTTCGTCCAAGTCGCAGCTTATCTCCTATCCAGGTCCCCTGTACTTCTGACCTATGTCAGTCACGACTATCCACCAGAAGGGTTCAAGGATTTTGGCTATTTAAAGAACGCTGAAGTGGTTGTCTCCATGGAGTGGGTTGGAGGCTGGGGGGCGGGTGGAAGTACGCCTTCTGTTTTTTTCCTTGGTAACTTTCGAATTGTGTTCCATGTGCATATATAAGTTACCTATTGAAAAAAATAAATGAAATTTATCTTTGTAAAAAGGAAGTAGAGAGGTAAAGAGGGTCAGTGTTCTCTCAGGCTGTCCTTTGTCCACAGATTTAGAAGGATGCTGTCCCCTTCCCTGCTACCCGGTGCGGTTGGGTGGCCCAGTATGCTGGGATTCCATCTCCTTTCCTGGGAATAGAGTTCATGTCCCGTTTCCGGTGACGTGGATGAATATGTGCCACCCATGAGGAGTACCTTTTTCTATATTTTGTCAATTTCCATGGCCTTTAGGGGTGTCTTTTTTTTTTGGATGTCTTTTTAAGAAAATTGGAGTTTTTTGTAATGAGTTCTTTGCTGGAGGGTTCTGGAAGTATGATTGGCTTTTAATTTTGGTCTCTAGAGAATGAGGGCCCTTCTCACATTGTGTGTATCTTAGAAAATATGGGCCATCATTTGGTTTAGGCCTTTGATACTGCAAAGAGGCTAGTTTTCTTTATTCCTCAAAAAAAAGAAAAAGAAAAAAAAAGAAGAGTGGGGATGGTGTCTGTCAAGCCCAGCATAGTGCTGGGCGTGTAATGAGAAGCTTCTGGTACTGCTGATAATGAATTAACACAGATCCTGTCTTCAGGGAGCTCACATTTTATAGAAAGTGCCAATATATGCATAATTGTTCAGTTTGGTACATGCTGTGAAGTCTATGTGAATTATGGAGAGAACTTAGAAAAAAAATATGGCCGGGAAGGCTTTGTGGAGAGGAATCTGCTTCTGGAGCTGACCATGAGGGATGAGTCACCTTCATAGGGGTAGAGGAAGGAGGAAGGCCATGGAGGTATGAAGAAACATGGGGCCTCAGACCCAACGAATGTTCTGCTGAGGTAAGATCGATTCACTCTTAGTGTCCCCATCTCTCCCTGCCTCCGCCTGTCTGTAGAATAAGTGAATTTAAAGAATATACATAATTAAAGTGCTATTGTAGTATTTTTTTCTAGCAACAAAGGAATTTCTCAGGTACTGTAAATATTCCATTTGTTGGAGGAAGCTGGAGTTGGTACTGGGGCCCTGTGAAGTTCTAAACACTGTGGAAATCTTGTTGAAGCTGGAGGCTTAAGCAAATTAAGGGGTCCCCCTCCTTAAAGCCTTTCTTTGTAAACCTCCTTTTGATGAGAAAATAATTGATTATCTTTGGGGATAATAATACCTTGAGTTATTTATAGCCCCTCTCCCTGGGGAGCTCGGAACAGTTTGCAAATGCAATCTAATTATAAGTTTCACAACCTCCCACTGAGGTAGGAGGCAAGTATTATTATGCCCAAGGCCCCTTCCCTCTCCTGTTTTAGCATAAACCTAACCCTGGGAGATGAAGTGACTTGCCTGAGTACAATTTAGTCTGTCAATAGACATAACAGGAATAACTACTATGTAACAAACTCTAGCTGTAAAATGGTTTGATAACATCATTTGTGATGATTCTTCAGAATTATTAGAGACTGTGTAAGAATTGGCTGTTACACTGTTCTCTGGCAACACTTAATACATTTCCTAGAAATCCAGTTATTTGGGCATGTCTAGGTGGTAATTTTCCCTTTATAAGTACCTCTCTTCTTTCCCTGAAACGCCATAGTCTTTCTCTGGCTTTTTTGATCATTTTCTGGCCACAGAATCCCTCAATCTCCTGGTGAACTCATTCTGTGTCTTTCTCTCTCCCATCAGTCTAGGCTGGGCATGTGACTTAGGGTGGGCATGTGCCCCATGCCAGGTGTCCCTGGGACTTTCTGATCATCTCCTCTCAGGAAGTGTGGATGAAATTATGAATATCAGAAGGAGAATAGAGGGAGGTTTAAGGAGAGGAGATAGGAATGTTCTAAGAAATGGTGTGTAAATGGTATATTTTTTCAGTTTAATACACACACAATCTGTCATTCTCAACTGACAGATTGGCTGGGTATCATTCTCATTTGAGGATCATGTTCTCTACAACATCATCCCACAGTTGCCTAGCATCCTGTGCTGCCTTCTGAGAGGTCCACTGTGTCTTATATCCTCATTTCTTTTCTGATGACTTGTTTTAGTTTGGAGAGATTTGAAGATCTGTTTATCCTTGGTGCTCTGAAATTTCATGATGATATATTAGGTGCACATGTGTTGGTTTGTTATTCTGAGTGCCTGCTTTGTTCTTTTCATACGGATACTTGAGTCTTTCAGTTTGGGAATGCTCTTGTGTACTTTCTTATATAATATCTCCCTCCATATTTTTCGTTAATTCTTTCTGAAACTCCCTATTTCCTTTTTGTGTGCCTTGCTGTGACATTTCACCTTTATCTTCTGACCTTTCTATTGAATTTTACTTTTATTTTGGCATATTTTAGTTTCCAGTAGCTCCTTCTTCCCTAATTTTTTTAATTGCATTCTGTAATTTTTAAAGACCCCAGCACTATCTCTAATGTCTCCAGAGATTTAATTTTCTTTCTATTGCAGTTTTCTTGATTTCCTCTGGGGTCATTTTTTTTTTTTTTAACTTGGCACTTTTTATTCATATTGGGAGCTTTCTTCAGATATCTGGTGTTTCTTGGTTGAGACAATAGCACACAACTTGTGAGGCTCCTTTGCCCTAGTAGACAGGCAGACTCACTTCAGGTTTATTGTTGGGAGCTGTGCACTTTACAAGATATACAAGAACGTTCCAGGGGTGGTCCATTTCATTTTACCCTTGAATGACAGCCATACTGTATTTTTGCCCCCTGCAATGGTAAGGGGAGGGTTAACAAATGGGTTCCAGAGTGGCAGGCCTGTTCCGAGCTCAGATGGGGATAGGGGATATAGGCAAGATAGGAGTTGGCGGTTTGGGTTTCTACTCATCTATCTATATATTTGTAGTCCCACCATTTTTGCCCGGGCCTTGTTCCCTGATGAACCTGGTACTTCTGAGTTCTGAATCTTTCTGTACCCGTGTTAGCCATGGGGACTCCTTTATGCTTCAGTTGCATACCCAGAGGTCCCCTAGGCTATGGATTCTCCTTCCTGTTGTACCATGTATCTATTGACTTGCTTTCTTCTTCTATGTGGTTATGGGTTTAAATCTTATTTTATTTCTTTCTTAGTATTTTATAGGGGCTTTTAGAAAGGAAAAAAAAGAGAAGAACTTGTGGTCAGTCCAGCACTTTTTCACTACTGGTTGTAATAATTTGAGAAGTACTGCAATAGGCCTTTTCCTATTTTCTTCTGGCTTTTAAAATAAGAAAATTAACCAGTTATTTTCTTAAGGGTACCTAGAAATTCTTTTTAAAGCATTTACATTTCTACCCCTTTGTCAAGTGGATTGAGAACACTACCGGGGTTTCTACATATACTTCTTATTGCCAGATGTTTGTTACTCTGGTTGAGTCAAATTCTTTTCCATTTAGAAAAGTCAGTATTAACAAAAATATTAAAGCACTTGGAGAATATCATTAGACATTTTATTGATAGCATTGCATGTTGAAATAGAGTAGAAGGCAGCTTACCCTCTGCTATTGGAACCTGTAATTCAGTGGGCTAACCAAAAAAAAAAGTTTTTTAAAGGAGCAAAACATAATAAAACAATACATTTATATATTAAACATTGTATTCAACTTATATAAATGCACATGAATTCACCTGTTAGGCATCCCCAGCTGTCTTTTATGTATAAACTACATCCAGGGTTTTTAGTTTTGGTTTCTTTGAAATAGAATAAAAACCAAAAGCAACTTGTGAAGCAGGCCAAGTTAGATTTTTATAGTATTTTTGTAGTCATTTACAGTTTTATCTCACACACCTCATTCTAACATTTTTTTTTTCATTGTGTTGAGTGTTTTCAAAGCCAACTTGGTTTTCCTTAAAAGAATTCTTACTACTTTCATATTTCCTTATAAGTTACATATTGAGATACTATTTAATTATATAATTTAGTTAATACGTGCAACTGGCATAAACAGGTTTGGGAACAGATGTGGCTGAGTCCTGGCAGGTGTGTGTCTCACTCACTTCAAGGAGTCGAAGTGGGGCTTGTGGACTCACCACTTCTGGTCAGTGTGTTTACAGGGGCCACAAAGAACCTCTCGCAACCAGAGGTGGTGGTTGAGTAGAAGCTGGTTGAGAGGCTTTTGCTGGAATAATTCTCTGAAGCGGATTGAGTTTCCCACCTTGGGAGTGGAAGTGAAGGGTCTTCTCTTTTTCCCCAAGTGTGAGTCCAATTTTAATGGCTCCTGCAGGCCTTTTCTGGGAGTGAGAGTTCATCGGCCCCCTTCCAGGTGGCTTCTATCATTTCCCCATGTCCTGACTTGATTTTCTGTGGACAGACACAGAATTGCAGGCTGTAAGTCTTTGTTGAAGGAGAAGAAGCCCAAGTCACCCAGTCAGCTCAACAGACCACCAGATGGAAAAGCTTTTCATGTACTCTCTTAGATGTGCTCTCCTTTTAAAATTTATTTTTGAGGAGAAGTGAAAGTTAATTTGCCAAAGGTAATTTACAGCCTGAATTTTCAGGAGGCGAAAAAGTTTCCCTAAAGGCATCTCTTTATGGAAGAATCTGGATATAGAATGAGGAGTTGGACTCTGGGATTCAGCTGTTTGATGCTGGATAAATTACAGTGCTGTCAACACAGCAGTATTTATTGCCAGACTGAGGACAGTGTGTTACTGTGGATGTGGTGTGTGTGTGCTTCTGCCTTGGGTAGAATGCACTTCAGATGTGTGTGGGATGGCAGCAGAGGGGCCCTGTTGCACTGTATATTCTCTTTGGTGGCATTTCAGTATTCTAACTGGAGAGCACTTCCAGTGGTTGACAAGGGGTGTGCGAACCAGATGCACTCAAGCAGTAGCAAATAAGTCAAAGTGCATTTTACATAAGTGGAACATGATGGGATGAGGGTGGCCTGAGGAGGGGGTAGCAATCAACCTTTGTGCTGTTTCATCCAGAGGAAGGACCCAGATCCACAGGGCCAGAGAGGGGCAAGCCTTAGCCCATAGCTGTCAGAATTGGAGAGAAGGAGGACAATGAGGATAATATGAAAGAGCTGAGTCTCCATGAACTTTAAGAATTTCAGAGCTACTACTCACATTCTCCTACAAAGGCAAAAACGTGAGTCATGCCACGGTCAAGGGGAGACTGAGCCTGTGGACCTGTGTAGGTCTAGTTCTTCAGGTTTAGGCAAAGCTGGCCTTTAGTATTTCTCAGTGTGAGTGAGACTGCGGTGTTCAGGTCCCTCTCCACACCACCCCCAACATATGTTGCTATTTTGGTTGTGAGCCATGCCTTCCTTATTTATACTGAGGAGCTGCTAAGAATTCTTATTTTGTATATTCCTATACTTCCAGCCTCCTGGGTTACATTGTAAAATGCATGCCCCATGTTTTGGCAACCGGCAAATGCTGCCTGTTGTATGTGGAGTATGAGGGGCATACTGAACACATTGCCTCTTAAGTACACTAGCTCCAGTGTAGGAGTTGGGGGACACTGAGATGAGGACAGAACACTCAATGGTAACTTACAAAAATCTGTGCTGACAAAAGTACGGTTGATTCCAGCCATGTGGTATAAACGCAGCCAGGTTCCTCCTCCAGGCTGAGCAGGGAGGCAGTGAGGAGGAGTTGTCAGCATGCTGAAAATTTGAGAGATTGCTGACCTCTTAAGAAGAATAGCTGCTTCCTTTGGTTGATGCAGTTATTCGTGATTAAAATGACAAGAATGGACTAAGGGGTGCCAACCTGGGTTTGTGGCTCCAAATGCATTTATATGAGGGAACTGAAATTTTTCTACTCTCTGTAGACTCAGTATAACTTACCAAAGGTGGGCAGCCTCTTTTATGCTATTTTCCAGAAAGAAAAAGAAGGAGGAAAAGGAAAAGCAAATAAGGTTGAATAAATAGTCTTCTTTATTTAGAGTTATTTATGGAGAAAATGCAATTCCTCCCTATATCTGTTTTGATTATCTACTGCTGTGTAATGAAACACTCTACAACTCAGATAATTTATTATCGCACCATCCAGTTCTGTGTGTCAACAAGGTTCCTTGTGGGGTTTCTCATGTGGCTGTGGAAAGATGTTGGCCGGGGCTGCAGTTTGATCTGGAGGCTGGACTGGGCTGGATGCCCAGATGGCACACTGACATGATCGGCGGTTGATGCTGACTGTTGGCTCAGACCTCGGGTCCCTCCACCTGAGAACCAATACATGGCGCCTCCAACGACATGGCAGGTGGGTTCTAAAGACTCTCCCAAGAGTGAGTGTCCTAAGGGCGTAACAAGGAATCTGGCCAAGTATGGGCTTCATTTGGAACTGGCAAAGGGTTACTTATATTCTGTGGGTCAAAGTAATCCCAGGGCCTACCCTGAGGCAGGAGGATGGAGAAACTCTTGATGGAGACTGTCAGGGTCACCTTCCAGAAGAGCATGTGAAGTGTGAGATACTGTCACAGCTTTCTTCGGAAAATATATCCCATCACAAGATTTTAAAATCAAAATTGTTTATAAAATCCCTTTAAAATAGGCCAGTACACATTTGTATTGTTATAGCTCATGAACATTTTTCTAGTCTGCAGGTTGATTCATTCATTCACTTAGCAAACTTTTAGTACATGCTATGTGATGCATTATGGCCAATAAATGACGAGATGGAACAATAGAAAGAGAGAATGAAAGACACAGATAATGGTTTAGAGAGAAAAAGACAAACATAGACTGACATATCTGTCAGACAGCTGCTTTACACTTGGAGGGAGCCCAGTGCGTAAACAGAGAAAGTGAGACTCAAATGAGAGAAACAGGAGAGCAGAAGCTGGGGCACACGGGACAGACCACCTCTCGAGACAATGGTGGGCTTTTACCCTGGGGGTCAAGTCGAAACAGCCAGGGGTTACTGTGGCCAGGAGAGTCCTTAAACCTGGATATTTGTGTTTGGAAGGTGCTGCTTTAAAAAGTAATTTGATTTAGATGTAGAACAATACTGTTTTTAATGTGGGTATTTACAGTTCTTTGCGTTATATTTTTACTTAACATGGACCCTACTAATAACATTCTAGAAACTAAAGGATGATCACGCCTAGAGTTTTCTTGCCCCGGTGAGTGTCATTATAATAAATATTTTCCCCAGGTGTATAAAAATATACACATTTGTTCAGACTCTCCTTAAAATCAGTTCCAAATCTGTGGCTTAGGGCCATTTGCAGGCCACAAGAAATAATGCAGTCCAGATTTGTTGAAATATGAGGGCTTTTTTTTTTTTTTTGTCTTTCGTCATCTGCACATTCAGCATTTAGTATTTTAGTCAACATTAAAAAAATTACTTTTGACCCTGAGTTGTTTTCAACCTCACAAGTGTAGGTAGGTTCGTGAAACCACCACCTAAATCAGGGTGAAGAAAGTCTTGCAGCCCCTAAAACTTCCTGGTTATACCCCTTTATAGTTCCTCCCCACCCCAACCCACCACCTATAAGCCTTGGTAACCACTGATATATTCTTTGGCCTATATTTTGTCTTTTCAAGAATGTCATGTACTAGAATCAAAAAGTATTTAACCTTCTGAGTCAGCAGTATACCACCTGTGATTCATCCCCATTGTTCATGGAGCAGTAATTCATTCCTTTTTATTACTGAGCAATCATCCATTGTGTGGATGAACCACAATTTGCTTGTCAATTTACCTTTTGAAGGGCATTTGGGTTATTTCTAGTTTTTGACAGTTGTAAATAGAG
The DNA here is from genome assembly GCA_028627145.1 of Eidolon dupreanum. Classification (NCBI taxonomy): domain Eukaryota; kingdom Metazoa; phylum Chordata; class Mammalia; order Chiroptera; family Pteropodidae; genus Eidolon; species Eidolon dupreanum. The sequence goes on from CM053509.1 coordinate 90,347,149, forward strand.
CTACTTTAATATTAGTGTGCAGGTGTTTGTGAGAACATGTTTTTATTCTTTATGGAAAATACCTAAAAGTGGGATTTCTGTGTCATATGATAAGTGTGTGTTCAACTTTACAAGAAATTGCCAAACTGTTTGCCAGAGTGGCTGTACCTTTTTGCATTCCTACCAGCACTATAGGAGAGTTCCAGTTCACGATTTTTATTCTTCCTTTCCTGATGATCCAGGTTCTCCTTCTGATATTAATTCCCTTCTGTATGAAGTATTTCCATGAGCAGTTCTTTGCAAGTCTGCTGATGATGAATTCTATTAGTTTTCCTTTATTTGAAAAATAATACCTTCATTTCCTAATAGTGCTTTTGTTGGGCTGGTATAAAATTCTGGGTTGATAGTTTGTTTTTTTGCATGCTTTCATATTCTGTTCCACATCCTTCTGACCTCCATTATTTTTAATGAGAAATCTGCAGCCATTAAAGTAGTTTTTCTTCTCTGTAACTTGTTTTTCTCTGACTATTTTTAAGTTTTTTTCCCCTGTGTCTTTTTTTTTTAAGTTTGTTAGCAGTTTGATTGTGTAGATTTCTTTGGGTGTATCTCCTTAGAGATTCCCTAAGTTTCTTTGTGGGTTTATATTTTTGCCACATTTAGGAAGTCACTATTTCTTTTTCCCCTTGCCTTCTGGGACTCAGATGATAGAAATATCAGACCATATATTTTGTCCCACAAGTGCATAAGGATCCATTTTTTAAAATCTCTTTTCTTTGTTCAGATTCTCTAGTTTTTTATTGACATCTCTCTGTTTTCTTCATACTATTATCAATTCCATCCTATGAAGTTTTTCTTCCATTTTATGTTTCATTTTAAAATTTTCATTTTTTTACTATCTTACAATTTTTGTTGAGACATGGCATCGTTCCATTTCCAAAGTGCTTATCGTTTGTTGGAGCATTTTTATAGTAGCTATATTAAAGTCTTTGTCAGATAATTCCAATACCTATGTCATCTTGTTTTTAATATCTGCTGATTGTTTGAGATTTTCCTGGTTCTCTGTATGTTGAGTACTTTTGTATTGTATCACGGAGATTTAAAATACTATATTTTGGCTACGAGATTGTTGTTTAACCCTTATGGGGAATGTTGATACTGTTGTAGCAGCTAGTTGATCCATGTGGGTTCAGGCTGCAAGTTTCCAACAGCCTTCCAAATTTGTGGTTCCAGTGTCAGTTGTGCTTTCAAATCTTTTGTAGTGCTATTTGGATATGTCCCGTGTGTGCACTATACTATGGCCTGTCTGGTACTTGAGTAGTGTTCTGTTTTTCACTTCTATTCTCAATATCTGTTTAGGGTCAGATCCACATGTGCACAGCTCATGTGTGGTCTCAAGAGTTTATAAAAAACTTTAAGGAATCACTTTTCTGAATTTCTCCTTCTCTGTAACCTCCTCTGCACCTTTTGGTTCCTTGGAGCTTCTTCTTCAATCCCTTGGCACTAAACCTTGGGCTTTAGTTGTGCAATATACTCTGTATACTACCTATTCTGCAGTATACTCTCCTTGGCTATGCCTGTGTTCAGGGCTAAGCAATTGAAGGACAGAAAGTAAAAAAAAGGCAATGTGACACATTTTACTACCACTTGAGATCCTAGCTCCTCTGATTGCAAAGGCAGGTTCTTCTCCTTCAGAATTTTATGCTCCCACAGTTACCTGTTTCTTCATCCAGCTCCACCTCCATAGCACCCCACAGGGACTGGGATGTTAAAACATGAAGAAAATGACAAGAAAAAACTGAGGTGCTCCCCATGCCCTTCTAGTAGGGAAAGATATATTTATCTTTACACCCTTCATAGAGCTAGAAGGATTTTTCTGGCGCTCTCTCTTCTGTGTTGATGCCCACCTGTGAGTTTTGGGCCTTGTGAATTCAGATCTGGGTCGCTGCAGAAGCCCCAGGGAGCTGCTCCCACATTTATTCAGTGGGGGAGACAGTACGGGCAAGGTGTGCTTATTCCATAGCATTCAGAAACACAACCCTTAAGGTGTTTTGATCATGGTAGGTAATTTGCAATTTGGATCTGTTTTCTATTTTCCCTTAAAACATAGCAACTCTATTTTGAAGAGGATTTGCAGATTTCATGTCTCAAGATTCTGTCCTTTTTTTTTTTTTCCAATCAAAAACATCTACATGCAGTGTTTTATTAGAGTCCCTTGTTAATTCTGTGCCACAGAACTTTTGGGGACGATGGAAGTTTCCACATCTGCCTTTGGTAGCCGTTAGCCTCATGCAGCTATTAAGCACTTGAAATGTAGTTTGTGGGACTAAGTAACCAAATTTTCAATCTTCCTTAATTTTAATTAATTTAAATTTCAGTAGCCGCATATGTCTCGTGGTTCCTTTACTGTACAATGCAGCTTTAAAACATGCTGCTGGCCAGCTCAGATTTGGGTCGAGGGAAAGAATATCCGTATTTCTTCCTTTGCCAGTTTACATGAGAGTGTTTTCACTGTGGCTCTACTATTGTAATACAACACCTAGCTGGAATGTTTTGATTTAGGTAATTCAGGAAGAGGCTATTTTTTCATGCGTTGCTAAATTTGGATAGCGTTCCTTTAGAGGCATATCCTTTGGAGCAGTTTAAAGAAAGCATCTTCTGCATTACATTTTGAGGGTGGGGACTGATTGAAATTGCTGGCAGCTCTGATGAAGGTGTTCTCCTTCTTCTAGAAGTCACCTTAGGTAGATTGATGTAGGCCCCAAAGAAGCCAGCGTTTTTGTCACTGTATCACCCCACCCACACTTCCAACTGAAAACCAAAGTAGAACTTAGTCCACAATCTCATAATTTTGCATTTAAAATAAACTCGACTTGGGTCCATATTTTGAACTGCCATATCCATATCATGCCTTTGTCTAATTTTATTAAGGAACAACAAAGGACTAATCTGTAAAAAGTTGTCTCTTTCTTGTTTAGTGCTAGAATATGATATTTACCAAATGGCTTTGGAGTGCTTTTTGTGCTTCTGAAAATGAAATGACTCCTCCCCTTCCCTAATTTCACTCCTGCAAAGTCAGGGTTTTAATATCTTAATTTGTAAGGAGCAGGAAATTTAATGTGATTAAAGTCATATTTCTTTTTTCAGTGAAATTTAAAAAAAGAAACGTTCACAATTGAGTCATTTGATTCCTCCAGTCTCTAATCTGGGGCTGTTTTCCTAAGCCGAGGTGTCACTTACAAAGCAGTGTCACTGTCATTTGAGGGAGAACCTGCTGGTCGAAAGTATGTGAACTACCTATTTACTTTGAGTGGTGGGCTTAGGAACAGTGAGTCCCTTCATGTGGTTTCCGTTTGTTGTCCTATGAAAGAACTGGTAGAGAGCTTTTAAGCTTTTTATTGTCATATAGAATTACTGTATTTGAAAACTAGACTAAAAAAAGTTTTAGCTTTAGCTCTTACTTTGGGGATTTCGTAAGTCACAGAGAACTAAGTTGGAAGACTTTGTTGTTGGGGAAGAGTATTTTGCAAAGCACAAAAATTACAGGCTAGGGGGATTACTGTGGCAATTTAAATTTCCCTCTTGAGGAAGGCTGTTGGTTAAAGCCGTGTATAAGAACTTGGTCTTTCCTTCAGAGAAGACAGAGACAGATTTAACAGGCTATGTAATGTCAGCAGAAATAAAACATATGGTACATTTGGATTTACCAAGATCTGATTTATCTGTTACTTTTTCTGTGCCCAGTTGAAAATGATCTATGATGAAAATGATCTATCTTTTACATAAATTATTGTCTAAAATGAGCACATCCTTTCAATATTCTAGCTTCGTCAATTCCTTTGGCATGCCTTCATGGATGCTGGGAACAATTGATTCTCAGGACTTCTGCTTGGAAGAAGGAGCTATAAAAGTGGCTGCTGCAGAAAGGATGTGCAGATCCTCTTGCTTCATGTGATGTTTGCAGTCCAGGCTGGGTGTCTTCCACATGCTTTGATCTATGGTGGTGTTTCCCTGCAGACTTTAGCACCAAGAATCATAACATCTCTAAGTTACAGTTGAGATTCTCTGACAGGACTGCACTGCTCTTTCCCATGCCCATTCTCTTCTTCATGTCCTTGGCCCAAGTTCTCAGCTCCCAGGAGAGGGGTGGATAGAGGGGACCCAGAGTATGGGTTTATTGACTTGTAGTAGAACATAGTTTTTCTCTGTTACAAGAACCAGGCTTTATTCTGGCCCAAACCACTGACGAATGTGTCAGAAATGGGAGGGACCCCTTTCCCAGGCACTGTCTGATACTCTAACACAAATCCTGGGGCCTTTCAGGTTGAGTTTAACTTCTAGGGAACACAGAAGAGGAAATTAGTCTGCACACGAGGATAAGGATGGAAACCTTGCACATCGAAGTGGGTCTAGGTGTTCATCTGAGCTTCCCTCCACATTTTCCTAAAGCCACCTTATTTTCTACTTAACTTCTGCTTCCTTGTTTTTGTTCTAACTTTTATGTCGCCTGAGCCTGTCCCATTTCCTTCCGCATTTCCACTGTCTACAAATTAGTTGTTCTTATTGATACATTTTTATTGAAATATAATTCATAAACAAACACAACTCACCATTTAAAGTGTACAATTCAGTAATTTTTAGTATATTTACAGAGTTGTGCAGCCATTTCCATAGTCAATTTTAAAACATTTTCATCATCTCAAAAAGACATTCATTCCTTTTTGCCATCGCCCCATCTCCCCAATCCCTCCCCCGACAGCCCAACTGTCCACTAATGTACTTTAGTCTCTAAAGCTTTGCCTGTTCTGGTCCTTTCATATAAATGGAATCATGTAATGGGTGGCCTTTGTGTCTGGCTTTTTTTTCACTTAGCATAAGGTTTGTAGCAAGTATCAGAACTTAATTCCTTTTAATGGCTGAATAAGATTCAGTTGTATGGGTAGACCACATTTTATTTATTTGTTTGTATGTTTGTTTATTATTGTACAGACATTTGGGTCATTTCTACTTTTTGACTATTATGAACAATGATGCTATGGACGTTCCTGTACAAGCTTTTGTGTGGACGGATGTTTTCATTTCCCTTGGGTATATGCTTGGGTCATCTGGTAACTCTTATGTTTAACATTTTAAGCAGCTGCCAGACCATTTTCCACAGCAACTGCATCATGTTATATTCCTGCCTGCAGTGTATGAGGGTTCCATTTTCTCTGTATCCTTGCCAACACTTGTTGTTATGTATCTTTTTGATTATAACTATTTTAGTAGGTATGAAGTACTATCTCATTGAGATTTTGGCTAGCATTTCATGGATGGCTAATGATGTTGAACTTTTCATGTGCTTATTTGCCATTTGTATATCAGTGTTAGAGAAATGACTATTTAGGTCTTTGGACCATATCACGATTGAGTTATTTGTCTTTTTATTATTTATTTGTGTTTGTATTAGCTTGGGTTGCCATCACAAAATACCATATACTGAGTGACTTAAACAAAAAAAATTTACTTCTCACAATTCTGAGGCTAGGAAGTCCAAGATTAAGGTACTGGCATGGTTGGGTCCTACTGAGAGCTCTCTTCCTGGCTTGTAGACAGTCACTTCTGTCCTCACATGACAGAGAGCGCTCTAGTCTCTTCTTCTTCCTATAAGGCACTAACCTCACCATGTAGACCCTGCCCTCATGACCTCATCTACCCTAACCACCTCCCTAAGGCCCCATCCAAATACCATCATATTGGGCTTCAACATAGGAATTTTAAGGGGACAAAAACATTCAGACTATAACTGTTTTTTATATATTCTAGACACAAGTCCCTGATCAAATATATGATTTGCAGTGTTTTTTATCTCACTTTGTGAGTCTCTTTTCAATTTCTCGATGATGCCCATTGAAACATGAAAGTTTTTCATATTGACAACATACAGTTTATTTATTTTTTAGCTTTTTCTTTTGGCATCATGTCTTAAGAAACCATTGTCTAACTCCATGTCATTTACCACTGGTATTTTCTTCTAAGCATTTTATAGTTTTAGCTCTTCCATTTAGGGCTATGATAGATTTTGAGTTAATTTTTATGTATTTTGTGAGGAAGTGATTCAACTTCATTCTTTTGTGGATATCCAGTTGTCTTAGCACTAGTTGAATTGTCTTGGCAGTCTTAGCAAAAATCAATTCACCATACTGTGAGGGATTATTTCTGGATCCTGATTTCTATTCCATTGATCAGTGTGTCCGTCTTATGCCATTACCACACTGTCTCAGTTACTAGGAAGTATAAGGCTTCCAGACTTTATTGTTCCATTTTAAGAATGTTTTGGCTATTCTGGGTTCCTTGCATTTACATATGAATTTTAGGGGAAACAGGTTAATTTGGGGGGAAAAACATTTGGGATTTTGGTAGAGACTGTGTTCAGGCTATAGAAAAATTTGGGGAGTATTGCCATCTTAACAATATGAAATCTTCCAATCCTGAACATGGGATATTTTCCCATTTATTTAGATCTTCCATAATTTTTTTTAACAATGTTTTGTACTTTTCAGGCTTTAAATTTTGTATTTTTTTTTTTTTTTGGTGAAATTTATTCCTAAGCAGTTTGTTCTTTTTGATACTAATATAAATGGAATTGTTTTCTTAATTTCATTTTCAGATTGTTCATTGCTAGCATATAGAAATACAATAGCTTTTTTATGTAAGTTTTTGTATTTATATTTTCTATATTGATCATCAACACACTCACAGGTGGATTGAATATCTTCTCTCTTAAACTGGCTTTTCTTCCTGTCTCTTCTTATCCTGATAAGGTCCCTCCATTTCTGCAGAGAGCAGGAGACAACCCTGGGTAGAATTCAACATTTTTTCACAGTCAAAGAGTCAGTGAGTTCTGCTCAAGTCTTCTGTCTCTTTCCTGTGGGGACCCCACAACTACCCTCTCACAGGAGAGGAGGGTGGGCTTGACTCCTTGTCCTCTCCCTTTCCCTTTCCCCAAGGTTGAAGGTTTCTGTAAGTTGGTCAGGGATTCACTTTTCCAGAAGTCCCTGATTGGAAGGATCTGTGACCCTGAGCCCTTTCCGAAGAGTCTCCCATTTCCTCTTTTTCCTTCCTCAAACCATCCCAGTTGGAATCTCTGCTTGCCTCCCAGAGACAGGTCTGCTCTGCAGCAGTTACCCATGTTGACAGCACCCAGGGCCTGCAGGACCACATACCCCAGGGCCCCTCATAGGGCTGGAGTTGGGGGTGGCTGAGAATTCTGTATGCAGTTTCCTTTGCGAGGCTCCTGCCAGCTGGAGCTGCCCATGTCTGTTGTTGCTCAACCACATGTTTATTCTTATCCAAAGTTCTTAGGAACCTTAGTCTAGAACACTCCAGAAAATATCCTTGCCTTCATCAGAGTCTTTCCTGGGTGTACGAGAGAAGGACTTTCGAATGTTCCATCTGACTTACCCCCTCCTGGAGCTTTCACGTTCCACAGCCTTCACCTGGGGTAAGGTCAGTGCTGGTGTCTCCTCGTGAGTCACCAAAGTTCTCACTGACTGACCTGTCATAGTGGGCCTCACATTTGGCTGGACCCTGGCCAACAGGCTTACCCCTTTGACCTTTCTAGCATTTGTCCTTCGTCTCTCTTCAGTGGTGACTCATGTCTTGTGCAATGCCTGCTGTCATTGCGTGCTTAGGAGGTAGACACGGGGATCTCACACACTGGCCCTGATGCCTCACTAGCTGCATGATTTGGGGCAGGTTACTTAATCTTTCTGTGCTCAGTTTCCTCACTTGTAAGGCAGAAATGCTGGCGCTAGCCTCAAAGAGTCACTGTGAAAATTAATGAGTTTGTCCATGTCAGTGCTTCGGAGACATGTGGTGCATGGAGGTACCAAGGAGATACTTGTGAGCACAAAAAGTATTAAGTGAAGTCATAAAATCACTCTTATTTTTTTTAAAAAGTAAGTAGACTTTATTTTTAGAGCAGTTTTAGGATCACAGATGATTCGGGTGGAAGGTACGGAGATTTCCCATATATCTCCTGCCTCCACATGCGCAGCCTGCCGCATCATCAACATCCCCACCACTGGGGTGCATTTGATACAGTCAGTGAACCTCCACTGACACGTCATTATCACCCAGAGTCCATAGTTTACGTTAAGGCTCACAATTGGTGTTGTACATTTTGTGGGTTTGGACAAATCTGTAATGATATGTATCCACCATTACAGTAACATACAGAGTAGTTTAATTGCCCTAAAAATCCTCTGTACTCTGCCTATTCGCCCTTTCCTCCTCCTCCAGTCCCTGGCGACCACTAATCTTATACTGTCTCCATAGTTGTGTCTTTTTCTGAATGTCAGAGTTGGAATTACACTGAATGGTATGAAGCCATTTCAGATGGGCTTTCACTTAGTAACATGCATTTAAGGTTCTTCCATGCTCTTTGTGGCTGGAGAGCTGTTTTCTTTTTATCACTGAATGATATTCCATTATCTGGATGAATCTCTTATTTTTTAAACCAACACTTTGCATGAATAAGACCTGTTCCGAGTAGCAGTGGCTCTCAACTTTTAGCCTGGAGAGTTTGTTACATACAGATTGTCCAGCCCCATCACCAGAGTGCTGGATTTTGTAAGTCTGGGGTAGAGTTGAAATTCTACATCTAATGACTGTGTGTACACATGTTTATGTACATGCATGTGTGTACATCTTTCCATTGCCTGGGTGGGTTGCTGACAGTCACCACCTCCACCGGGTCAGCCTTGGGGTGGAACAGGAGCCTGGGTTAGGGGCTGCAGGAACACAGATCCTCCTTTGGGGAACAGCCTGGGTGGACGTTGTTTTTGTTCCCCAGGCGTTGCAGTCAAGCAGGGCCAATATGCCTTTGTTTCCTCTTCCTGTGGCAAGATTAGGCCCGGATTCTGAATAGGAACTGGGCTGGTGGCCCTACAATAGCTTCCTTCTAAATCCGGAGGACTTGTGGGTGTAGTTTCCAACCCCCCTCCCCCAACATTCACCCCTTTATTTTCTCATGTTCATTTCAACAGGATTTATGCTTGATTAAGTTACTCTCTTTTATCATAATTAAAGAAAAATGTGGTGGGAGAGCGCCAAACCCTGCACAATGAAAACCAGATTGCCGAGCCTGCAGAGAGACAAGAGCGGCCCTGTGGCGCCCGGCAAGCCACCAGCCTTCAAGGAGACCGCTGGTCTGTGGCTGCAGATGGGACAGGAGGCCTCAGGTCCAGGTCTTGTCCATCCACTGGCCTTGGGCTGCCGGGGGTGGTGTGCCCACAGTGATGACCTGAGTACGGTGAGGGGGCAGTGCAGAGCTGGCTCCTGAAGGCCTGTCCTCTGGGGCCTGCGAGCCCTCTCAGCCTGGCCTGCATGGACTTTGTAAAGAGCATACTTCTAGTGGACTTGGTCGCTCACAGCTACTCATCAAAGCAATACTGTGTAAGGTGTTGTCCCGATGCTGTCTTGCTAGTCACAAAGCCCTCTCTCCTCACTTGGGCCTCCAAGGATTTGACTTAGGTCAGGGCTGGTAGATGGGATGGTCTCAGTGCAGAGGGAAGATGGACTTGCTGGTGCTTGTGGAATTGTCTGTCATGTGCATGGACGTTTAGTATGTTGAATGACAAAGCTCTGATGTCCCTGACTTCCTGAGTCTGACAGGGAGAGGACAAGGACATGACTGAGGAGGGATACCAGTCACCAGTGGACAGTGTTGTCCAGTCCTTGTTCTGCGCCATCACACAAGAGTGTGTGCTGGGTCTCTGACTAAGGGGCCATTTCTGGGGTGAGTAGAAGACGAGTTCTAGAGCCTCTCATTTGTGGCATCAGTCCTGGCCCTGCCACTTACCAGTGTGCTGAGCCTGGGCAAGCAACTTCAGCAGAGAATGGTTAAATTTGTTGCTCTGTCCATCGTGGATAATAAACATGATACCCATTGCATGGGGTCGTTGTGGTGATTGAATGAAATTGCACACGTAAAGCACTCAGAGCAATAAGCGTCCATCAAACACTAGGAATTGTTACCTTTGTTGTGAGGTGTCTGCTTTAGGAAGTGAAGTCTCAGACCACAGCACTGTCTCAGTCAGCTCAGGCTGCCATAAAACGTATGCAGACTGGGCAGCTTAAACAATAGACATTTATTTCCTCACCGTTATGGAGGTAGAAGTCTGAGATCAAGGAATGGTCTGGGTCGGTTTCTCCTGAGAGTGTAGACAGCCGTCTTCGCACTGTGTCCTCACATGGTTGTCCTTCTGTGTGCATCTGTGTAACAAAGACTGCCCCCTGGACTCTGAGGAGGGCTGCATCATTGTCCACAGTGGGGGATACAGGAAGAGAGAAGGGTGTCAGGTTTGCTGCCTCAGCTGATGCTCCTGAACCCCACGTGTGCTGGTGCTGGGCATGCAGTAACTCTGCCCTGACACAGCTGATGGTTTTGGGGTTTGTCCTGAGTCCTGTCTACCTTTTAGGTCCTCACCTGCATGGGGGTACAGTTGCTGCCTCTGTGGAAAAGAGCCCATTCCAAAACTGTGAAAATTAAACCTTCTCCTCCTCCCATCTTAAGGATGGAACCTGTCCCAGCCTTGGACTTCAGGACCTTTGACTGTGACCTGGGGCCAGGCGGAAATGTGGGGAGGGCTGAATGCCATGCCCTGGGGCCAGAGCTCTCTGGGTTGAATCTTGTCCGACAGCTCCACAACACACTCAGTGGCCTGGTCCAGAAGCATCAGTGGAATAAAAGACCCAGGGATGTTTTTTGAGCCTCTGGGAACATGCTGCTCTCTCGGAACATATGAGAACAGGGTCAAATTTACGATAAATTTTTAAGGATCTAGTGGGATCTTCCTGGACCCACGGAATTCTGACAGCACTTTGAGAATGAGGAGCCTGTGTAAATGAGGGTCCAGCTGCATCCCTTCTTTTTGGGGGTGGGGGACATGGGGTGATAACTTAAGGCCAGAATACTTTTAAGAGGAATTGAGCTAAATTTTATGTTCTCAAGTATGTAACAATAACTCGATGTGAGGATGTTTCCATTCTGAAAACATTGTTTTAAGTATTTTAAAAATATCAGTTATAATTATAACCTATTGATATGTTTTTATTTGCCTCTTCTAAAAGATTTGAGGCATCTCCACCAATTATAGTTTAAAAAATAAGAATAGTTCCCTGTTGTCTTAAATAAGCCATGTGGCTGGTGGCAGTGCTACTTCCATGATACTCTACAGTCAAACCTTGCATCTTACTAAAGTGGAAGCTAGAAAGGCCTTGTTCTAAAGGTGGCTTTGCTTGATAACGTTTCGGTTTGAGACCCTGGCTTACTGAGTGTCTACCACTGTGCCACATTCTTGGAGGCCATGGAGGATCCAGTGCTCTAAGGCTGTGAAGCTCACACTCCTATCACGTGACTGGCTCCTTAAAGGAGGATGCTTGATCTTGATTTCTTAATTTAAATTATTTGGAAGTTATATGGAGCCAAATCACCTTCACTGAGAGATTAGGGTAAAATAAAATTATTGCTTATTATTCTCCAGTGAAGACTCTGCAAATGAGTAATGTCTATGTCCAGAACGTTGGCAGCAACAGAGCATACATGTGACAAGAAAAGTGGAAGGCCAGGAATTATGTAGTGGACAGTATTGCCATTGGTACCTTGCCCTGAGCCCCTGCCACATCATGCAGGCTATTGACTACAAGCCTTTGTGATTCGGCCCCCGGCCTTTTCAGGCCATTCTTGGCCATGGGCAAGCTACACTGGAGGTGTAGGGTGCTCTGCTGCATACTCCCTGCCTCCAGCAGCCCTCACCAGCAATGATCAGGACTAGGTAAAGAAATACACTGGCTGCCTAACCCATTGGGTGGGTCAGTGCCACGATGTATGGCCTCCAGGAGTGCCCAGTGAGATTGAGCCCCAGTAACCTGCTCATCTATTCACCCAATGGGCCAGGCAGCTGGCACATTTCTTTACTTGGTTCTGGTGTGGTCCACATGGTAAGGCCTAGTTCTGAAGGAGCCAAGTGGTTGTGGTCTTTGAGCCTGGTTCTGGGCAGCTGTGCATACCTGGAGGGCATCCCACAGGATAGTGAAGCCCCTTTCACTTGTGATCAGTACCTCCAGCTGGGTCTCTCACTGTTTGGCAGACTTGTTACCTTGCTTGGTGGGGGGAACCATCCTCCCACATTTCACAATGACTGTTTTTATCTGTTCATACAACCAGCATTCTCAAGGGCTCTCGTGGAGCTTCCATTCAGGAGAGAGCGAGAAAGGTGGCAAGCAAGTGGATAGATGCTAGGCAGTGTTAAATGATGTGCTGCAAATAAAATAGGATGTTATGTTGGGTGACTAAGACCTGCTTTACTTGGATGGTTAGAAATCTCCCTTTCCCTTCACCCCTTCATATGTTCTTGCCTCTTAGTCACAGAGAAGAAATAAGACTTCAGAAGGGAATGCCTCAAGTTCTTGGTCTATGCCCCTAGCAGCATTTTTGTCCTCTCTTTTCCTGTTAAGACAAGAAAGATTTCTTTCTTGAAGAACAGTACTTCAACTTCTTTTGTAGACCCCATTCCTGTACATCATCTTGCATTGATTTCACTTATTTACAACCTTGTTCTTTGAAGTGAATTCTTGTCCCCCTCATATAAGGATGCTAGTGATAACCCTGGACCCACTTGACAATCTGGGATCATCTTCCCATCTCAAGGTCCTTAACTTAATGACATCTGCAAAATCCTTTTTGCCACGTAAAGTAACATATGCATAGGTTCTGAGGATTAGGACATGAACATCCTTGGTGGACCATTGTTCTGTCTACTACACTAGTATTAGGAGACATAAAATAGGTTATGATTTTCAGTCATCATTTTGGCAAGGTTTAAGGAGTTTGTTAAGGGCTGGTGAGGGATAAGGAATGGGCATTTTCATAAACTGTGGAATATAGATTGGCACATCCATTTTGGATAGTAATTAGCCATATCTCTTAGAATCAACCCTGTGCCCTCCCCCCCGCCCCCACTGATCTGGTAATTCCATGTCCTGAGCTTGTGTTCCAGACTCACTGAGCGAGGGGAAAGAAGGGTATGAGAATTTTCATGGCAATGCTATTTGTGAGAAAGAAGAGAAACATTACTGTTTATTATCTTGGAAATGGTAAAAAAAAAACCAAAAACCTGCAAGTGTGGAATCTTCATACTAGGAAGTATTGTACATTCCATATGAATGAAATGTAAAAATGAGGTGGCTCTGACTTCAAAGATCATGACTCAGTGAACAAAATTCATTTGCAAAATCGCATGTGTACTGCTGTTTACGGAAAAAGACACACTCAACACCATCTATTTCCATAGGTTGAGAAAGATTTGGAAGCATAGATGACAAAGTACTGGCTGGTTGTGTCTGAGGAGGGCGAGGGGCTGGAGGTAAGTCCAAGCAGACTTCAGCTTGATCTAAGAGTTTGACTAATTTTTCATATACCGCTTGCTAGTGTAAGAACATTTACAAAGCAAGGTCAGCTTATTTGAAATAAAAAGTCAAATACTCTGTGGTGATCACCCAGGAGTGAGGGATCTTGAAGAAAGTGAACTTGGCTCTTGGGCTCTTGATTTGGTATGAACTTGTCAGATGGGGACTACAGTCATGGCCCTTTGTAATGGCTTCCTCTCAAGTATTAGTCCTTACTGAGAGTTGAAGAACTGAACCTGGGAGTACTACATTTTCCAGTTGCCATGCCCATCTGGCTTTTCTATTGAGATGTTGATCATGTCCCATTTTATCTCTACCTCCTGGGCCCCTTTGGCTTGTCTCTTGTTCTCTTCTCCTACCCTGGATTCTCAGTGTCGAGGTCCTGATAAGCTGGGGAATGCTGTGGCTGAGGTTAGAATGTGAAGCAGAGTTTATGGGCACAGTTCCTGTGATGCTCCTGAAATCACAAAACCACACAAAACAGGGTTTGGTCCCATGGTAAGGCTGACCAAGGTGATCACCATTCTGTTGTCACCATCGGAATGACAGTTTGAATGTGGACTCTGAATAAGAGGGCTTGTGGACGATGGTGGCTGTGGACTTGAACTCTCAGTTCTCATTGATGGTGTGTTAAGAATCCTGATTTTCCTGTAGCAGAATACTCGTAGAGTTTTATTTGCTTTAAAAGTCTTTGAACACAAAAGTATTGCATAATGTGTTTCTTTCCTTCATGTATTATTTGGAGATTATTATAAAAATGTTCCCAACTGCAGGCCAGCTTGAGTCAAGCATGATATTATGGACTAAAGATTTATGTCCTGCTGTTATTGAAATAATAACACATCAGGCAGACTGGTGAGAAAAGTGGACAGCCCTGAGCAGAGGGCCCAGCTTCCAGGCCCATGCCTTCCTCCTGTCTGGATTGGTGGACACACAGATATCCATCCATTGCTTTGTGAGAAACCCACAGAGTCTAGATACAACATCGCTGCCCAAGTGTAATCACCGTAGACACCTCTCCCTGTGTCTACAGTGAGGTGAATTCTCAGGAAAAAGTCCTTTGCCTGGCTCATCAAATGGCTTTTTTTTTTTTTTTTGATTGATGAGCACCACATGTATCCATTAAAGAAAAAGAAATCAAGAAGTAGAATCAAACTAATACATTTTCTTGTCTTATTTCCCATAAAACACATCCGTTCCTTCAGAGTGAGAAGACTCGAGTGTCATTAGTTTTGTGCCCCAGGTGATAAACCGCTTCAAGTTTCTGCTTGCTCTGAAAGCTTCCACAATATAAATAACTTTTTCTTTAAAAGGCTCATCTGTTTTACATTTTGAGGCAGTTTCGACACCACTGGGTGGGGGATGCTAGCCTGGGAGTCTGTTGAAGCTGGTGCCTGTGTGCTTCCCATCCTGGAGAATGAGGCTGTGTGCCTCTTTCAAGATCAAAGACAGACTCGAATCCAGCTGAGCGGAACTTGAGCTCTGAGGAGTGCAATTTTTGGTGGCAGCAGAGACGTGAAGGATCCCTTCCTGCTCAAATAGCACCACACTGATGGAGGGAGCAGGGTTCACCATGTGCTGGGGGTGTTTTCACCCCAGTCTCCCTCCCGCATCCCTGGCATACCCAACACAGAAATGAGAAAAGCAGCTCTGGGGGAGAGATGCGATTTAGTAGATTGTTGAGTCTTGTATGTTCAGATATATTTTTGAAGACTAGAATTCTTGTAATGTTTGCTGCCTCTCTGGCATCCTTGGAACCTGCCTACATGGAGGTGCTGTGGACTGAATGTCTGTTTCTTCCCAAATCCATATGTTGAAGCCCTGACCAACTGTGGGATGGTATTTGGAAGTGGGGCTTTTCAGAGGTGATTACAGTTAGTTGAGGTTATGAGGGTGGGGCCCCCATGATGGGAGTACCCTTATAAGAAGAGGAGGAGACACCAGAGTTCCCCTTGTCCACCATGTGAGGACAGTGAGAGGCAGCTAGCTGTCTGCAATTCAGGAAGAGGGTCCTCACCAGGAAGTGAATCTACTGGCGCCTTGGTCTTGGTCTTGGTCTTGGTCTTGGTCTGCTTCTAGAACTGCAAGACACCAGTGTCTGTTGTTTAAGCTGCCCAGTCTGTGGTGTGTTGTTATGGCAGCCAGAGATGACTTGAGACGGGGATGAGATTTGGGTGCCCTTTCTGGGGGCATATCTGGGCTTCTGTGTGGTGTATGAATGTAACCTTCCACTTTGGGGTGCATTACACAGAAGAGTGGGGGGATAGACAAGTATTTAGATGGGCTCTTGAAAGGACCTCCTAGAGCTCAGAGAGGCAGTCGTCCTGCCTACTGCAATTAACAGAGGCCTTAGGCCAAATAAGAGGGCCCAGGAGGGAGGGAAAATAGCCTCCACCAGAGGTTGGGTGTCATATCTTTCCACTGGAGCCCTTGGCTTGGAGCCTGTCTGAGTGGGGAGGCAATGCTCCCTTCCAGTGCCCAGCTCGCCCCCACTTTTTCCAGGCTGGCACATGTTGACACCCTGAATCTCATCTCTTTTCTCAGTTATGGGCAAAGGGTTCTGCCCTGGGCTCATGAGGCTGTTGTGAATGGCTACCCATCCTGGCCACAATGGCCCCAGTGTACTTTTGGATGTATTGTTCCCTCAGCTGTGCTATCTGTTCTTCCTTCATTTCCTAGGAAATTCATTCATCTTTCAGCCTTGGGTTGGCCCCATGGGCCTCTCTACACTTTGCACTCTGGTATCTGATGGGTACTTTTTCTAAAGCATGTATTTATGCACTTTGGCACACAGTTTCTGGAGGCGTGATTCTGTCCCTGAAGTAATTGCTATTTGGATCTGGTGTTCTCTTGTAGAATGTGTCTCATCTCCCTTAGATGGCAAGGGAACAGTAAATAAAAGTACGTTTCCAGCCTAGTAGCCTTCCAAGGATGTTCTCCAGGTCTTTGGATCCAGAGAAGGTTCAGCCACTGAGGGGACAGCAAAAGACTTGAGTCCCCAAACCCACTTGAATAAAGCAGGTCCATCACATGTTCAATAGTGAGGTTTCACTGAGGTTTCCTTTAAAGAAAGAGTCTACTCTTAAGAGAAAGTCTGTTTCCGTCAGCTCGTGCTGCTATAACAAAACACCCCAGACTGGGTGTCTTAAACAACAGACATTTATTCCTCACAGCTCTGGAGGCCATAAGTCCAAGATAAAGGTGTCAGCGTGGTTGTGTCTGGTGAGGGCCTTTTTCCTAGCTTGCAGGTGGCCACCTTCTCACTGTGTGCTCATGTGGAAGGGACACTGGTGTGTCTTCCTTTTCACATAAAAGGAAAACTCCTATGGGATCAGGGTCCTGCTCTATGACCTCATTTAACTTCTGTCACCTCCTCACAGGCCCCATCTCCAAACACAGTCACATTGAGTGTTAGGGCTTCAACATACGGATTCTAGGGCCACAGTCCAGTCCATAGCAGAACAGAATCTGCTATACAGCATCCTTAGTTTTAAGATGAGGAGCCTGAGGTGTAACTTGATCAAGGCCTTCCATAGTGACCGGTAGGCCTAGGGCCGGGCCCCTGACACCCCCGCTTCAGTGGCGGGCCATTGCTGTAGTTGCCCAGCTTGGAGTTCTCGGAGACAGCGTCCCTCAGTGGGATGCCTCTGCTTGTGTCGCGGCCATCTCTGACCATACCAGTTCACCACGGTCACTCTTTTGACAGCTGCCTCTTCGGGCTGCTTGTGGTGGCGCTTACCTCTGTGTCTGTATTTGTTGGCACCCACCAAAATGTACCACTAAAATGGGTTTGTTTTGTTACAACATTAATGAGAAGGAAAAAACATTGATTCCCAGCTGGGACCACTGTCTGTGGGGTTTGCAGGTTCTCTCCATGTCTGCATGGGTTTCCTCCAGGGTCTCTGATTTCCTGCCACATCCCAAAGATGTGTGCCTTAGGTTAATTGATGTGTTTATATTGTCCGAGTCTGAGCGAGTGTGTGAGTGGCCCTGTAGTGGAAGGGTGTCCTGTCCAGGGTGGGTCCCGCCTTGCGCCCTGACTGAACTGCCAGCCACCCATGACCTTGAACTAGAATAAGCAGGTTGAAAAATAATTATCTTGTTTTTATTCATCTTTCTTAAATGTATGTGTAGTTCCCCTTTATTCAGTGTTTAATATTAGAAGTGTTTTAGGTCTTTGTTTTGAAGTTTGGTGATGTTTTTGTACCCAGAAATATGCCGCAAGAACTTTTAACTCTTGTTTATATCAATTAGCCTGTGGCAAAATCGGTTTCGTTTTATGTCGTTTCGCCTAAAGTTGTGGTTTCCCAGAACCTATCGACAATGTTAAGTGAGAGCTTACTGTACAATGGATGGAAAATCATTCTGTGTAATGAACAGAGTGGGACAGGTATAGGTTCAGTCGAATCGACCCCATTGGCAGTGCACTTATCAGGAATTTGTATGTGTGTGTCACGTGGATGAGTTTTGAGTAAGAGTTAAATGACGATGAGAAGAAAGGTGGTTTTCCAGAACAGATGTTTCTGTAAATGTCATCAGGGTTCAGCACCCCTTGGAGCACAGTTGGCTTGTAATCCTTGAATTTAGGAGGAGGCCTGACCTTGCAGCAGCTCTGGGGAGACTCTGCCTGAATCAGAGCCTGGCTTCCCCAGGACAGGTTCTGACTCTGGGCTACCCACGCTAGACAACAGCATTAGGGATGCTGGGAGGATGGGATCCAGAGCCCCACACTGTGTCCCTATGTTGCTGGATGGAGACCATTGCTGAGAAGTCACCCTTTGCCCTGCCTTGAGCACCTTGGGAGTTGAGAAGGCAGCAACCAGGACTCCAGAGATGTCAGAATAAAGAACCATCCCACACCACAGACCACTGTACTTTCTCCTATTTTTGATTGGATTCATAATTTCAAACTGTGTCCTGAATGCATTTTGCTTTGTCTAGCAACATTTTTCAAACCACGAAGTGGTTGTTTTAAATCAGGACACGTGTGGAAAATGAAGGCATTATTCCTCCCCTACCTCCCTCCAGTCCTGACCCAAGGGCGACAGCTGAGATTATGGAAAAGAATTAATAAATGTGGCCTTTTTTGCCCCAGTGAATTCACCAGGGTTCTAGTTTTCCTTTCAACCTTCCCAAACATGTAGATTTTGGTGGCAGCGAGGTGTTCCCCAGTCTCAAGAGAACCTGCTATATTGCAGACAGCCCAAAAGGTCTCTAGTGAAACCGCAGTGTGTGTGACAGTGATTGGCAGAGAAGTAAGTGGGGGCAGCATCCTTGGGCAGGAACAAGTGCCTGTCTGTGGAAGGAGCAGAGCCCAGAGCCCACCGCGCCTTCCTGGTGGAGGGCCCCAGACCCAGCCAACAGTGCCTCTTTGTGCTCCTGGCTCCCAGGACTAACGGCCTGAAGCTGGTAGCTGGAAGTCTCGCCACCGGGCAGCAGTTTAAATCAAAATAATCACTTTAAGAAACGGTAGGGAGCTTAGCTGGAGAACCATTTCCTCTGCCCTGAAATGCTAAAACACATTCTGATTTATGCTGTTGGCTCTGGGCAGCCGGCTTGCTGAAACGTTGGGAGCTCAGAGTTATGATGACTCCTCTCTCCCTCCTCCCCCACTCCAGGGATGAAAAAACATTCCAGAAAGGGAATTTGTGGAAGGTCTTTAGTGCCAGCGAGTGGCTGTTGAAAGGACCTGGGTCTGTAGGGAAGTGGTGATGGGGTGAGATGCATGGACCGTGTGAGGGCCAGGCCAGCCAGCGGGAAGTGTGCACTGAGGCCTATTTTGTTTGATTCTGAGTTGAGATTTTTAGGTACTTGTACTCTGCCCCTCTAACTAAACAAGGTTGCTTGAATTTGCTTTTGGAGATATCCTTTCTTAGAGAGAAGCAGGGGCAGTGCCAGCTGTTGGGGAGTGTGCGTGTTGAGGCTCTAATGTCATGTCCCCAAGTTTATGTTGGCTTTTGGGCTGATGCGACACTCCACGTGGGATGATGTCATGACCTCACGTGACTTCTCTCCATAGGTGACAAGGCTGTCTCAGTTTCTTCCATTAAGCAGGTGTGTTTTGGGGGCTGGATGTTGGTTTCCTCCCCGTGATGGTGGGTGGGCCACATGAAGAATGCAGTCCCCGGATGAGGGGAGCAGGTTGCCCACACCTGTACCCTGGGCCCAGGCCTCGCTAGTCTCCTATCTCATCCTTGACCCACTTGGAGAGTCTACCTTCTGCCCTCAGGTGGGGACTAGTCCCTTGGCTTTTCGTTTTCATCCAGGGAACAAGGGCTGACCATGCTTCTGGTGGGTCAGATCCAGCTTCTTCTCTCAGGCAGCTCAGTCTGCAGGCAGGGTCAGCCTCCCAGGACAAGTGGACTCTGCCAGGTGTCTGGGGGTCTGGAGTGTCTAGAAGCGGAGCTGAAAGAGAAAAGGATGGTATCAGTGTTCCAGCTTCCGTCAGTCTCATGGATTTATTTCACATAGATATTGACACACGGAGGAAGACACACAACCATGAGGGTCTGTGGACATGTGGTACTTGCTATGTGGGAACAAGCTCCTGGGATGGGCAGAGTCCTGAGGGAAAGTCCATTTTCTCCTAAGAAAGTAAGGAGTTGAAGTAATAACACCCCTCCACCCCAGTCAACATTCTTCCAGGTGCTTTGGGCTCTCAGAATTTATTCTGTGGGTCCTAAAAAACGTTTCTAGAACAATCAGTAAATTTAGGATAAACAGATTGGCTTGACGGGGCTGGGTGGGCCTTTGACCCGCTCCTGGCCCTCTTGTGTCCTTGTGCCCATGGTGGGGTTTTCCTTGAAGAGGTCCTCAGCCATCCCCTGTTGATTTTGAGATCCCTTGGATAGCACAGGTGCCCCCTCCAGTTGTGACACACTCATGTTCACAGCGCACTCAGGATGGGCTGCTTTTCTCTCATTCCTGTCCCAGGTGGTTCTTCAATTCATCTCCCAGCAAATTCCTGTTAGTGTAAGGTGGAAAAGCGAGTCCAGAAAGCCCTCTCAGAGGGGTGATGGGCTCCTCTGAGTGCTCTGCTAATGGGATATAGGGCCATCTTTGTTCCAAGTCTGGGAAAGAGCGGCCTGTGAGAAGATACTGCCCATTGCCCCTGGGCACAAGGAGCCTGGGATAGCTCAGCAATATCTGTACCTTCTCTGTCACCCTCTAAGTGGGGCAGCTTGAGACACCTGCAGATCTAACAGGCGGAGGCCTGGAGGTTGGGTGGTAGTGAGAGCCCAGGCCTCCTTGACTCCTCACTTGAATATGCTTCTGGGGCCTGTGTCCCTGCCTTGCTCTGGAATGAAGTTGGAATGTCTATTACTGACTGGGAAAAGCATCCTGTTTCTCTTCCTTGTCTTGGCTTCAGGGAAGCTGTGAACGAAGAGAAATGCGCTGGCTGTTTTCCTTCTGTGACTGGGAGGGGAGAGAGAGGTGGTGGCCTCAGGTGGGTTCCTCTCGCAGGAGAAGCTCAAGCACAGGATGAAGAGCAGGTACTTCAGTGCCAGGCCATGGGTGTGTGCCTCCGTGTCTTTAGCTGTTACTCAGGTTGACAGTGGAGACATGAAGATTAGAGCAATGTGTGCTGGGGTCTGGCACATAATACATAGGTGCTGGCCATTTCTCATGTGTAGCGGTAATAGTAACTAAGTTATTCTCAATGGTTGGGTGCAGGAGTATGTTTGAGAAATTGGAGGAGGAAGAATAAAGAATAAGAAATTCTTTCCAACATCGACTGTCCATCTTTGAAATTTACTTGTTTTTGACAGTTTCACCTTGTCATGCTTTTTCTCGCCTTCTTTCATTCCTTCCTTCCCTCTTTCTTCTTTGTAAAGCATCCTAGCTGAGCAGGTGTGGGCTTCACTGGGTGTGTGGATCTGCATCCAATTACTGAGCACATGGAGGAGAAGCCTGTCCCGGTGGGGACCTGGCTGCCCAGACTTGGAGGATGTGGACAGAGATGCCTTTAGATGGCTGCTGCCAGGCCATGGACAGCAGAAGTTGGAGGATGATGCACAAGCTTCTGGTGGTCGATGTGCCATTCATGTAAGAAGAGGAAGTCTGAGAAGAGGCAGCCAGGTGGGAAAGGCATCAGGGCCTTTCCTGGGACCAGGAGGTACAGGTCACACACAGAGGAAGGCCTGGCCAGGAGCCGAAATGCCAAAGGCCTTGAACAGCAGCAGGGTAACTGAGAGTCAGTTCAGAACAGCAGATGGGGCAGCTTGGAGGCTGAAGCCATCGACTGGGACCCCCACCCAACGCTGCCAAGCACCAGCTCATGAGTGGAAATAGATGCGTGCAGATCTCCTGGCAGATCCATGTCTGCACCCATTTGCAGGTTACCTCATAGCCAGATCTAAAGTGTTATCACTCTAAAGCAACCAGTGCAAACTGTCTTTTAAAATCAACTTCTTAAAGAGCTTCAAGCCTCTGCCAGTCCTAAGAGTGAAAACCCATGGGTCCAGGTCATCCGTGTCGGCCTTCTCATCCTGCTCTGTGCGCTGAGGAGAAGGGCACATGCTATACTTGAGGACCGTCATCTGATGGGCTCTTGGACCAGGCTGGGAATGGACCCAGAGTATGTCCACCTTGGCTCCTGCATTGCGTCATGGCCTGTGTGGTTTGTATTCTATTTAAAGAGCTGTTCCACCTTGTCTTTAGTGGCTGGACACACGTCTTCCAAATAACGCTGACAGCATGTTGTCACACATCTATGGTATTTCCATACATATAAAACATCACAACACGCATGCAGCTAAGTGGTTTGAACATAAGCCCCTGGAGGACTAGGAGCCTCCCAGGTTCTGTGCTGTAGGTCTCGGACAGGAACACGGACTCCTGCTTCCTCTCCTGAGTGGGCAAGTGGCACGCTGGCTGCAACAGCCTCCCAGGAGAGGGTGTAGAGGACAGAAGGGCCTACGCTGAATTAGGTTCTGGTCTGTCACGTCCTCAGCAGTCAGAGCTACTGGCTATTTGTCCTGTCCTTCGTTTTCCCTGTGTGTGCAGCAGGTACTGACAGTGACAGTGCAGGATGAGTGCAGCTCCAGGGCCAGCAGGACCTTGTGTCCCAGGTTGAGAGAGGGGGGTTGCTGGCTGGCATCAACGCTGGAAAGAGCACTTTAGATATTTTTTCTGTCTCAGGAATAGGGCCTCTTTTTTATGAACGGGGGCTTCTGAGAGGCAGTTTGGCGTTTAGATGAGTCTAGAACGTGCAGTTAGAAGAGTTTGTTCTTGTTGTCGGTCTGCCATTCAAAAGGCTAATTCTGAACTTTCTCATCATAAAGAGAAAGTTAGGAAACAAAGAGCGCAGTAATGTTTCTGCTTGTTGTGGCATTTTAATGAGGTTCAATATAGGTATGGCCCCATGCAGCTGATCATTTATATTCTAATGGGTCACATCCTCTCTGATTTCCACAAGCCACACATGCAAGTACCATTATTTTATTACAACCCAGATGCCCAGTCACCCAAGCCTGCCATCTCACCTACCCAAGACAACTGGACTCACTTGGGACTGTGTGAACCACACAGATGTTTGGGTGGCTCTCTGGTGTGTGACAGGGCAGGCTCACTTGCAGGATGCTGTTCCAGCAGGAGAAGCATGTAGAGCTTCAGGGAAGAAAGGCCACACACTCAGGATGGGCTCTGAGCAACACAGGGCCTTTTTGTGAACAATTAAATGTGCCTGTGAAAAAAGAGGACTACGATTAGTGTTGCATCCAAAAATAAAAGGTAATTGAGAATGGAAAGTTTCATTAAACATACCTTGATTTCCAAGTAGTGTTGTGGCACCAGCTGCGGAAAGTGGCTTCTGGCCCCTGATGCTCCCCCATCCCAGATACTATCCCCCGTAGAAACAAAGACACAGAGATACATAGCCAGACTGACACAGAAACAGTCACACAGACACATACAAATACACAGACACGCACACAGATACTCGCACTCATGCACGCTTGTGATCTAGTCTGGCTGCACCACGAATCAATCTGGGGTATGGAAGGAGGTGTTTCAGTAAAGACAGAGTTAGCCTAGCACATCTCAGCTTCCCCCATGAGCCTGTCCTCTTGTTGAATCATATAGTTGTTCCTAATCTCTGTCATTCTTGTTTGTCTGCATTGTTAGCCACGCCACACATGGCAGTGAAGAGGGCCCTATGCCTCATGGAGTGTGAGGTCTAAGTGTCTTTATTTTGCCATCCTTTTGACTGTCTAGCATCAGTTATTAGGTTTCCTTGCTACAAAAGTGAAATTTACTCATTTTTCCTTAGAGTTCACAAAGAAACCTCTTTAGTTTCTGCTGCAGTAGACTTCCACTGTGCTGAAAAATGATTTTCTTGTTCTTTGTGCTCTCTTATTTAAAACTCCAGAGTGGGGCATTTGCTTTTATGAATGCTGGGTTTCACGAAAATTCATAACATCTGTAATGGTTAAGTGCGTAAACACACGGTGTCTGCTTTGCTGGTTTAAAAGGGCCTGGTAAGACAGACCTCATTTTCTGACCAGCAGCTTTCTGTCCCCAGGAACCCAGGCCCCTCCCCATGCTATGGAAGTCCCCTTGTGCTCCCAGGAAAATGGGGGAGAGAGGGGGATGGGTCCTGGGCTAAAACTGACCTGCATAGAAATGGAGAATTTTTGAATGTGAAGTTCTAATCAGGGTGAAGCTCTTGGGTTTTGATCTCTGAGTGTTTCAGGGTCTTGTTGTATTCAAAGATGAAGAGAGACAAGGTGAAGGGATGCTCTGCAGGCCCAAGGGACATAGGCAGTTACAGACTGTTCCAGGTGAGAAGAGTTACAGATTGTTCCAGGTGAGAAGAGTCAGGGAAGGATGGTCGTAGCCTGACCCTTGTCTAGGAGACATGGGCATAGCATTGCCTTTCCAAGTGGGCTTGGAGGAGTGGCCTTGCAGCTCAGTTCTGCACAGCGGGGCCTCCTGACCAGTGGGAGCAGGTCCAGCATGCAGGGCAGGCAGTGCAAGGCTTCGAATGGGCTCAGCCTTCACACTTTGTCTCGGGGCCTTTAGGTAATCAGTCTCAAACTTGGGGTTTGGGTGCCTCGCTCTGTTCCAAAATAGCCTCATACTGCTTGGTCAGTTTGCCTTCATAAGCTATCAGGCGAAGCTGAGCTTTTCAACGGGATACTGTCTTCTTCCTCTGTGAGTTGTGGTGGATACACCTTTCAGCATCCAAAGGGAGAAAGTATACCCCTTGGGTGTGCCCAGGTTAAGGAATATGCTGGAGATGTTAACTGCCCAACAAACTATAAATCCCAAAATAAACTCCCTGAACAAGGCAGGAAAAACTCCAAGTCAACTTGCAAACAGGAAACTGGTTTTGTGAGGGCAGTGGGAATGTAGGCGATTTTTTTCCTTAAAATATGTATTTAATATGGTAGTTTGACAGTGAAAACTATCATTTGAGATTTTTTGTGTATGTTTTATGTGTTCCAGTTAGAATGTCTGGGCAAGTGGCATTTTAATGTATATCTCTCATTCTTTACTTTGTAGTTTAAAATCAAGGTATGGGGAAAATAAATTATAATTAAACAGTACAAGAAATATTTTTTTCTACTTGCCAAATTTATATAAATCAATCTAAGAGCCCTAGGCCTTAAGAAATTTTCTTGTGCACAATTGGAATTTTTCTTCTCCTTTTAAAACACTTTAAGCACCTTGAAAATGAGACAACTGGGAAATGAAAAATTTATGAGAAGCTTTTGAGAATAACTGCTGACTCTTTACTTGATTGCCCCCCCCCCACACAAAACCCTTCAAGATCTCTCACCTTTGGATAGTGTTCATAAAACATAGGGGTGAGGGGATTTGTTGTAATATAGCCAGGTTTTTCCCCTTCCCTTCTCAAACAGTTAAGTCTCAGCTTATAATATTTGGCAATATTTTTTATTAAAATTTTCGTTATACTGGATGTGACCTCATTACATGGTTTTCTTGTTTTAGGATCAGAAAACACTGCAGAGCAGAAATATTAAGTAAAGATTTAATGAAGTGTATATATACAATTTTTAAAAATCTGAAATAAACTTTTAAATAACTTTCTTTGGATACATATTTCTTAAAGAAAAAGTGTTAATATTCTTATGATGGTTCTCAAACCCAATGATCTTAAAATGTTATAACTTCTTTCCTCCGGAAACAAATATGCTGTATACCATAGACTGGAGTCGCCAACAGAAGTCACCCAAATTTAAATACTGAGCTTGGTCTAGTGCATCAGAGCACAGTGAACGAGGGACAGGCCTCAGGTGGCCCAAGGCATCTTCACCTGGCACCTGGGTTGGGAGACTGGAACCCTAGGCCAGCAGAGGTCGCTCTTCTCTCTCCAGGTGTGCAGGACCCTGGGGCAGGTGGTGGCTCACCTGGTGATTCAGGCTCCTGCAGGGTGTGTTCCCGGAGACAGGAAACGGAAACCAGGCTCATGAGACCTGGGCCCAGGAGTAGCATAGCATCTTTTCTGCCTTATTCTCTTGATCAGTGCAGCTATAGAGCCCACCCAGATTCAAGAGGAGGTGGAAGAAGACCAAGGCATTGTGCAGTCTTCAGCCCATCGTGCTGCCCCACCCCAGATGCCTGTGATTCTCCCTTCTGACCATTACAATAAACGCTGAAGCTGAGGCCCACGTACCTAGAGACTCCAAGTTCATTGGTTCAGGATGTGGCCTGGGAATGTGTCGTTTTTAAAGCCTAGTTCTCTCAGTTCTGAAGTGTGGCCAAGGTCAAGAGCCACTGTCATACTTGAATAGAATTAGGTGTTTGGTATGTAAGTTGACACACATAGTAGGGCCTCAGTAAATACTTAGTGTGGTGGTTTTCCTAAGGTAGCTCTCTGGGCAGGGCACATATTGTTAGGGAGCTGACCATTAGACCTGGGATATAATCAGGGCCTCCAGAGGGATTTTGTTTTAGAGACCGTTGCTCCAGGCCTCTGCAGGAGTGTCACAGCCCTGTGCACGTGCACCAAGTGTGTCATGTGTGTGGTTTAGTCTTTGTCACAATTAGACCATGGGTCTCAGAAATTTTGAAACGCGCCATGAGGTTGGCAGCCTGTGAGTGGCAGCCATGCAGCTCCTGGACCTGGGGTGGGTGGTCCCTGTGTCATTTCATCAGTAGACATGGGATTCCTGGTCCAGGATGTTCTCTGTTCTCATCAGCACTGCACATGAAGGAACAATTAATCGAAGTCAGGACCTCTTCACATGCTGGAGTCGCACATGCCAATACAAATGGACAGGACACTTCGGCTGCATGTGATATGACAGGTGAATCTCACCACCTGATGTCAGACCAGAGAATGGAGCCATGGGCGAGCATGTGGGATCCACCTGTGGAAGTGGTGTTTTTTAACAATGCGGGTGTGTAGGTGGTAGAAGCATATAGAAGCAAGGAAGTGATTGCCACAAAAGCATTGTTGTGGCATTGAGAAGTCGAGAAGGGTTTCCTTTGAGAGGGAAGGACCATAAACGGAAAGGACACACAGGGGACACCTTGTGGAGAGTATTGGTTTTGTGTCTTCTCAAAAAAACAGGCCTCATGAGGTGTCCTTCACAGTTGGATGGTGGTTTTGCCTCTCCACTCTGCCCCCATCTCTCCAGTGTATCCTGTGTCCCCCAGCGGTTGCAGAGTCACAAGTCCCCTTGTCCATGGGCTGTGGCCTCTCCAGCTTTTACTATCTTCCTGCAGAGACTTTGGTCACGGTTTATTTTATAGGTCGCACCAAAGATGCTCAGACCATTGCTACTGGTCCATAGTCCACAGCTGTGAGTTGGGAGTGTTATTGGGAACATCTTCCCTGGGAGATGATGGGAGCCAGGACTGGGGTGGTGGGCTGTGGAGAGACCTTTCCATGGAGCAGGACTGGGGCTACTGTCCTTGCTGTCCCTGCCTTTTCAGTACATGGCATAGGGGGGCTGGAACAGTGAGTACGTGCAGAGAGCAGTGGAACCCTTAAACCAGTGCCGTAGTCACAGTGCAGTTGCAGACCTGAATTAAAGAAGCCACTGAAATCGGAGTGTTTTGATAAGACCAGGCTATGTGTTGATCATGTTTGGTTCATGGGACACATGTTAGCTTTCATTTGTTTATCAAATGGCTCTCTGTGAACTGGCTGTGCTAGTGATGGACGCATATGAGGTGAAGAGTCAGGCAGAGCACAGCTGGCTGGGCCCCTTGCCCTTCCATTCCTAAAGCTTCCCGCAGGAGGGCAGAATGAAGCCCGGAAGGGCTGTGTTTCTGCGGGGTCCTTGCTGGGTGTCTTGAGTCCATTGCTATGTTTTCAGACCTGTGCAGCTTTCGGCCCTGCCCCAGTCCCCCATGGGCATGATGCCTGTGCTCAGACAGAAGTCAGAGTGAATTCTTGTGCTGGACGGAAAAGCAGTCATTTCCAGCAGAGAATTTGGTCAAGTTTTAATGTGGCTTCACTGGAACAGAGCCTGCGCTATCGGATTTTATTGGGGCTGTGTTTATCTTGAGCCCCGTAGGAGTCATTGCTGCTCAAATGGGTTTTGGAGGTAACCCTGCAGGCTTTGTCTGATGGATCCCACCTTCCTTCATTTCAGGACTCACAAAAGCTTTCCTCTGCCTTAAAATTGCAAAATCTTTCACTGGGGAGCCATGTCTTTGCAGAAGGCTTTAAAAATTGGATTCCACTTCAGTTTTTCATTTTGGAACTTAAGTGTTTCGATAGATGGGTCTTTTGCCCAGTGTGGTGTTTTTGTTTGGTTGGAGCATAAATCTCGCTGACATTTGCTTTGCATGGGCTTGAGAGCAGCTCTGCTGACAGTGCTGGAGATGTTCTGTCCCCTATTATTCTACCCATGACACTTGGAGGGGAGATGTAAGGAAAATTCAGATGGAGCACATGACAGACCCAGTTCAGGATTCACATTTGCTTAGTGGCTGGATTAAAAAATAAACCACCAAACATAGTTGTTCTTCACGCTGGCCCAAAATGACCTGTGGGTGAGAGATTCAAGTGGTAGGGAGTTGGTCCTGGTGAAATGAGGGGGTGTAAGGCCACCTAAGGATACCTAGGGAATGTCCTGAGGGAGAAATGCCCCCTTTGGCCCCGGTCTTTTCCCTTGAGCCAGGGGTGTATGTGCCTTTCTCTCTGGACAAGAAGATTTACTAGTCTTTCTCTTGGAGATCAATTTGCAGCCACAGACACATTTTTACTTTCCACTCATCAGCTGGAATTGACCTTAGATGAGCTTTACAGCCTTGAGGCCCAGATGGCTGGCCAACCCTGCCCCTCTCTGCTGCTGCTCATCATCCCTGACCTTAGCCAGCACTGCCTGAGGATGGACAAGACCACAGGAGGAAATGACGTTGCTCGCAAAAGTGTAGATTTCTCCAAAATTAGGCTGTGTAAAGGTAGTTCTTGTGGGTGCATTGTCAAGCTGGCCTTTGGAGCTGGGCCCGTGGAACTTGCTCTCAGCTTCATGGGGAGGAGGGGCTGTGAGCCCACGAACCCATTCCACTTCTGTGGGGCCCAGCAGTGTGGACTACAGGGAGGCCAGCAGGACAGGATCACTGAGGTGGTCAGGTACATGGAGCTGAAGGCTGGTGTGATACAGGCTGTTCTCCTAGGGAGGGGAAAGCACTGAGACACTGCGCACTGAGCTGGGTGTGTGGATGCCAGTGGGGGGGACCAGGGATCTGGAGGATGTGGCTGCCTGTGCTAGGACTATGGGCTGGGCAGGGCTGAGGAGCTGCTGCAGTGTAGAGTTGGTGCACTTGCCTACCTCCCCTGCTCCCTTCTGGGCAATTGCGGGGTTTGAGGGATAGTCCCCCCTCGCCTGTGGCCCTGCTTGTATTTTTCAAGTCCAGAGGTACAGAGACAGCTGTGTGTACAGGCCCAAGGGCTGGCACTGCAGCCTCTTCTTTGGGATCCCTGCTCACCACACCTGGATCCCTGGGGCTCAAGGCTGCAGGGAACTCTGCCTTTTGTCTGCCATCTCAATGCTTAATTTAATATCTTATTGATATTTTAAACAAATAATCAGTGCTTTCTTCTGTAGCTAATTAGTGCATATAAATTTTAGAGTAGAAAAATGTACCAATGTCAGTCTAAGGAAGGCTGCTCCCTGCCCCGTAGAATGTCATGGACTGAAAGCCCACTGTGACCTCAGCACTGTGAGTGCCTCTCTATTTTTCACTCCAGTTGAATGAGGTCAGCCTTGCCATGACCTGGTCAAGGTGACCCAATAGTCAGCTCTCAAATCCAGACAGGACAGGACATCTGTGCCAAGCCGAACATATGTCTGTGGTTTGGGGACCCCTGGTTTAGATTCTTGAGTCAGGGACATTATTGGTTAATGCTTAGCCTCAAAAAGAACATCTTTTTCTGGGCATGGGAGATGGGCAGTCTCTTCTGAGATGAGTTGCTCTGCCTGCTTTCATTAAAGGGAATGATGTTATGTGTACAGCTGCCTCTGAGATACAGAAACAGGAAATCCTTCTTCTTTTCAAACTAAACTCTATCTGTCCTCCAAACGTGACTTCTTGCTCTCATCCCTTTTCTTAAAAACAACAAACTTAGACTGTGAAAGTAATGATATGAATTTTGTAAAAATCTCAAATCATAAACTATATAATGTCAATTCCTACCTTCCAATTTCTTCAAAAGCCACAAGTAGTTACTGGTAACCGTTGGGTGTCTATCTTTTCAGTTTTTTTTTCTGTAGACATACAAAAACTTTTTTGTGTGTAGAAAGTGTTCATATTAACTTTTTTTTGAAACTTTTTTTTCTTTCTTAATATGGCAACATAAACAAAGTTTACTTCTGGGTCTGGATGTATACTTCTTTCTTATTCTTTTAATGGCTGCAAAATAGACCAGAAGCTCCATTCCTTCTGTAAATAAACTGATAGGAGGCTATTGGGTGCCCCTCCCCTCTGTCTCCACCTTTTTGCTTCCACAATGAGGCTGTGTGCTATTAGCCATGTGTCTTCCCAAACCTACTTAGGGGAGCTGTGCACATAACTTAATTACATCCATAAGTCCAGTGGGAGATAGTATGAAAAGGAAGGAATAATTCAAGTTGAATGCTTTGAAAATGCAGAATGAAGAAAACTTTTTAAAACAGTTGCAGGTGAATTAGGTCTGATTCATAATGAAAATCAATCAGAGTTTTGTATTCAGGTTCATAGGTATATGTAAACATACCACTTTAAGAAAACCAAATCAGGAAATAGGTAATATAATATATGGGACTTATGAAGAAATTAACATAAACAGAAATCAGTAGATTTTTACTCAAAGAAAGGCCTGGGCTTTTCATATCAGTTGGTTGGTTAATGGTTTATTTGTGTGTTTTAGGTTAAAATATAATATTTATTGTAGGTATGCATCATTTTTTATGATTTCCTCTCTTTATTTGATGGGCTTCATTTATAAATGAATCCTGGTCATGTTGTTGAGAAGGTGTCAGCTGACCTGCATTTCATAACATGGCTGTACCTTCATTTCATCACTCCCTGCTCTAATTATTTAAAATTTTCTTTCACGTGGCTCCAGGTATGTGAAAATGTTCACAGATTATGCCTGAGCTTGCTGCCTACTGTGAGATGTCTGTGTTTAATTATAGATATGCATATAAATGTGGCCTGACATTTATAAGAGTGGCATAGAGTATTAATTCATTTGTCTCACTATGAATGCAATTCAGGGAAGTGACTGTACATAGTTTAATTTATTTAGAGGTGGGACAGCGGGATGATGGCTAGTTAGTGTATATTTAAGCAATACCTTGAGGTAATTTGAAAATGGAATTCTCCCTTGTTCTCAGCTTGTGTTTACTCTCTGATGTCTGTAATCATTTAGACATTACGAATAGGGAGATTATGAAATACCCAAAGGGGTTTTAAGAAAATTAACTACATATTTCTCATTAAAAAAAAAAAAAAGCACATAGAAAACTAGAGATAGGAGAACTTTTTATAGTGTTAACATCTATGCCAAACTAAAAACAAACATTAGTGATTTAACCTAGATATTCTCGTTAATATAAAAGCTAATTTAAAAATGCCTTACCTGACATTGTTCTGTAAGAATTGCTAACGTAGTGAGACATGAAACAGAAACAGGAGGAGGCTTAATGACTCGTACAAGATGCAGTTGTTTTTTTACAAGACTTCGTACCTTAAAATCCCAAGTAGATAGACCAACAACTTTTAGAATTAATTTTGAATTCATTACTATATTTGCATTAAATATATTGGAAAAGCTTTCCAATGTATCACTAATAATCAGAAGCTGTATTGGTGGGGATGGGGGTTGGGGAGTGGTGGTGGTGAATTCCACTGCAAAAGGACCAGATAAACCATACCACCATACCATCATGTAGGTCTTATTGAAGTAACCTAAAAACTTTACTGAATGATGTAAAAGCATGTTAGAAAAATGAAAATTTAAAAGTGTAGTATAATTTATTCATGCTCTGGAAAACTAAATGTTTTAAAGATAACAGTTCATTCCAGTGCAGCAAACTTTGAAATAACTTCAGTCTACACCCTAGCAGGGCTTCCGGGGAATGCTGGGCAACATGGCCCTAACGCCATCTGGAAGAATAAAGAGATGGTTAAATGACAGAGAAGAAATTTAGTATGGAAAATGATAAAAGGAGATCTTTACTATGCTTTAAAATATAAAGCTGCAAAGGTTAAAACAATATGGTACTGCCCCAAATGATGACTATTAATAGAATAGGCAAAAGATACTTGTAAATTCATAGAAGAAAAATACTGGGTGGTACGGAAATTAAGAAGTGCTCAGAATCCTTCAAAATGCAGAAATTGAAATTAATCTTAAGGATGGGTCACTTTTTGGCTAATTGCAAAGATTGAAAAATTATATTCTTATATACTACTGGTAGATGTTTAAGTTGGACCAATCTTTTCTGCTTTTGAGCCAGTTCTTCCACTTTTGTGAATATGTCTGAGAATATGGGGAGAGAAATAAAGATTTGTAGTCAGGGACGTTTATAATAGCTTTATTTGGTACAGTTAACAATGAGAAATAGCCTGAGTGTTCAGTAGCAGGAGAACAGTTAAGTAAACTTGGTAAGCTACATAAAGAAGTATTTTACAGACATTTAAAAAAATCACATTTTCTAAGAATAATTAGAAAATACAGCAAAATCTCTATAATATATTACTATCTATAATGAAATGGGAAAAATTTTATAAACTAATATTCATCTTCTCAGTGAGGACATACTGAGTGCTTAATGTGCATCAGGCAGTACCCCCAAACTCCTGAATCTGTTTGAACTATACAGAAAACTTCCCGTTTTTATAAAGCATATAGTCAAAGGAGGAATATAACATATTATTAATAGTAATGTAAGAATGAAAAGCTCAATTTACAAAATTACTCTAACCTTGTAACAAAAATGGTTTGTGTCAGCATGTACAGTATATAAAGTTTGAGAAGTCGGAAAGAAATGTGCCAAAAACTTGTTTTGTCTGGGTTAAAGTATGACAGGTGATTTTTGGCTGTTGTTGTTTTTTCAGTGCTTTCCAGTACTTTCAAAATTTCTATAAAAGCTCACTTACATTTTAGTCATCAGAATAAAGTTGAGAAGAAAATCCCACAGTCTCTCATTCTCAATGTTACCTTGCAATTGTTGATTTTTCACATTTACAGAATATCATTTACTTTAATCCATGACTTAACCACTAGTTTCTGCCCAGCAAGTCATCCTGTACAGTTGCAGTCTTGGAATTTAACCACAGTACGTTAGATTTTCTTAAGGAACACTTTGGTTATAACGCAAATAAAGACGTAGGTATGTCGAGGTTAAAAATACCACGAAACAAGAAATGGGGCCTGGAGTGTATCTCAGGACATAGAAAGGCATAAAAATAATGTATACCATCAGTACTGGTGGAACGCTCTATTCTCCCCTCTCCATGCATTTCATCCTGTGAGATGAGGTGGCATTGCCACCCCACCCCCATTACATGGGTGGCTTGGAGGTGCTGGGGTCGAGCAGCTGGTACTTGGCTGATCTGGGATTTGAACCCAAGGAGCAAAACCGTAGGACATCTCCAACAATGCCCTCAGCATTTCCTCCCAGGCAAGCAGTGTTTCCCTAGCAGCCCGAGTCCAGAACCAGCCTGGCACCTTCCCCTAGTGGCTTAGGACAGAGAGGACCTGAAGGGTACCAACTCTCTGCCTGTGGAGCACGGTGGACTTA
Source organism: Eidolon dupreanum (assembly GCA_028627145.1). Classification (NCBI taxonomy): domain Eukaryota; kingdom Metazoa; phylum Chordata; class Mammalia; order Chiroptera; family Pteropodidae; genus Eidolon; species Eidolon dupreanum. Next base: position 90,380,790 of record CM053509.1, read on the forward strand.
AACGAACCATAATGCCTTTCATTGGTGTACACTAAAGGACAGACTTCTCTTTTTTGCCTTGCTGAAAAATTAGACCATTTGTCCAAGTCGGCAGTTTGTGGCAGCAGAGAAAATCAAGATTCTCTCTGTGGCTTTGCTAAATTGAAGCTTCTCTTTTCACAGTCCAATTCAGAGCTAATTCAAAAGTCCTGTGATTTATAAAAATAAGACATGAGATTGACGCTCCCATTTCTTGGGGGTTTCCCAAAAGACTGGAGTTGGGGTATTTCCTGAAAGTGGTCTTCTCTTCCCCTCTCAGGTCTCAGGCTGGATAGTCCTGTGGAAATCTTCATAAATAGTTTGGGCAATGGCAGCTCTCCAGGTCTTTGGAGCACAGTATATTAAGATGTTCTCTCAGATACTTTGCTCTCTGTTTCATGTTTTCATACAGAGTGATTAGAGGCCAGTTAAATGGGAGCAGGACCAGTGGTTGCCCAGAGTTGGGAGTGTGGCCTAGGCCTGTCCTGAATCCCTGTCTCAGAGCACCCGCTCTTGTATGAGGGCAAGTAGACCAGGTGCGTGCTTTACTTTATTGCTGGTTACCACCAGTCATCCAGAATCACAAAGGCTTTCCTTCCACATCCAGGGAAAGGACTTGTTTTAACGGCTTCTGTGTATTACAGACTTGTTGCCAGGGGTGGAAACAGATGTGTGTATTTTTCTTATTTTTCCTGATGTCTGAAAGACACATGTTATTTGTCACTGGCTTCCAGTAGGCCACAAAGAAACATTCAGTGGCTCAGCCATGTGGCCGGTCGATCTGACTTGGGGCGCACAACTGAAGCCCAGTGCTCCCTCTCCCCTTTATTTCCTGGAGGCTTGTAGACTGGGGGAGCCCTGTGGGCAGTGCTGGTCACTGGGTTAAGGAGGACTTGCTTTGGCAGAGAAGTGAGTACAGCTGGCAAAAGGCCTTTCTGGGGTCTCCTCTCCTGCCAGGCAGGCTGCTTCTTAATTGCAAACACATGGCTAGTTCCAGAGCAGGGACAATTCTCCATGTCCCGCCTGGTGACAGCTGTGTGTGTGTGTGTGTGTGTGTGTGCGCGCGCGCGCGCATGTGTGTGTGTGTGTCTCACCCCCAATGCCCTGTTTCTTGTCAAGGAAATTGGGGTGCCACATACCAAGGACAGTGGACAGCTGCCTCATCTCAGATGACACCCAAACATGTGCCTGTCCAGAACATTTTTGGTGTAGGTTGGTGAACATTGGGATCTTGTGTTTCAGTCCCCCTCTATTTACTGTTGCAGTTTGTTGAACGACTACAAATATGTTTACTGTTATAAGTAGACTTCTTGAACGCACTGTGTCCACAGAGGGCCACCCTGCACAAGGCTAAGGGCACCTTCCTGTGCAGGTGAATCGCCTGGCCAGAAGCTTCACTTAGACTGGAGAGGACCCTGTGTATACAACAGAGTGAGCAGGTTGTGGGGACTCCCAGGCTTGTATCAGACCAACTCACATTCAGTGCCCAGTAGTCACTCACTTCCTTGTGGCCTTGACATCCCTTTCCCTTCCTGAGGTCCTTCCTGATCTGCAGGATGCCAGCTGCAGCCTCTTTCTTGCAGGTGTGCACAGTGATTCCTGGGAATGTGTGAGGTAGAGTCTGGCAAGTATGCAGTCAAGAGATCTCATTCTTATTTTCTCAGCGAGATGTCGCTGTGCTAAAGTCTCACTGTGAAGGACCTGCTTTCTAGGAAAGGTGGAAGGGCAGAAAGGGGAAGGGTGGAAACAAGCGGGGGGGTCTTAGAGGAGCTTTGGTGACTCCAGCAGCTATGAATTTCAGGAATTCAGGAGACCGAGAAGCCTCCTGCATCGGGAGCATTGGGGGTGTTGAGTATTTGGGTTTTCTCTGAGAATCTAACCTAACTAAATGTAATCCTGATTCAGCACCACTTTACCAATGTGTGCCTCTTGATTTCTCCTTGTTTTCTCATTATGAAAGTTTTCATGTGTAAAAATGTTAAAAGATAGTATAGCAGACACAAGTAAACTTTCTAACTAGATTCAACAGTCCTTAATGTTATGCCATGTTGTTCTCCTTCTCCCTTGCCACCCCCCCATGACATTTTATAAAATTGTTTTCTGAACAGTTTGAAAATAAGTTGTTAACATTATGACAGTCTTTCCACCTAATACTCTAGCAGCCATGTGGAAGAGAGACTGTTCATGGTGTGACTGCTGCCTGACCCTGCCTGACTGCCACTGGACCCTTGTGCTAGATCCAGCTAGTTGTGGGCCAGAACAGAGATTGCTTCTCGAAACCTCCACAGAGACACCATCTGACCTCTCCTTTGTATTCCAGGCATGCTGGTTCCAGGAACAGGCTGTTGCCTTTCCCTAGGCAAGGACATGAGGCTTTTCCCCTTTATCTTTGGTGGGTCACGCCCCACTACTCCTGTCCATCCCGCCCTGTCCCGTATACCCCTTAGCACCTGCCATGTGGCACAGAGGGTTTCCATGGCATCTTGATGCTGCTGCCTAGGACTGGCCTTGTATGTAAATTCTCTTTATGAACTCAATATAATAATGGAGTTGACAGCCTCTGTCTGTTGGCCCTAGGGAATTTTATGTAACAACCCACCTCTTAAGGATAATGACTTTCTTTACACAACAGTTACACCATTTTTACACAGAAAAAAATTAACGGCAATCCCATGGTATGCTGGAATGTTTACTGGATATTCACTCTTCTCCAGATCGCCCGAAACTGTCTTACTCTTTTCTTCTCTCCAAAGCAGTATCCAGTCAAGATTCACTCATCGATTTGGTTTTATAACCATTTGGTCTCCTTAATCCATAACAATCCCCCCTCCTCATAGTTTTCTTACCTTTATGACCGAAACGATAAGGAAAACGGAGGCTAGTTTGCTTGTGGAATGTTGAATGTTCTGAACCTGTGGGACACCTTCCTCCCAGGGGTGTTGTGCTGTTCCCTCTGTCCCCCAGGCTTGCCCTTAGGCTAGATGCTTGAACATTTGTGGCCTGTGCATTGGACAAGGGCAATTGTGGCTTGTCGGTCAGGCAGTCCCACTAGCAGTGATGATATGTTTGACCACGTATGGTGACTGCTTTCCTCACCTCTGTCAAAGCATATTGTTCTTCCATCTGTTTCAACTAAGCAGTCTGTACAGTCACATTTAGATGCTTTGCATAGATCTTGTTTCCCAAACAGCCTTCCACCCATGGCTTTTGTCTTAATCAGTTATTACATGGCAGATTGTGTCATGGTGAGGCAGATTGTGTCATGGTGAGGCAGATTGTGTCATGGTGAGGCAGATTGTGTTGTGGTGATATTCTAATTTAGTCATTTCTCCTGAAAAGTGTCTTTCTACCCCAGTTTTTGAGAATCATTAAGGAATGATTTTTTTTTAACACTCTTAGTGTATCATAATTACTTAAAGTCGTTTTTATTCTTCCTGATACTATCACTGAAACAGCTTTAGGCTGACGCACATGTCCTTTTGACTTGACCCAATTACTGTTTGATCTTTCTTGTCGTCTGGCACAGTGAAGTGTCCCTCACTCACCTTCGTGTCTCTCGCCTCGGGCTGACAATTAGCCACTTTCCCAGGACCCCAGTCCTTCTTAGTGGTGTACAGAGACCAGTGTGTGGGCGTGGTGTGCTCATGGCTACTGGGCTCATTGTTTCTAGACCCTCCATGTGGCCAGCAACAGGAAAAACGTTTTAAAAAATCCTGACTTTGTCCACATAGTTCAAATTCAAATTTAGTATTGGAATGTAGGCCTCTTTACCTTTTCATCACTTTCATGAATTCCTCACATCCCAGATCTGGTTAATGCTCAATTTGCCATTCCTTGAAGGTTCTTTTCTTGGTTCTGTTTAGTAGTGAGTTTTCAAAGCTGCTTTTCCTCCATCTCTACTCCTGTTCTCTCTTTATCTTGCATAAGTTAAGAACCAATTTTACATGACATGCCAGGAATGCCTGGGGACTTTCTCAGCTCCCTTGTACTTTGGACCTCCTTAAAAGCATTTTTGTTCTTATGAGCTCCATATACCTCTGGTCTGCCCTGTGAACCAAGCTCAGCTGGGCCAGCCATCCTAGTGGCACTTCGAGAGGAGGTGCCACTGCCAGTGACCTGAGTGAAAATTGGAATGTGGACAACTGCTGGACAGGCTCTAAGTGGACAGTTTGTGGGTCTCATTGTCTTGGGTTGCGTGGGCAGGTAGCCGCTGTCTCCACATGGAAGAGTGCTGTCTGCCATGTGGCCTCAGAGGGTTCAGTCAAGGCTTTGTCTCAGATTTCTGCTTTGCCTCTCTGTGGCCCACTGTGTAGTCCTTGAGGCCTGGAAGATTGTCAGTGGTCACTGAAATAGAAGTCGTGACTTTGTAGAACAGTATGCTTAAGTATTTTAACTTCGTATAGCAGTTCATGTTAGCAAAGTGTTTAGAGTGACCTGGATTTTTTTGTTGTTCTTTTGTGAAGAGTCAATTACTAGGTTTTCCCTGAAGGTGGCTGAAGTTTCTAGATCTGGAAGGGCCAAGCTTAGGTCCTGTTGCCTCAGCTGTTCAGGGGGTGGTTCCTAGGCCTCCGTTCAAGATGAGCTCACTCATCTGCAGCTCACCTTGCTCTGTCCGTATTACCTGCAAGCCCAACCTGAGAGCTTCTGTGACTCTGCTACCATCCTGCCTTGGCTGGGTCAGGGCCACATATACTTCCTGGTGAACTGAGACAGTGGAATTATAGGGGGTGGCTGTGATGGGGGGAGTAGCCATGCTTACTGGTATTTGTGTAATCGCTGAAGACTGCAGATTTATTCTGTCCTGGGGACAGGAACATCTGCTTTGAGCACTGCCTTTGGCTTTCCTCTCTTGGGGATGTAGGAGAAATACAGGCACTGGCCTTGCTCACAAGGAAAATCCATGCTGGGGTTTTTGTTTGTTTTGTCTGTTTTGTGAAGTGCTTATTTTCCCCTCTGTTACTTTTACAGTATGCTTGTTTTCTTTCTCAGCTACCATTTCATAGATTAGATTTGCATTAAGCCACAATGTATTTTCTCCTTCATTAGAACTTTGTGAAATTCCGATCAGATAGTTCCGTAGCAGGATCTCACAGGTAGCCAGAGGTAGCCCCATGCAGTCCTGAATTGAGGCTTCCTTGAGGAGGGCCTGCTGCAGCCTTACCTGCCTTCATCATTCTGAGGGAATGAAGTTTCAAGTGCACTGAGCAAGGGAACTTTGTTTTCTTACTTCTTGGGCCAGGATCCATGTTCCTGCTTTCTTGGAGACAAGGCTCCAAGAGCTTGTAATACATGCCTGGGGTGAGTCAGGACTGGGCTTCTCTGGTGGCCATGGGTTTCCAGTGGAGGCCTTACTCTGAGATCATAGGTTAGGAGATGTTTGTATCCTGCAGTGAATATCTGAGCTGCCCTTCTGCTTGAGGGAGTGGGAGGCTGAGCACCATACCTAGGCAGGTTAGCTGTATCTGAATGAGTGGAGTGGGGTGACTGGCCTCAGGTCTCTGGTGATTGGGGGTGACAGGAGCCATGACCGGAGGGCCTGCACATGGGAGCAGCAGCCAGACCTGCCTGCACATGTCACTGAGGGAGCAGGCTGCAGTGGCTGTGGAAAGGAGATCAGGACAGTGTTGAAAGCACAGTAGTGGCTCTGTGGTGATGGGACAGTGTTTCTTAACTAATGAAGAAATTGGGCAATAATAAGGCAGTATGAGTGCCTGTCACATACTGTATGAATCAGTTCGGGCTGCTGTAACAAGTGCCACAGACTGGGCAGCTTCACCAACAGACATTCAGTTTCTCACAGTTCTAGAGGACAGAAGTCTGAGATCACAGTGTTGGCAGGGTTGGTTTCTCTGAGGCCAGTCTCTTTGGCTTACCGATGGCCGTCTTCTCCCTGTGTCTTCACACTGTCTTTCCTTTGTGGGTGTCTGTCTGCAAAGTTCCCCTGTTTGTAAGGACATTGGTCATATTATATTAAGGCCCACCCTAATGATTTCATTAGAAATTGATGACCTCTGTAAGGGCCCTCTCCCCAGATAAGGCCACGTTTTGAGATGTTGGGGGTTAGGACTTCAGGATATGAATTTTGGGGAACATGATCCAACCCATATACGTACTTAGATTGTACGGCACTGGGCCACATAAGTACCTGTTGTACTTTGCAAATCAGGTCCTACATGGGTGGAGGAGTGAGGGAAAAGGATCTTGATGACTGACCCTCCCCATGAACTGTGTGCAGCTGCCCCCATGACAGTCAGTCTTGGCCCCATGTTGAAGTCACTGTGCCTCTTACCTGTTCGGGCTGGGACATAATCTCCTGGTTCTTTGCGGGGTCCCCAGGACACCTCCCTGCAGTGAGTGCTGGTATTCCTCTTCACCTGTAGCATGTTAGGCCATTCCTAGGGAAAATCCTCCAAATTTGTTTTTTCCAACAGTCTTCACCTGTTGTGGCCACAAACATGGGCAAACAGACACTCTGCTTTTCTGTAGGAGAGCTCTGTGGCTGCCTGGGTGCTGAAAGGGTTCCTGGACTCAGTTCTAACGTGCGTGTCGAGGCTGCCCCACACCGTCAAGCAATTCTTGGATGTCAGCACAGTGAACGAAAATTCAACTCAATTCTGAGATATCTGGCTCAGAGATAGAATCAGAGTCCACAAGTAAAGGGCTCAGTCCCACAAGAACACCCTCTACATCATATGCTAGTTGCAAATGCAGGTTGTGACCTATGCTTCTGACCAACTGGCTATAGATAAGAGGTTCTCACAACCCCCCTTTGGGTTTGATAAATTCGATAAAAATGGCTCACAAAACTCAAGAAAACCCATTTACTCACTAGATTACTGATTTATTACAAAGGATAATAAAGGATATGAGTGAATAGCCGGGCGAAGATTCATAGGGCGAGGCCCTAAACGAAGAATCTTCTGTCTCCATGGAGCTGGAGCCTTGCACAGTGGCATGTGGAAGCGTTCTGATTCCCCAGCATCTAAGCTCTCCAGAAAAGGGCTGAGGAGCTGTCCTTTTGGACTTTTGTGGACAGTTCACTACGTAATCACAGTTGACTCAGGCTTTGGCTGTTGGCAGTTGATTCAGCCTAAAGCCCCTCCACTCCCTTGAGGTCAGGGGGTGGGACTGAAATTTCCAACCCTCTAATCAAATGGTTGGCTCCGCTGGCAACCGGCCCCCACCCTTGGGTGTGGTTTAAAAGTTCCCTTATTAACATAAATTTCAAGGGGTGTTAGTAGCTGTGAGCCAGGAACTGTTGATGAAGACCAGCTATGTCTGAGAAATATAGTTTCATCATCTGAATGACTACTATATATACACATGTATTTCTTATAAATCACAATATTGTAGGTACCTTTGTTGGAATTTCTGTACTATTATTTCTTATTCTCTTATGTACCAATTATCAATAAGTATTTTTCTGCATAACTATTAACATGTGGCAAAATCTAATTAAAAAGTGTGTCTGATCCCTGTTCAAGGTCATCCCCATTGTCAGTGGCAATGATTTCTCTTCTGCTTTTCTGTGGGCAGATCCACTGGGTGTTTTTAGTAGCCTGCCATGATGAAGTAACCTCTTGAGCTAAAGCCGACCCCACTGGGTGTTTTTATAGGTCACCTCCACTTGGAAACACTCTGCCCTCCCCTTTCACTGCCATCACTGATGTATCTCTCCTCCTGGCTTTCCTTTCTGTGTCCACCCTCTTAATGCCAGGGCTTGGGGATGGCCCACTCCCTTTGTTAGGGAACCCTCACCCCCCAGCCCCTTGGCTTTCAATATCTTTTGGAAGCTGAGAGCTACCAGATTTTCATCTGTGGTCCAGACCAGGCCATAACAAGGTTTTCCTTTCCTTTTGAGACATTCCTTCAGGTCATCTTGGTATCTCCAGATGCCTTCTCAAAAATTGCTTTTGCTGCCCACGAGGGGTTATACGGTGTTCCTGGGTGCCAGGGAACTGGAGCCTGGGGACTGCAGAGGCCTTTTGAAGGGAGGACACAGACCTGCAGCATCACAGGTTCTATCTTGAGGGTACAGGGGGTGGGTGTAGAGGTGGATTACTCAGGAGAGCCAGAGTTGGTTTGGAATGCCGGAGCATGTGTGCAGAAACCCCAAAGGGAAACATAAAAACATTCCAGCCCTGGTACTCCCAGGTAGGCAGCTTCAGCAGCCACAAGTGGCCCTGGTGTGTGCAGTAGGTGGAGGCAGCCTTGCTGAGGCTGCTCGACCAAGGGGAAACAAAAATTCAGGGGACAGAATCTGAGGGGGAGGGTTCATGGTAACAGCTTCTGTTGCCCAGTGTGATCGATCCCATTTGCATGGAGCACTCTCAGGTTGGTTTGTTCTCTCTTCTCAGCCCTGGCTGTGTGTACTGGGATTTTCTAAGATCCTAGTCTCAGAGGTTCTGATTTCATTGGTCTCTGTGGGGCCCTGGCATTGATCTTCCTCAAATTCCCCAGCTGATTGCAATGTGCAGGCAGCAGTACTCTGATCTAGTCCACCCCCTGCCTTTCACATGAAGAAACTGGGGCTTAGGTAGCTCTAGAGGCATGCCCAGAGCCATCCCCTATGTGGCGGTTGACACAGCAGACTGGGATTGAGGTTCCTGACTTGCCAACGATGATGGGATGTGGTGAGCTGTCACAGTGGAACACAGATGAAGCACACAGACATAAAGATGAGAGCTGTCATTGCAATCTTTTTTCTTTTAACTTAAAAATTAATATGAATTTTGCATTCTCCTCCATAAATATATGTATATATAAATTTTTTTTGAGTTTTCAAATTTCATCCCGAATTCTGACTTAAAAAATATAGCCCACTCTCTGAGAAGATGGGCATGTTTCCCTTGTGGCTCCTGACTCATCTCCCTCCAGTCATACACACGTAGACACACATATAGACACACATACACCACCACACACACAGATACACAGACACGCACACCCATAGACAGACACACAGACACACAGAGACACAGATATACAGACACACAGACATATACATATCTACATATACACCAGACATATATATAGACATAGACATGCACACACAGACAGACATACAGATGTAGACACAGATACACAGACATAGACACACAGAGATGTACACACACACACACTCACACACGGACTTCTCACCTCGTCCCAGGGACCTTAGGGAAGGACACTGAGAAGCCTGGGTATTTTCTGTACTGTGACCAACCTGTGAGGTGCTGGATGGGTGAAGGGATCAGAAGCTTATGGAAAAGATGGGAGCAGCTGGCTGGTGGCGGATACTTCTGTGGCGTAATTGTTTTGTTCCTGTACTCTCTAAATTCTTGCCCCAGTAAAAGCATAAACTGCTTCATTCAGTACCTGAACCCTGGACAGGTGACCATCACCTTCCTGTGTCCCAGGGCTCTGCCCCTTGCCATCTTCCACAGCTACAGGTAGCCTGGCCGCTTGGCCAGCTGGTTGCCCAGTGGTGGGCATTCCACCATAGCCAGGCCACCAGGCTCCTCTCTGGAGCTGAGGTGGGGAATGAGGAGCGACTTCTTCAGGGGCTGCTTAGGCAGAGCCGTGGAAGGGACATTGGGGACTGTATTTTTTTCATGGGGCAAGAAAAGAGGCCACAATCCTTCAGGAGCAGAGACCAATGACACGGAAAGGAGCAGAAAGGAGAGGCAGAGAGGGGATTTTGCAGGGCCTAGAGGTTCTGATTCTGGAGCAGCTGTCATGCCACTGGTCCCAGGTAGGGAAACGGCCCAGCGTCTGGAAGTCAGAGTTCCTTAGAGCTGACTTACATGGAATTGCATCTTTTGCAACAGAGAGGGCAAAGCCAGCACTCATGGAGCTCTGGGTGGGCCAGCTCACCACTCTGGTTATATTTTGTGTTCCCAAGCTGTCTCAGCCCATTTAGGCTGCTCTAACAAAATACCGCAGCCCGAGTAACTTATACACACAGACATTTATTTATCACAGTTCTGAGGGCTGGAAGTCCAAGGTCAGGGTACCGGCATGGTCACGTTCAGGACAGGGGGCTCTCCCGGCTTGCAGATGGCCATTTTATTTTCATGTCCACATATGGTGGGAGGGGCGAGGGTGTTTTCTGGGGCCTCTCTTATAAATGCACTAATCCCATTCATGGAGGCCCCACCCTGGACCTAATCACCCCAAAGTCTCCACTTCTAACACCATCACGTTGGGGATGCGGTTTCAACACATGAATTTTGAGGGGACGCAAACACTAGACCATAGCACAAGTCCAATGGGGCCGTTGCTAAGTGCTGCTAAGTTCTGCCCCGTTCTTTTTGTTTTTTTTGCTTTTTTTGTTTTTTTTGTTTTTTTGTTTTTTTTTGTTATATAAAAAGGTTAGACTTCTATATAACCAGATCAGGCAGTTGTTCCTGTTCCTTCCACAGAGAACCATGGAGCCTTCTCTGTAATAGATTCTGCTTCCCTCCACCTCAGAGAGCTCTGTTAGGAATGACTCAGATTTCAGCACACCTGGTGTCCAGGCTTCGAGGGTTGGCTCAGCGGGGAAGGGCTGGCAATGCCACGTGGCAGGGTGTGTGGCTGTGATGGGGTGGAGGAAGGGGACTTATGAGAACGCATGACCTTTTGTTCTGGTTAAAGATATTACAAAAGATACTAGTGCCCGGGAGTGCTGTTGCAAGAAAAATTGAGTTTTTCTGCATGACTTTAATGAAATACTTAACTGTGCATAACAAAGAAGAGAAATCTGTCATCTTAGAATTCACTAATTTACAGTTATATGACACAGGTTTGAATAATTAGAAGATTTGATCACTGGGCATGCGAAACCTATATAAATGTTGGTCAATGTTGTTGGAAAAAAGTCAGACTTTGAGACTGTTTGAGCAAGTCATGACTCTTTAACGGTTGCCACAAGCTGAATTGATTTAGCTTGGCAGAAACTACAAAAACAAATATGGAGTTTAGAAAAGCAAAGGCTCATGTGATCACAGCTCTGGCCCCAGAGAAGAGGAAATGCTTCATAAATTGCACCATGGACCAGTGCCCGAGGCTCCCTCTCCCCTACCTGATAGTTTTAAGGTTCTTGGAGCAGCTCTGAACAAAAGCTGAGAGCTAAAACAGCCCAGCCCCTCCCCCTCCTCAGCTTTCTCTCCCTACCGCCCTTAACCACCCGCCAGGTTTGTGGTTTCTTTCTGCTTTTACTCCCTAAGTAAATCTTCATCATGGTAGTTAAACCCAGCCTTGACTTTTCTTCTATCCCCATGGATACCAGATGGGGCCTAGGCTTGGCAAGATGGCCTTGGGACTGCTCAGATCCAGAGGCCCTTCTTGGGGCCAGGCTGGTGCCTGCCAGGAATGAAAAGGTGGGGTGATAGCCAGCAGAGTATGAACTCCCTTCTCAGGCTCCTTGTGTTAGACAATCTTTTCTCAGATGAGCCCACACACCCCAAGGCCGTAGTTACGCTGCTGCATCAGCCATAGGACACATGGCCCGTGGGTCTGGGCCCCACCTCAATCCCCAGATGCCATGGAAGGCCTCCAGGGCTGTTAAAGACAGTTCACTGTCCTAGAATAAATTGGGGATGATGGGGAAATGCACCGAGGTCTGCCTCTACAGAGGGGTCCCAACTCTACTCCCCCACCTTGACCTCAGAAGTGAAGTTGGACAAGACTGAGGCCATGGGCCTACCCAGCACTGAGTTTTGTTGCCCTTCGTGTTTGCGATGGGGGTATCAGTGCTGCCCACAGCCTGTGGAAGGGAGGGAAGCTCCTGGAAGGCCGGCAGAGTAGAGGGGAGCCAGAGCCTGTGGGCCTCCCTTCCACAGTTCTCTCCTTCAGAAATGCATGGCAGCTTTAAAGTAATCTAAAAGCATTGATAGTTAAAATACATGTTGTCACATTTTTGGAAGAGTTATGATAGTGTCAACCTAAAATAGTACAATTTGCTAGTGAATGATTTTAAGTATTTTCAAATTCCATTTATAAGTGTCTTTTCTTTTTGAAGTTAAGCTCAAAACCAGTAACAAATGGTAAATGACAGTCATTGCCTTACTTTCCCATGCCCGTGCTTTCTTATCTTTAAATCTTCTGTGGATTTTCATGTCATTTCCCTTGAAATGTATAGAATCCGCCAATTCTGGAGGAGAGTAGAGACTAAAAACAACTAAAGTAAGCAAAGGGATTTTGGAGAGAGGTAACGTCATTGAAGATGATGATGTAAGAGGATGTGGTGGAGTGATGGGGTGTGGGGAGCAGGGGAAGCCAAAGCCTTTAGAGAGGGGGCACGGGCGACCTGTCTGAGAAGAGGCTTCTGCTTGGAAACCAGGCCAAGGACACACATGTGCCCACGTCTCATGGCAGGAAAGAACTTGGGTGGACCAAGAGGGTTCAGGTGACTACACTGGAATGAGATGAGGCACGCCAGGGTGGGGACCAGCCTTTGCAGAGGGGTAAGGATTTGGGGTTTTAGTTGAAGTGTGATGGTTGGGTCCTTGGAAGGTGTGAAGCAAGGAAGAGACATGATGGGATTTATCTTTTGAAGGGAACCCTCTGGCTGCATGCAGACAGATAGGTTATGGTGGTTGAATGTGGAAGTAAGGAGCCAGGGTGGAGGCTGCATTGGTGGGCCAGAACAAGGATGCTGGAGCAGCAGAGAGAAGGAGAGAAGGAATTAGCTTCAGGACCTGTCCTGGGGATAGAACTGACTCCTGATTGACTGGCTGCCGGGAGTTATGGGTGAGAAGAGCAAAAAGGCCGCTGCTGTTTATTGAGCAACTAGATCAAAGTGGAGCACTTTACCATTTATTGAGAAGGGTTTTTCTAAGAGAGGGAAGCCAAGGTCTCTGGGAGTTCTGTAAATCAGTCTGATATCAGTTGCCTGTGACTGTGCGCATCCTAGAGAATGGCCATGGGAAGCAGATTAAGAGCAGCCCCTTCCTGTTGCTTTTGTGTTGTTTTGGGTTTTTGAAACATACCCATCTTTCAGACATCTAGGTGTTGCCTAGGGATTGATGATTTCCTCCTAATCAGTTAAAAAGGGCCCCCCAAACTATACTGCATTGCGAAGTGGTTCTTTTTGATTTCTTTGGCATCCCATCAAATACTTTTGGTTTGCAGGGAACTTACATGAAGACCATCAGTTCCTCAAAGGCTGACAGTTGAGGTGCTGTGTCACATTTTCCATCAAGAATACTCCTCGATAGCCAGCAGGCAGCTTCTGAGCTAAGAACAGTATTTACACAGTTTATTTGAGGATTAGTGAAAATCCTGTAATTCTCTATGAGCCTGTCAAAAGCCACAGGAACTTGATTTAATGCTTCAGTCTTGAGCAAAATGTACTCATTTTACCTGTAAATATTTAATGTTCTCTTTTAAGCACCTTTTCTGACCCATGTATTCTAATTGCCTTCGAGTTTATTTTTCAAACCATGTGATAACTTTTATTGTGAATGAAAATGTCTGTGGTTTCTTTTCTATTGAGAGGGGGCTATACTGCTCTGTAATAACCACTCATAAGAGAAAAATCATTTTATATATGCCATGAATCTGTAATATGGTATGTTGAAAGCCATAGATTGTTTTAAAATGGAAGGCATATCATTTATTATGGAAAAGGGTACTTGAAGTTATTGGACTTCTGTCTTGAAACATAATATGCATAACCATGAACTTTTTCTTAAACCCAGTACATAAGTAGACCTTCACAATTCACTGAAAGGCTTAAATTGCTTGTATTCACTAATCCTGACTTAGAACTGTTATCAATTTTCTGCACCCTGTTTTTTGAGCAGGTGATGGGAGGGAACTTTGCTGGGTGGCCAACACTTGACCAGGCATTTCTAGTGACTGAGGGAAGTGGGGGATTGTCACTGAATGTTTCAGCTTGGGGGCTGATGAGTAAAGGGGCACCCAGTGAGTTTTGTTAGTGCAAACCTGGGTTTGAACTCAGTTTTCTTAATTTTGTATTTTAAATTACAAAATCCACACACATTCATTTTATAGCCGTGCCCTAGTGTATTAATTAATAAATACACCATCTTTTTTTCTTGGGAGTTCTGTTGTCTTCCCACCATCGTTCAAATCCTTGAAAGTCTGAAGGAACCCTGTTGCTTTTATCTTACAGAGAAGGAAATAGGAGCACTGATGGAATCCTGACTTGGGGGAACTGAGGTGAACTTGTTTTTGATGTTGTTCAGGCTATGGTGCTTAGCATCCAGCCTGCTGTAGTAGTATGGCTCATAGCAATGTTACACTGTTGTTCTCTATTCTGAAGTTGTGGCTCATTGATGGCTCTGCAGTCACTGAGGGAGACTAACATCTCAGGATGACTCTTTCCATGGTCCTTGGGAGCCTGTCATATATGCAGGGCTAGCGTTCCCTCTTCTCACTAGAGTGTGCACAGAGCCATGACAGGGGCCAGAGTCTGTGAGCACTGGAGGAGTTTCTGTTCTGAGTTGCTGACAAAGCCTGCTGTTCCCCTCCAGAGATGGAAGATGCTTCCAAGGGTAGAAATGTTTCAAGATTTCTTTTACTATGATTTTTCCCCACTTGAATGTTCTTCATCTTGACAGAGCATCTTATCTGACAATGTCTTCTCCTTTTGGAGAGGAAACACAATGTAATTCAGGATTATCACTTTGTACCTGTGGTGCCCAGCAGGCCCTCTGCTCTTCTGCCATATTTATGTTTTTCTGATGGATTTGAGCACCTCCAGTGTCCGAGGGCCTGCTCTTCAGCTTGAGAAAGCCTCACATTCCTGGGTCATAAATGCTCTCTCCTGAGAATGCATGACTATGGTGAGACATTTGTGAACGGGGAGTCGGAAAGGCCTATTCAGAGAACTTTCTAGAGTGTATGCTGATTTCATACTGCCTGGTTCAGTGCAGCTAAGGGGATGGAGCATGACAGAATCTTCTAGGGCTCCTCTGGGCTCCTGGGTTTCTGTGGTTGTATGTTTTTTGACATCCCGTTGCTGTGCGGTTGGTTACTCAAGGATCCAGAAAGCAGGCCCCACAGTGTAGGCCTGTTTACAATTCACAAAGACCCTTTCTCGCGTCATAATTTCCCCTCTGTCCATTTATTTGGCTCCTTTAAGCATGTGGGTTCTGAGTGGTGTTCCACAGACGGCAAACCCACCCCAAACCAGACGTGCCAGCCCTAAACAATCTGGTTACTGTTTAAACAACCGGTGTAAATAATGAGCCCCTCCATTACCAAGAGCATAAATACATTTAGACAAGTAAGAGTTCTGTAGAGTGAAAGTTTAGGTTATGTGAAAACATCAACAGCTGTAATTTGTAGGCCCTTGTAGCGAGAGGGGTGTGAGTGATGTCAACTGGAGAAAGCCGACATTTCGTTTATGTATACTTTGTCATTGTGCCAGGAGGCCAACTTTGTTATATTTCCTTCTCAGTGAATTAATCTTGAGGGGGCAGCACCTGCCAGAAGAAAATCTCTTTGCCCCAAATCAGCTTCATCTAGGTGGCTAAGGTCAACGAATACCCTGGCAAGGCCAGTTTGGGCACGCCCATTTGTTCCATTTGTACAAGGAACTACAGGCTAGCTGCTCTTTTTCTAGTATCAGAAAATGAATTAAAGCCTAACCACAAAGGCCAGTGATGAAGGTGAATTCAGCAGTCAGTAGACAGAAGGACATGGGAAAAAGAACCGCAGTGCTGGCCCCAGGTAGTGAGCCTCAGGCTTTGCTGAGCTGCAGCATGGGAAGTTGGGCTCTGCGGTCAGCGCAGCCTTGGCGGGCGTTCTCTTGGTGAAAGAGTAGGTGAAGGCTCCCTCTTCTAATTTTTTGGCCAAGGTGGGAACTATCTGAAAACCTATAAAATTAAGTGGTTTTCTTTACAAGGAAAGTGGGCGAGGCAGAGAGTCACTGGGGTGTAAGGGATTACAGGTTTTCTCCTCACTGACAACATGGGTCATGCATACCCAGCTTCCATCCAAGGCCTGCTGGAGAGGGCCCCAGTGTGGGAGATGGCCACACACGTGTGTGTGCCTGACCGTCAGAGGTGCTAATCCTGCCTGATGTTTGGAAATAATATTTGTGTCAATTTTCACAGTTGCTGCAAATTGAATTTATAGGTTAGCTTCTGAGGCCTCCTCTGACATCCCCTGCCCTCAAAATGCTCAGCCCATAGTGGAGGCTGAGGATGTATTTGCTTTAAGATTAACTACTTGGGAAAACGTGCAAAGCAGGCGATCTCAACTACTGTTCGCTTAATATGCTCCCTTTCGTCCACGTCTCCACTCCAGGAGACACTAATTACTGATTTCACACACACACACACACACACACACACACACACACACACACACACACACACACACAGAGTGGACAAGATTGTGTCGATTTTGTAGATTTTAGTAGAAGTGAAGAATCAAGTGAACGGAACACCAGGGCAAGCAAAATTCGAGTGCACAGTGAGAGCGAGTAGACGCTTAATGTGTGTGGAGAATTCCCCTGGCAGCAAGACCCTGTTTTAAAATGTGCCTACAGTTTGTTTTAATCAGATATAGTAAACACACGAACATGGAAATGATTGTCATGAAGAAAGAAGTTTTTATCCTAATAGATCCCTAGAAATAGGAGGCAGGACACACAGGGACACACAGGGAAGCACCAGGGTCAGGCAGCAGGCCAGGGAAATGCAGGCAGGAGCCTTTCTTGTGGTTTCCACAAGGAAGAATGGGTGTTGCAGGATGAGCAGGTTAGGGGTGGGGGCTGCCCTAGTTGTCTGGTACCTGCTCTGGGGGAAGAGGGCAGGAAGATGACAGTGTGGCAGCTTTGACTGGTTTACACATTGTCTCTACCCTGACCCTGGAGAGGGAGCAGTCTCTCCAGGGTCAGCAAGGCCCCACATATCAAGACATCAGAAATGGAGAATATATAAAAAAAAATGATTAATATAGCCCCTTCCTCAGGGAGGCCTCAGCTGGAGAAGGGCTGGAGGAAGGACCTTGGAGAAGTGGCCATCTTTCCTCAGTGGGCTGAACAGACCTCCTCAGTCACACCCAGAAGAAAGATAGTCCCCTCTTGGTCCCTGTGTGTGTGCCCTGTAGGGGCACCCCAGGGCCAGCATTCCCTGGGGTAGGGCAGGGTAGGGTGGGGAGCTGAATGTACTGAGGTGCTGGGGGCAGTGGGGGATGAGGTGGTTGCATGCAGGCACACTGAATTCCACACCAAAGCCACTGCCCACCAGTACCCCCAGTCCTTCCATTCACCCATCCTTGGCTCTTCAGGCAAAGGCAATAGGTGTTTTTCTCTGGTGCTTGTCACTGTGTATTTGGACTTTACTAGCTCAGTCATGGATGCAAAACCAAACATTGTACTTCTGCCAGGAAAAGCGTTAAGTGACGCTTGCAATGGAATCAACATCACTGGTCGCCACCTCCGAGAAGCTCTAAGTGAGCGTTTCGTGTGTTTGTTCCAGAAATCCTCCTCTTTGGGAAAATAGCCCTTTTATTTGTAGTCTGTTAACTATTAAATTACAAAAGCATAAGGACATTTGTGCTACGTTATTGCTGTGCTTATAGTGGCAAAACAACACCATGGAAAGGAGAGGTGCATAGCTTTAAGGAGCAGCTGAACCATCTGGTACATCCATGTCCAGGACTCTTGTGCTGCTGCTGGAATGCATGGGGTAGAGCTCTGTCAATATAATAGTTTCATACAAAGTGGAAGGATGCTCACCAGGCTGTAGTGCTTACCAGATTCTTTGAAATGAATATGTGGTTTGAGGACAAGGCAAGGTGTACCTGTGAAAAGTGAGATATATTCTGAGGATATCTTAGAATATATGTGTGTATATATTATCATAAAAATTGATTTTATTTGGATATATCGGATTTATTTATTTTAATTGGATCATAGAAACATACTATCACTTACTCTACAAGTATGTTATAGTGATATGAAGAAAAAACAATGATCTAAGTCATTGTGAGAAAAAAAAAAAACAATGAGAAGAATTTTAGACCACAAATTGCCAGCAGATGCTTTAGCAGATCACCTTACTTTTTACACTAATATGATTCTGGAAAAATAAGTCATCTGGGCTTGTTTTACTTTTAATTTTCTCTTCTTGAATCTGAGGTGTCACAGTATCCCATTTCCATGCACTAGAATCCAGTGCCATTCGGAGGTGGGCCTAAGTCGTCAGCTTGGGCAGACCTATGCATTTCTGCCATTTCTTTCTGTGAGTCACGTGTCCCAGCTTCATAGGCTGGTTAGAGCAGAGTTCTCTATCCTATCTGGAAATATGCTTCCTAATCCACATTCCAAAGTACAGTTTTCATGCTGTTGTTATTGACCCTTGACTTCTTCTAACTATTAATCATTCCTTTCAAAGATACGAACTGGACCTCAGAAATTTGTTACCTGACAGGGTCTTGGAGTTCATTGACTATCCCCTGTCCCTGTCCGGAGAAAGAGCTGAAGGGCTTGGTATGGAGAGTTGGGGCTGTTCCATCTGCTTCTAGTAGGACTGTTGGACTTACCCTGGGGCTACTTCTTGTTGGCTTTCTAAAAGAACAGCAGCTTCAGGGAAGTGGAGGGCTGTGGAGAGCTCAGGGTCAGCTTAGCACGCTCTCACCTTCTTCCCCATCCATCCAGGGGAGGGAGGTGGAGAGGTGCTGGGGTCATCCAGCACCAAAGGCCTGCCCTCCAAGGGCCTGAGTTCTCAGTGTGTGACTCATATGGCAAGTAGTACTGGTCATGTGGCTGCTGGCCTTTCTGGATGTCTCTGGCCCTGCCACACCCACCTCTCACCATCCTTGTTGCCCTGCTCAGCCTCCTGCTTCTATGACATTCTCACCTGTGCCCTACTCAACTGTCTCCCCATGTTGTCATTCTCAGCCCTCCCTTGCAAAGGACCAGCCACCTCTGGGTGCTTGGTGTGGGCTTTGGGAGGGCCGGGTGTGTTGGTGACCATGCTCAACACTGGCAGGGATGTGGAGGACCTCTGATGTTGTACAGTGAAGGAAAGAGGACCCCTGATCGTGTTGATGTTCTCTTCTGCTCTTAAGTACCCACTTTACATAAGAGTAACAACTAAGAGCAGACTATAAATTGTTCCAGGAATAACAGCCAGTTGAAAATGACAGCAACACTGAATAGGACTGCAAAGCATGAGAGGGCCACCCTAGGCCACTACAGTGGCCTCCATCCACACCTCCACCCTCTTAGCACTTAACCACTGCTTCTTCCTTTAAAGGTGCTATATTTATTTGCGATAACAAAGTGCCACAAGCAGGGCAGCTAAAGAAGACATTTATCATCTCATAGTTCTGGAGACTGTAAGTCCCAGATCAAGGTGTCAGTAGGATTGGAAACATATTAGTGGTCATCGTGGAGCTGGAGAGTATTGTTTGTGCCTTCTCCAAGCTACACGGCGAGAACCACCAATAAATAGTGTGGTGGATGGGACTTGTGGCCCTTTCCGAGGCCACGGCTCTTGCAGTCTGTGGACGTCAGCCCTCACATCTCCCTGTGCTGTGGACTGGTTTGGTGATCTGCAGGATTCTGTCTGATAGCTTTATGGAATGGATAGATTAGGATAACCTCAAAGAATTTGTATGAGGAATCTTCACCAACCCAGTAAGAATTCAGGACTCTCAGAGCCCCACAGTGGTGTTCAGCTCGCTCCTTGGCAACAGACTAAAGGCTTTGAACAAACTTTATCTGGTTAACACTGTGATGGACAGGCTTGCCATAAGTTACACCCTTAGGAACCAGGCGTTTGTGGCCACCATGGTGCACATGAACTGATATATGGCATAACCTTTCTTGGGCTTGTATCCCAGCCTGAGTGCTTTGTTGGGTAGGTGGGCTGGGGGGCCCTGTGGAGTGCAGAGAGCTGGAGGTACTTCCAGCGGCTGACCCTGAGAATAAAGCTCATAACATCGGATGGCTGCATCCTCCATAGCTCCTGGATGTACTTGTAAGCGCCCTTCTTGGCTTACCTTTGAAACAAAACTGGTGGCTGCAGCCAAACAGAAAGGAAAGAGTCTTTCCCCCATAATCCCTTTGGAGAAGAGCCCTCTCTTCTTGATATGTAGGTTGCCATCTTTTTTCCATCTTCTCACATGGCCATTCCTCTGTGGGTGTCTGTTCTAATCCCTTCTTATAAGGATACCAGTCATATGGGAGTAGGACCACCACAGTGACCTCATTTCACCTTAATTACCTTTAAAAAAGTCCTATCTCCAATTAGTTGCATTCTGAGATGCGGGGGGTTAGGACTTCAACACACGATATTTGGGGGACACAATTCAGCCCATAGCAGATGCCAACCTGAGAAGGCAGGAAGGTGGAGTTCATTCTGTCCACGTGGCAAACTGAATACTGGTCAACAGTGGGAATTTATGTTGGGCTTCTTTGTCCCCTTCTGTTGTGCCATCACTAGCATTCCTGAAAGAGCTATGGCTGAGGTGGCTACCCTCCTCCATGGCCAGGGCATGTTGTGCTTAGGCACCTCTGCCCAGCCCCTCTGCAGCTTAAATTTATCAGTTTTTCCCTCTGGCCCCTCATCCTCTCAGGAGAAGTGGAGTCATCCCATCCCCAAGACCTGTCTTCATAAGGGCTGAGTTCCCAGTTTGTGACCCATATGGCAAACAGTACTGGTCAGGTGGCTCCTGACCTTCCTGGACATCCCTGGCCCTGCCGTGCCCTCTGTCACCTCCCAAGCCAGAGCTGCCAGTAGAGAGACAGTGTGGCCACTGCTTTCCGGGCCAACTCTGTGACACAGGCCACAGGGTTCATGGTGCTGCGCCCAGTGGACCATGTGGCAGCCTTCGTTCTCGGACACTCAGGCTTCTGTCTGGGGCACCTGGGTGGCCACTGTGTGTTTGAAGTGGAATTTACCCAAGTGTTAGCCATCCAGGGGCTGGAGGATGCCACATATCAGGGCTTCCACCTCTCATGTGGCCCCACACTGCAGCCCTGGGCCGAGTCACCGCAGCCAACAGTGAGAACATGGCCTAGAACTGGAGCACGCCTCCACTTGCAGCCAGCCAGAGCGCAGAGGCAGGAAGTTCTGAGTTTGGCTGGTGTGTTTTGGCTCCTTCTACAGATTTCAATGACTGTCATCACAAGTAATACCTGTGAAAACATCTGCTTCAGCATAATGCAAAGCCACACCTGTCAATGCAGCAGGCCCTTTGAGTCTTGACAGAAGAGGGCATTTGCTGGCTGCTGCTTATGTTTGTGATAGATACCCTTGTACAGTCATGCTTTAGAACAAGCTTGGTTTTCACCGTGAAATAGGAGAGCTGTGACAGCTTTTCCTGAGAAGCAGGACCTGGTGCCAAAACACTCTTGAACTTCAGGAAATCATTGTGCATGTTCCAGATTCTGTCACCAGGCAGCTTCAGGCCAGGTGGAAAAGGCTCAGCCCAGAGTGGTGGGTGTGACACCCCGTGAGGCAGTTGGGGAGGGTGGGGACCACCTCCTGCTGCTGTTTTGCACGTGGTCATTTCGAAGGGCAGAACTCAGCTGTCTTTGTGGCCGAGGGTTGCTAAGAGTTAATGGTACAGCTTAGATGGCACTTTAGCTTTGGCGCATATTATCAGTTTTACTAAATGGCCACAAATTCTGTGTCTGAGAGATGCACTTATTATCAGTTACAGCTGTCCTTGCTTTAGACACTTATTGGGTCAGGAATGTGGTAAAGTGATGTCATTCCTGTTCTAATAAAGGTCTCGTTAGCCATGAGAAAACCAGGGCCAGGTCTGTGGGCACTGCTCCTTTCAGATACACACAGTAATGAGGGTGCCCATCAGCCCCCAGAAATCTACCGGGAGGTATTGCCACGTGTCAGTGAGTTGCTGGAAGTGAATCACACTGGTGAGCTCTGGCCAGCTGCTCACTGAGGTCCAGTTTTAGCCCAGGATCTACCCCGTGAGTCCAGCTACAAACAACCATTAGGCAGGTCTGGTTCCTCCCTTTCATAGTTCCCCTCCCCCTCCTTTCCTTCTCTCCTCCCTTTTCCCTCCTCAGACTGCCCCCTCATCCTCCTTCCTCTTCCTCCTCCCTCCTGTTCTCCCCCTTCTCCTACAACGGTGGTGCTCCCTGGCTGCCATTGGAATCAACTGAGGAGCTTGGCAGGTCTGAGTGCAGCCCAGCATGGGATTTGAAAAGCCCTGTGACTCTGGAGTGCCACCCCCGTCCAGGGCCATGAACCAGCTTTTCCCAGTCATGGGGGAATCTAATGCTCTGTATGTAATGCTGATGAGGTTTAGAGCAAAAGTTGGGCAGGTGGCCTTCCTGGTTGTTTCTTGAGCTCCACTTTCTCCTTGTGACATGGTGAAGGAGAAACACCTGGCACCTTCATATGACTAACTCACCAGTTAGGCATTTAGATGTCCTGAAAAGTTGTTCACACACAAAACCACTTTTCATGTCTTTGGGGGAGAAAACGTAAGCCGTCTGTTGGTTTGTCAGCATGTCTTCTACACTTGAAAAGTGTCCTCCTGCATCCACTCTGCACCAGCCTGTGACGTTTCATTCTGGTTAGTGATGGGGGGCCACAGTGGGTTGGTATAAGAGGGGCCATCCTGCACTGGTGACCTAAAGAAACTCTGTGTGCATGTGATGTGTTACGTGTCTTGTGTTAGGGACAGCTGGGACAGAATTCTGCATGGGCCACCCCACACAATACAGCAGCATGGCTTAGCTGCTCACGCCACACAGAGCATGTGCACTGGGAATCATGCTCTTGCGAAACTGCCAAATCTGGACCCAAGAAGCAAATGTCCTTCTCTTCCATGCACCGGCCAGGAGAGAGCCTTGGTCCTCTGTGTGTGTTACCTTCTGGTCACGTGGATCCTGTAGGTCAAGGTTCCAGGGTGCAAGCCCTGGGCCTTGGAGGCATTTTTGAGGATAAGAAGGGGCTGCCAAGCAGAAGCTCCTCCAGGGGCAGCGAGGCAGCTTTGCAGCTGTGGGACAGGCACAAGCTCTGCCAAAACACTCCTGGGTAGTAGTGATGTGTGAATTGGCACAGTATTTCAAATAGGAGGAGAGAGCCAGCAGAGGCAAAATGACATTAACTTTCTCACCTGTGAGCATGGACTTGGGTGACGCTTCTGGTGGGGCCCAGCACCACTAGGCACACTGTACTTGGCCCCGGGGAAGCACTCTCAGAGGTGGGTGCTGTTAGCGTTGTTCACTATTTCAGATGAGCAAACTGCCACAAGGGGCTCTCCTGGCATCAGGCATTTGGAAGTGAGTGTGTTTCTGGTGGTGGTAGCCTCCATGGGATCATAGTACATTAAAATCTAAATTGTTTTCACCTGGGGAAGAGGTGCTACCCAAAAGTGTGTGACGTGAGCCTTGAAGTCCACACCCTGACTCAGTGTGATTTTAAAGGCAACCATGAAGCAGACTTACATAGTCAGAATAGTTCTCGAAATGACTGAGGCCCCATGGAAAGTATGTACAGACTGTGCAGCTCACGTGCAGGGCTTCCGGCAGGCCTGAGCAGATGCATGGCCACATTCGTTCATGTGTGGCTGTATTCCTGCTGGGCTGAGTATGCACTTCCACAGGAAACCCTGGGGCGCTTCTCTGCTTGGAACTTTGCACCTAGGTGTCCCAACTCCAACCTGTTGTGGCCCTCTCTGTTTTCAGCTAACGGGTTTGTTTATTGTGGTTAAGAAATTTAGCATCTTAATAATTTCTGAGTGTACAGGTCTATAACATCACTGTATGTCCATTAAATGACAGCTTCCCATTTTCCTCTCCTTCCGCTCGACAACAACCGTTTTACATTCTGTTTCTATGAATTTGGCTGTTCTAGACATTTCATGTGAATCATATATTTGTCTTTTTGTGATTGGCTCATTTCACTTAGCAGAACGTCATCACTTCATCCATGTTGTGGCATGTGCTAGAATTTCCTTTTTAAAACTGAATAGTATTCCATTATATGTATTTATCACCTCTTCTTTATCCATTCTTCATTGATGGATATGTGGGTTGCTTTTGGCTATTGTGAATAATGCTGCTATGAACATGGGTGTACAAATACCTCTTCAAGACCCTGTTTTCAATTCCTTTGGGTGTACTCAGAAGTGGAATTGCATCTTTTTTAATTTTTCGAGGAACCGCCATACTGTCTTCCTAGCAGCTGCACAATTTTACATTTTTACCAGCAGTGTACAAGATTTCAAATTTCTTCAAGTTCTCACCAACGCTTGTTGTTTTCTGTTAATGGATGTGAAGTGGTATCTTGTTATGGTTTTGTTTTGCATCTCTCTAATGATTAGTGATGGTTTCATGTGCTTGTTGACTGTGTATCCTCTTTGGAGAAAAGTCTGTTTCTGCCTTTGCCCAAGGGGTCAGTCCCTTCGACTCTTCATGAGGCAGCATCCCCATGTGGCCCTCCTGTGCCCTGCAGTTTATTCCTGGAGTAGTGGTGTGATGGTTCCCTCTCCTCTCCAGTGGGAAAACGAGGAAGACCTCACATTTTTTCCACTGTGGCTCTCCTGGCACATGTCACCTGTTTGGGCTGGATTCAGTCTATTTCCTGTGGCAGAAGAGGAAGCCTTGCTCGCACTATTTAATGGATGTTCTGTGAGAACCCCTTCCCACAGCCCCTCACTTTGCCAAGTGAGACAAGTGTAGTTGCAGTTGCCTGTGTTTAAATGGCCTTGGGAGCAGCCCACTGCATAGAGAAAGTGCCCTTATATCCTTGGGCCTCTGGAAATAGTCTCTTCTGCCCACAGTTGAGACTCAGCAGGGGTCTCAAACCCAAATGTCTGCAGGACTCAGGTGGGTACTCTAAATGCCGAGTGTGTGCTCTACCTACAACCTTCCACATTAAGAAAAGGTTTATTTGTGATGGGCTTCATCGAACAAATGACCTGGTGATGACTGCCAGTCTTAACCCCTCTCACGCAAACCTGAAAGGGCACACTGGGGTATGGCCCATCTGCCGGGAGGGCAAGACCTCACTGCTGACAGTCGTCTGCAGACCAGCAGCACCATGTTGCCTGGGAGCTGTTAGGAATGCAGAACCCCTGGCCTCACCCCACAGAGTCAGAATCTGCACTTGACCAGCTCCTTGGGTGGTTTGTGTGTTCTTTAAAGTGTGAGAGGGCTAGTCCCAAGGGATTGCCTCAGAGTAGACACTGATTGCTCCTGGCTGCCACTCAGAGAAAGGAAACTTACGTTCGCACAAAACGCTGTCCACAAGTGTTCTTAGCAGCTTTATTTGGAATAGTTTAAAACTGGAAACAATACAGATGTCATTTAGTGAATGAATGGATAAACAAACTGTGGTCCAATCATACCATGGAATACTTTTTTACAAAAAAAAGGAGAATGAAATATTTCTACAGGCACTAAATTGGATGGCTTTCAAAGGCATTGTGTTGAGTGGAAGGAGCCAGTGTCAAAAAGTTATGTAGGAGAGGGAAAAGCTTTCTCTGCTCTTCTCTTAGATTCTGTGGCTGGGGCTTGAGAATTAAACTGACAAAAAACAACTTAATGGGAGAAAAGGCATATAGATTTTATTGATGTTGACCTTTTTATATGTGCAAAGTCTTCACAGGAAAAAAGGGAAAATCCAAAGCAGTGGTTAGGCTTGGGCCTCATATACTGTATAAACAAAGGATGATAAATTGTGGAGAAGTAATTAGACAAAGGAAAGGGGTTTAGGCTTCTAAGGGCATTAAAGTGTGAGAAAGTGACAAGGAAAAGCTTGGAAAGAGGGTAGCCTGAAGCTTTTCAGGCTGCGTCCAGCAACATGCCTTGTACATCTTCCCTCTTGGCCAGTTTCTGTGTCCAGAGCATCTTCACGGAGCTTGCCTTGAAGAGCAGAGCTGATGCAGACCCTAAAACTGCTGAGCCTCCAGTTATGGGGTGTGCCTGTGTTCAGGAGACTCGTCATAGATGTCAGTATCCAGTTTATCAAAACTCTTTTATGCTTTAATTTCTTTACACATGATAATGGTGGGTGGAGAAGTGAGGCAGGTGGGGTAAGGTCCAGCTTCCTCTGTCGGAGTCATCCATACTGCTCAAGTGGGGTTAGGGAGTCATCTCGTTGGGTGCCTTGGTCGGACATCCTCACTTATGCCTAGCTTTACCCTTCAGGATGAGGCTTTTCCAGGCCTTTCTTCCTTCCCTGAACTTTTACATGGTGTTAGATTTCGCATCTGTTTGGGTGAATATTTTAAACAGGACCATTTTGAGCTCCTTGCTGTCTGAAAGCCAGTGTAGGTGGAAGAACTGCCGGTTTGCATAATAATGAGTCTCTTTTGGAAGTATGGATGTGAACTTTACAGGGGCATAGGAACTAAACGTGGAATCAGCTGGGGAAGGGTTTATAGTTGGAGTTGTGGTTTGGTGTGTCCACACTGTAAGCTCTGGCCCCTTCACCTCTTTCTGTGTCTCCTTCCCCATCCAGCCTACGTTCCTGTCTCACTGGTCTTGCATTCTTTGTTTGCATTCTTATTAGTGAGAAACTACAGGAAGGTGAGACCTCGAACTCTTTCCCACCCTTGTTTTAGGGGACGTAGTTCCTCCAGTAGTTCAAATGTCTGGGAAGCCTGGACCTCTGTCCAGCCAAGGACAGAGTCCACACCTTTTTCTGTAACTCTAGCCAGGGTACCCAAGAGGGGGCTTATTCTCGGGCGCTCTACGGCACACTGATGATGATGTGTGCAATGATATCGTTCTCTGAGAAGCCAAATGATTTTGAAGAAACAAATGCAGACATGGCCGGTGTCACAGAGAGGGAAAGCAAAGTTCTAACTGGTGGTCCTGTGCTCTTACCCTCTTCTGTGCTGCAACCCCTCTGCTTTGCGATCTGAGTCATGTACACCTGTCCTGGTACGGTGTGGCTTTGGGGCTATCCTCAGAGGAAAGAGCCACAGCCCCAGCCTAGAAGGCACTCACAGTGGTGAATGGATCAGGACCATCTCCCAACTGAGTTGGAAGGAGAGGAAGAATTAGAAAAAGGGAGACAGGACAGGTGGAAAAAAAGAAGCATTTGTCAACCTCCATGTAAGGAACAGAAAGCACAGTTTGAGGAATTTTGCAAGAACCTTACGGAATTCTCACAGTGAACCACGGAGTGCCTGTTTGCATTTAAGGAGATGAAGATGCTGAGATGTCATTTCTCTTGTTCTGCCACCCAGTTCAAAGCTTATAGTCAGCAGGGGCAGGGCGTGCATGGGCATCTGTCTGAATATAAAGATTGGGCTCTTTCAGTGTACCTTTCGAGGCTCCATGTCTTTTGTGTGAAACTGGAAGAAGGATGAGGAAGGAGTTGATGTCTGGACGAGATTATATCTAAATTTCATTTCAGCTCTCAGGCTCGCTGACTCTAAAAACATGCAGGAAAATAGAAGGTAGATGGAGTCAAGCAGAGTTTTCCAACCTCATGCTGTGGACACTTGGGGCTTGATCGCTCTTCCTGGTGTAGACTGTCTTGTGCATTGATGGTGTTTAGTGACATCTCTGACCTCCATTCACTAGATGCCAAGTGCGCCCCCACCCCCATCTGACAACCAGAAATGTCTCCAGGCATTGCCAGATGTTCCCTGGGGGACAAAATCCTCCCTACCCATTGAGAACCATAGTAAAGGAAAGATACCCTTGGGGAAGGCGGAAAGAGAGAGTTGGAACAGGAAACAGAAGAGGGGTCCGTTATGACTTCCTCTACCCCCTACACATACAGATACCTGAAACAAAAAGGAAAACTACAAAATTAAAGTGAGAAAGGGTGGAGAAGAGAGGAGACTCTGTGTGTGTGTGGGGGGGCGGGGGGTGGAGGAAAGAGAGGGAGGGGGAGAGGGAGAGAAAAATTGATCTCTTTAGCTTGGTTGTTCTGTTTTAAAATTCTTCACAAACGGGTCTCCAGGGTGTTTTGTCCATGTGAAATTGCCTGCAGATGCGCAAGGATGGGATTCTCACTGGCTGGTGGCCCCTCTCTCCCTTCTGCTTCCCTTATCTGAAGACCCTACCAGCCTCACAGATATGTATGTTATGGGCAGAAAAAGCAGCATTTCCCCTGAGTGCTGTATTTGGAAAGAGGATTTGAGGAAAGTAGAACAGTGATAGGAGATATCTCACGTTACCATTTTCATGGACAAAGAGGGAGAGCCCAAGGATGTCAGCCCCATTGATGTTCCAGCGTGTCAACCCCATCCGTGCTTGAGGGATGTCAGCCTCATTGTTATTTCATCAGATGAAGATCACGTTTTCCTCCGAAGCCAACTGCTTAAGATTGCTGAAAGCCTAAAGCCAGGAGGGTGAAGCTTCAGGGAGCCTGAATCAGGGAGCATTTATATGCATGTTTCCTGGGTGTCCCCATGTGTGTGTGTATATTTTTGCATGCTTTCATGATAACGGCTGAGAAAGAGGTTCCAGGCACCATTTGGTTGTTACGGTAAAATGCTTTAAAATACCAAGCTGAGCACACTCCCGCAGCCTCAAGAGACAGAAAAGACAAGTCAACCCCTGGGTAATTACTCATGACATTATTCCATGATTGATTAGTTTAGGGCTTCTGGCTGTGAAATAAAACAGCCTCAAAGAAGAGTCTCAAACAACCATGATTTATGAGTTTAAGAGTCTCAATTAGGTAAAACGATGTATTGCAAATGTCCTTTTTTATAGGGGCATGGAAAATAAGTAGTGTCTGGTGATATGATTGCTAACTTAATTCTTCCAATAAATTCTTTGCTTTAAAAGGAGAAGCTTAGAAAAGACAAAGACATTAATTTATAGAAAAGAATGATAGTTGGCAATTACATGCATTTCTCTGAGAACCACTAGCCCTGGTTTATATTGCTTTAATATATTCAATATAAATGCTATAATACTTTAACTATAAAATACCAATGTTTTGTTGATTATATTGATGTTGTAAAATTCTTGCTCTTTATATGAGTAAATCAGACGTCATCTCGTGGTACCCACTGTGTAAAGATGGTGGATGGAAGATACTCAGGAAATATAATATAAAGACTATTTTGAGGACAGACTGATGGTTGCCAGAAGAGGATGGGTGGAAAAGGGGAAGGGGATTAAGGACTACAAACTTCCAGTTATAAAATTAGCCATGGGGATGTAATGCCAGCACAGGGAATATGGCCAATATCGTAATAACTATGTTCAGTGAGAGATGGTTACTAGGTTATTGAGGTGATCAGTTCATTAGGTATATGAATGTTGAATCACTATGTTGTACACCTGAAACTAATATAATATATGCCAACAATAATAAAAAATAAATTTTAAAAAGACTATCTTCAGGTCGTGTGAAATGCATGAGGTCATGCAGAGAAATCTTAATACAGTGCAACTCCGTGTGCATTAGATATTTTAAGTTATGTAATTCATTAAGTGAACATTCTTTAAAAACTAAAGAATCTCGTTAATCAGAATTTTCCAGGTGGATTACTTTGTTTTACTTTACAAAAATTAACTAGTTTTTTTTTAATGGAAAAGGAAATGGCTAAATTGCTAAAATGATTCAGACACAGGCTCACCTGTTACCCTCCCTGCATCCCCCCACTGTTTCCATGTAGCTTCCAGTGACTCTAATTAGCCTAGCCTGTGTGTAATGGGGGTGGTGCATGAGGACACACAGTACAGTCAGTTCTCACCTTGCTTTGTTCACTCATGAGTCTCTCTCACCATATTTCTGTGTCTTGTGCACAGATTTGCCTCCTGCTGCTAGTCCCTTGAATGTAATGGTTTCTTTATTGGTGATTGGAGGGTGACAGTAGAAGCTCATCAGATCCTGTGAAGGTTAGAGATAATTCATGATTAGCCAGTGCCCACCATAGGTTTAGGTGCTTAAAACTTGTGACACTTGCTATCATTATTGTTTATGTACTATACTATTGTTGATTACATTTACCTGTTCTGTGTATGTACCATAATTTATTAAACAGCATTGGCTTGGTTAGCATTTGGGTATTCTCCTGTCTTCTGCTCTCACAGCCAGTACTGGAACAAGCACCCTAGTTACTCCTTTGCACCTCCAGAGTATCTGGGATATAAACTCCTGGCTGAGGAATTGTTACACAGGGATCTCGTTGGTTTGGGTAGATGGCCATGTGGTGCAGCAGAGATTCTGAGGCACTCCACATGTCCTGGGCTAGCCAGGAAATACTTGCTTCCCTTCCTTTCCGGTTCAACGTGTGAACATTGGTCTCTCATTTTAGGTCACCATTTTGAATGAACACTGTGGTCGTTTTGAGTCTTTCATAGATTTATTAGCCATTTGAATTTATTTGCAAACTCTCATGTCTTGAAGAGCAGAGCACTTTACTCATGGTTACATGTTCTATGCTTAAGACTTTGATCAGCTGCAACTTACTTTTTCATGAAGAGTGAGTTTCAGCTTAATTTTTTTCCCAAATGGCTGTCCTATCCCAATCGTTTAAGGGTTCATTCTTATTTAGTTGGAAAATCACTTTGTCTATAATTGCCATTTCCATATATAAGTAGGTCATTCCTAGATTCTCAAATTTCGTCCTATTGATCTGTCTGTCCATGTGGAAAACAGACATTTCTCTAAGGAAGACAGCCCATCTGTCCATATTTTGTCAAAAACTTTTGCATCTCTCTTCATAGGAGATATTGATATATAGTTTTGTTTTCTTGTCATGTCTTTGTCTGGTTTTGGAATCAGGGTAATACTGGCCTCATAAAATGAACTGGAAAGTGTCTCCTCTTCTGTTTTTTGAAGGGCCTACAAAGGATTCGTCTTAATTCTCTAAACTTTTAGTAGAATTCACCAGAAAAACAATCTGGTCCTCGGCTTTTCTTTCTGGGAAGTTTTTGATTACTAATTCATTCACTTTACTTGATATAGATCTATTTAGATTTTCTATTTCTTCTTGAGTCAGTTTTAGTAGTTGTGTTTCTGTAGGAATTTTTTCGTTTCATCTAAGTTATCCAATTTGTTGACACATAATTGTTCATAATATTCTCTTATAGTCCTTTTTATTTCTGTAAAGTTGATAGTACTATCCCTACCTTAATTTCTGATTTCAATAATTTGAGTTTCCTCTCTTTTTCTCTTGTTCACCCTACTAAAGATTTGTCATTTTGTTGATCTTTTCAGAGAACCAACTTTAGGTTTCATTGATTTTCTCAATTGTTTTTCTAGTCTCTATTTCATTTATCTCTGCTCTTTATTTTTTCCTTTCTTCTGCTGGTTTTGGGTTTAGTTTGTTCTTTTTTAAATTCTTTATAGTGTAAAGTTAGGTTATTAATTCAAGATCTTCTCTTTCAATATAGGCATTAAAAACTATAAATTTTCCTTCAACCATCACTTTAGCTGTACTCCATAAGTTTTATTCTGTTGTGTTTTATTTTTATTTGCTTATTTTTTAATCTTATGATTTCTTCTGTGACTCATTGGATATTTAGGAGTGTTCTTTTTAATTTCCACATATATGTGTGAATAGCCTAAATTTTCTTCTGTTATTGATTTGTAATTTCATTCTGTTATTAGAGAACATACTTAGCATGATTTTAATCCTTTTAAATTTATTAAGTCTTATTGTATGGCTTAGAATATAGTCTATCCTGGAGAATGTTCTGTGTAAACTTGAGAAGACTGTGTATTTACTGATAGAGAGAAGTGTTCTATAGTATTAGGTCTAGTTGGTTTGTAGTTTTTTGTTTTTTTTTTTTAAGATTTCTGTTTATTTGTTAACCCGCCTAGTTCTTATATACATTATTGAAAGAAAGGTATTGAAGTCTCCAGTTGTTGAATTATGCATTTTTTCCTTAATTTCTGTAAGTTCATGCTTTGTGTCCTCTAGAGCTATGTAGTTAGGTGCATATATGTTTATTATGATAGATAAATGGGTTGACTTTGTTATCACTACAAAA
>CM053509.1:90412753-90487299 GCA_028627145.1 Eidolon dupreanum
ACACACACACACGTGTGTGTGTATATATGTGTGTATATATACATATAAACACACATACACATATATATAGATACTATATATACACATATATAATTTTAAAAGTTATTTCTCAGTGGTTGCCATGAGGGTTACTGTTATCATCTTATTTTTTAAAAAAATCTAGTTCAGATTAATACTAACTTAATTTTAATAGCAAATACTTTGCTCCATTCTATCGCTCTTCCCTCCCCTTCTCTTTTAATTAATAATGTTGTACAAATTATATCTTTATATGTTTTAAGTCCATCAACACAATTTTATGATTATAGTTTTATGTAATCTTTTTAAAACAAATAGAAGAAGAAAAAAGTTACAAAAATAGGTTTATATGGTCTTTCATAGTATCTATATAGTTAACCATACTAGCACTCTTTTAATTCCTTGTGTGAATTAGAATTTTTCTGTTCAGTGTATTATATTCCATCTTGAATGACTCTTGCTACTAATTTTTACAGAGCAGTCTGCTAAAAATAAGCAGACAAATTTTTTTTTTAATCTGGAAGTGATTTCATTTTTGAAGAATTGATATAGAATTCTTAGTTGACTGTCTTTTTTTCTCTCCCCAGTGCTTTTAACATGTCATTCTATTGAGTTTCTGATGAGAGCCAACTCTTAATCTGACTGAAGATTCCTTGTCTGGGATGAGTTATTTCTCTTGCTGCTTTCAAGATTCTGCCCTTGTTTTTCAACAGTTTGATTATGATGTATCTAGTCATGAATGTCTTAGAGGTCATCCTACCTTGAGTTTTTTAAGTGTGTCAATTAATACTTTTTATCAAATTCTTTAAATTTTTGGTCATTATTTTTCCAAGTGTTTATTATGCTTCTTTCTCTCCTCATTGACTTGCATTGTATATATGTTGATATTCTTGATAGTGGCCCATGTGTCTCTCAGGCTCTGTTATTTTTAGTCATTCTTTTTATTTTCTTCTCTTCAGATTGGATAATCTCTATTCCAGTAAAGAATTGTCTCCAAGCCTACTGATTCTGTCTTCTGCCAGCTTCTATCTGTTGCTGAGCCCACCTAGTGAAGTTCAGTTATTGCATTTTCAACTTTAGAAATTCTATTGATTCTTTTAATTTTTATCACTTTATTGATATTCTCTATTTGGTGATATAAAGTTGTTGTAATTTTCTTTAATTCTTTGGATGTTTTCATTAGTTCTTTGAACATATTTATAATAGTCTTGGCACCTTCAGGGACATTTTCTGTTGGGCATTTCCCTTCCCCTTCCTGTTCCCTCTATGTACATGGCATACTTTCATATTTCCTTGCATTCTTGGTAATTCTTTGTGAAAAACTAGATATTTTAGATAATAATATTTTAACAACTCTGGTAGCAAATCCCTCTACCCTTCAAAGTTTGTTGTTGCTGCTGTGGTTTTTTTGTTTTTGTTTTCATTTTGGTTTTTCGTGGTGTTTTCTTGTTACTGTGTATTTGTTTAGTGGCTTTCCTTTACTAATTCTGTGGGTTATATATTTCCTGTAATGTGTCCACTGAGTTATTTACTATTTTTTAACTTCATTTTATTTTTAAACCATTTTATTGAGGTATGATGGACATTCAAACAGCTTTACATATTTAATATACACAACTTCGTAAATTTCGAGACAAACATGCATCAGTGAATCCATCATCACAGTCTAGGCCATAAATATATCCATCACCTCCACAAGATTCCTTCTTCCCTTTTTATTTATTTTTGTTGTTATTATTGTTGTCGTTGCTGTTGTGTGTGTGCATGTGATAAGAACACTTAACATAGGGTCCTTTACATTTTTAAGACTGGATTCCTAGGGGGGGCCTGTCTGAGTCAGTGTAAGTGTGAGGTTAGCCAGTCACTGCTCAGTTTTCCTTACAACCTCACTGTATGTCTTGCACCTTTACCAAGGAGATCTGGTGAGAAGGCATGACATCAAACTTCACTTTTATTGGTCACTTCTCAGCTGTACCAGAGACAAGGAACTGGCGTCTTCTCTTTTCCCCGGTTTTTCTTGGGCTTGTACATAGCCTTCTGTGTATGCACAGCCTTTTTGACCCTGGAAATACTTTGGAGCTTTTGATGTTCCCTGTAGTTCTCTAGTTCTCCCAGATTTTCTTTTAAATTTTGAGTTGGGCTCATGTTTACTGCAGTTTTAGACACAGCATTAGACAACTGAGGTGTTGCCAGTAGTTTGTTGTTTTGCTAATGCCCCAGGATCAGCCACCACCTGCCACCCTTCCCACAACCCACCGCCAGCCTGGCTCTGAGTCAAATCTAGAGATTTCCCAGGGTGCTGCAAGTCCAGAAAAAATATTGACTGTGTGTGATGGCACTTATAACAGAGCTTCAAAGCGTCAGATCTGCTGGCCATCTGCAGGGCTTCAAGGGAGGGAGGGACAATGGTTGCAGCTATGTTAAGCCGGCCCCAACTCACTGGCTTACCAAGGTTCAGTTATTTCTTTTGAATGGATGATTTTGCATTTTGTTCTGTGGCTCTGGTTAATTCTCCGAGGTCTGAAATGGTGGGTTTTTGTTGTTTTGCCAGTAATCCTATTGTTTTAGAGGGAGCAAGTTCATCTAGATCCTCCTGCCACCATTCTGTAGGTGGATTCTTCAGTTTGTTGCCTGTGAGTCTGGCTTCTTGGCAGAACGCAAACTGAGATGCACCCTCTGTGAGGTATATATCAGCAGGTGGCTTGTTTCATGGCTGAGTGGCACATGGTACAGCTTTAAAGTTGTGAAAGTTTCTTTTTATTCATTGAGAGTGGTGAAGATGTATCTGCACATTGAAAAGGGAATGTTGTCATACTGTGGGACATGGGGCCTTGCATAGCTCCTTGGGGCATTTTGAGGGATCAGTTCCGAGAGAAGTTGAGTAGGGTTGTGTCACTCGTGGTTTGGAGGAGCAGGAACCGGCCCTGCAGGAAGTCCCAAGGGAGCAGAGACGTGACTTGGGGAACTGTGAGGCTGCTGTCTGTTTCTGGGAAGAGGAGCTGCTAGGAGGCAGTGAGGAAGCTGTGGTACATTGGGCCCCACCCATACCTGGAGTAGGCATGAGCCCTGCCCTGTGAGCTGGGACTCAGGACCTACTCCAAAACATGACAGTACCAGTGTTCGCTTATTCCTCACACAGTTGTGGATGCCTTATGCGTGCCGGGCTTCAGGTGCTGCACACAGGACAGCTACTCAGAGCTACCATCATGGATCTCCCTCTTCTGATGTGAGACAGATATGGAGCTCCAGAGAGGATACAGTAAGGGATAGGGCAGGCTGCATGTGGGCCTGAGATGTTTTCAGTAGATGTCCATCATTTATGAGCTACTATGAGAGGAGGGCCCTGTGGGACTGAGGGGTGAGCTACAGGCTGGTCTGGGGAAGAGCTGTCCAGGCAGAGGAGAGAATGAATGCAGACCTCAGAGAGAGAAGGGGCTGTGCTTATTCCCGAGGGTGTGCCGGGGAGATGAGGCCGTGAGGCGAATTCAGGAGGGTACTCGTGCATGTGTGTAGAAGGGCCAGACAGAAGAGGCTGGCCATTCCTCCAAGAAGGTGGAAGATGCTGGAAGGTATTGAGCACAGGAACATTCATGCACCAAACCAGCAACTACCAGGCTGTGATCCAGGAGCTGGAGATAGAAGAGTGAATAGACAGAACTTCCTGCTCCTAGGAAGAAGAGCAGAAAAATATATGAACAGATAATCTCTTGGAAGTGTTAAGCTGAAACACAAACAGGAAGCAGGTCAGGTGGCAGGATTCTGGGCATTAATGTAGGAGGAAGTGTTCACGTGGTGGACAAGGATAGGGTGGGCTGTGCTCAAAGAGGTGGTATTAAAAGAGAGAGATTAAAATAGAAGACTCGAGGTCGGCTTTGCGTGAGTGTGTTGCTTGGCCATGCTAGCAACCTTTCTTCTGCTCCTTCCCAGCTATCACATCACCCCAGAGGTAACCAGCCTTCTGGTTCCATCATCATAGATGTTTTTTCCCTGTTTTTGAACTTGATGTTAGTGGGATCTTACAAACAATACAGGTTTTTCGTGTGTCTGGCTTCTCCACTCAGCTCTGTGCTTTGGAGATACACTGCTACTGTCTGTCCCAGGCACAATGTTTGAAGCCCCCTTTATGGATTTAGTGTGCTGCTGTGTACAGGCCTTTTGGCAGCCATTGCATGATCCAGTAGAGTTGGGGGCCACTGGGACAGTGTGTGAGCAAGAACAGGTGAGGAACCGGGTTTGGATCTGGGATGTGAGAGATGGGAGGAAAAGATGTCAGAGATAACCAAGGTCTGTGGCCTTCCACCTGCGAAAGGGTACAGTCAGATTTAGGAAGGTGTAGAGACACAGGAGAGCTGCTGTGGAGGAAAACTGGATGCCTGTTTGGATGCGTCGAGCATGGTGTATCAGTCAGATGCACAAGTGGAGTTGTAAGCAGGTCCTTGGATTTCTGAGTCTGGCTTTCCATGGAAAGGTCTGGCTGGAACGGTACATGTAGGACTTGTGGCCAGTTTGCTGTCATTTAAAGACAGGTCATCAAGGCGAAAAGACAGAAGGGAAGCTTTTGCAGGCCCGGCTCTGGAGCAGGTCAGCATTTAGGGTACCAGAGATGAGGAAGCAGTCCAGGGAGACCCAAACATAGACACTCAAATGAAGGAAGCTGGGAGGATGATGTATGACACGGCAAGCACTGTGTATTGACAGTGTCATGACCAAAAATGGTCAGATAGCTTGCTCCAAATCATCCCTCTAGGCCTGCCATACTGCTCACCAGAGGTGTGGGGGACAACGGGAGGTTTGGCAGTGCTATAAATGTTGTTCAAAAAAGGAATGGCAGCCTGAGAGGAAGGGCCTGGGAAGGTGCCATAGCTGCTTCTGGAAACTTTGGGGAGATGAAGCTTGGAGGACAGTAGTGTCCCCAGTGATATCTGTTTGAGGGAAACCACAGAGGGAAGTCTTCCTAAGGATGGAATTAGGGTGCTAGAGTCATTAGCAAGTTCCTAGCAGTTTTCTCCAGCATGTGGGTAGCCCAACAACAGCACCTCTATACTTAGTCCATAGCCTCTGTTTATTTTTTCTCACTGAGGCTTTCCCTGTCTTTGTCAGTCTGTACCACACAATTGCTTGCAAAAGTCGCTTTCAGATCAGCATTAATTATAAAGAAGCTTTGGAGATAAATAACACTACTTGTTATGGGTTGAATTGTGTCTCCCAAAAATAGATATATGGACTCCTAGCCCCCAGTCTCTGTAGGTTATGAAATGTGACCCATTTGGAGATAATGTCTTTATTACAGAAGTAACTAAGTTAAAATGGGATCATTTGGATGGGCTGTGTCATACACATCATCATCCCATCATCTGGATGGGCCCTAATCCGGTGTGATTGGTGTCCTTATAAGGAAATTGGAACACAGACACACAGAGGGACAATCATGTGAGGACACAGGGAAAAGAAGGCCATCTGCAAGCCAAGGAGAGAGGCTTCAAGAGAAGCCAGTCCTGCTCACACCTTGAACTCTGACTTCTAGCCTCCAGAACTCTTGTTTAAGCCACTCAGGCTATGGCACTTTGTTATAGCAGCTCTAGCAGCTCATACAGAAGCTACCTTAAAAAAAAAAACAACAAAAAAAAACTCAACTGCCTCTGATTATAACAGACATTAACCTTCGTTTGCTTCCATGAATTCATGATGATCACTGCTAATGAATCTTCTGTTTTCAAACATGCTAACTGGTTGCCCCCACTCTGGGGATGAAAACAGCCTTTGGCCACACAGGCTGGACATAGATTCCAGGTTGATGGTAACCACTGCAAACCTTCAGAACCCCTTCCCTCTGAAGTCGTTCATTCTACCCTCAGATTTCTCCAGTCAACCCTGGGCTCCGAGGCTGCAGCATGTGCAGCTGAGGCCTTTAAAACTTTTCCTTTAAGCAAATTTCCATCATTGCCATGGGACAATACACAGTTTAATTCTTTTTCTAATAAGGGCTGGTTATTTTTAAAAATATCTTCCCCACCTCACCTTTAATTAAAAACTTTCCAGAGATTCAAAATGAAAAGTGTTTCCTTGCGCGCATGGGAATAACATATTCAAAAGAGTCTTCTGTGAAACCAAATGGAAACGAAAAATAAGCTTGGAATACTTACCCGGTGTTTCTTTTTGCTCTTTTTCTGCCTGTTTTGCTATACTAGCTAGTGGCACATCAAGGAAAGCAGCCTGTAGCTTGGGTCACAGTGAAGGGATAGTGGGTCTTGCCTTCCCAGACACATCTCTTGTAGATGGCATCATCCTGGCCTCCCCTACCAGGGTCCTACTACCTCTACAAGGGGCCGTAGGCGATGGGAAAGGAAGGAGGTCGATGGAACAGACTTGCTCCCCCTTCAACCAAATATTCCCTTGGCCCTGAAGTGGAGCCTTTGTTGGGGGCTCTGGGGCCATCAGTGACAGAAGTAGAAAAAGCATTATGAAGGCAATATTGGCAGGAGTTGGGGCTGTGCATAGACTCATTTGGGGTTTGATAGTTTTGCTTCAGAAGTGGAATCAAAGCAAAGGTTAAACTGGCGAGAGACACTCCACTCCATTTTCAGGTTGTTAAATTTTCACTTTATATTTCCAGAGCAGAGTTAGACCAGCCCTTTAAGGAATGTAGAACCAGAGGCTAATATTTACTCAAATCAAAGTTAGAAGTAATGAAATAAAAAATTACGGACTGTTAAGACTACTACTGATTGGGTACTGGCAGCTCACCTGGACTGCTGTATGGCTTTCTAGCTGGCAGTTAAAACGTGTGGTGTAATGTTTTAATAAGCACATTCCCATTAACATTATCGCGTCTCCTTACAATTGACATACTTTCTCTGGCCAAGTTTCCAGGCTAATGGATTCTTCTTTTAGGACTTTATCCTGTGTTCCTTTCCTGCCAGTTATTTTATTTTCCTTAAGTGTTGCATTTCCAGCATCATGGATGTTTTTGTTTTGACATGTTGCTCAGCTAAGTGATTGTTCTGGAATGCAACTTCCAGTTGCAGGTAGAGGTACTGTCTGAGTTCCCTGAGCTCCTGGCTTGCCACACACTCACCCTTTCAGGCTGTGACCTTTTCCATGTCTTGACTGCTGTTCCTTCTCATGTCCTGGAAATTACACCTTTTCATAAGGACAACCAAATCCAAGAATGCTAAGCTTTGGTGAATAAAACTTCCTCACTAATTAAAAGGAGACTACTTTGAAGTTGTCCAAATATGCCAGAGACCACATCTCATTAAATCGTGAGTGTACTGATTCACATCAACAGGTAGAGATTAATGGATGAATAGTCTGAATAACGAAACATTTTAATGAGAAACACAAGTCAAAAACATCATGGATGCTAATCCAAGGGTGTGAGTTGAACTTCGTTCTTGTTTAATAGTGTCTCTGCTCTTAATGTGAGAGCTAGTATTACTAGAGAAAGAGCCTAGAAATCAGAACAGACCCATATGCTACTCCGCAGATATAAATTTCTCTTATCTTAGTGATGCCATAAATCAAGATGTCACATTAGAGGCCCATGTTGAGGGAAGGTCTGCAGAAGATTTTGTTTGGTGTGTGGTTTTCAGTTACTCAGAATTTGCACATATTTGGGTGGGGCGTGCACTGTCCACTATTACTGGCCCCATATCAAACCATGACTACTTAACAAGCCCATCAAGTCAACTAGGAATAATTTCATCAGGTCGCTCTACAGACACCAGTTGGTTCAGCCCTAAATATACAGGACATTGATAAATGCTGCCAAGAAGACACTGTATGTTCCAGGTTAAGAGCTAATATCACCGTGCGATGACGGTCGATGTATAATTCAACTAAAACCCAGCATTCTCCAAAGTGACTAAATTTCTGCGTATGCACTGGCATGCTGTTGATTACCCTGTGTCATATTCTGTTCATGCGGTTAGTACTCCGCCTGGCCTGTGGGCCGTCTCCTATAATTGCATCAAGAAGAACGAAGGGTGTTTGGAGTAGACTCTTCCTGTAGCTCTTCTCTGCCTGTGAGCTTTGGTTAAGGGCTTGAATGATGTGATCAACTGTATAATTGTTTTGCTATAAACTATTGACTTTAGATTAGTTTTAGATTTATAGTAAAGTTGTGAAGGTAAACAGATAGCTCTCATATACCTCACACCCTATTTCCCCTAATGTTGAACCTTACATTAGAGTGGTACATGTGTCAACAGCAAACATCCCAATATTGATACCTTATTTTTAACTAAAGTGCATACTGTTTATATTTCCTTAGACTTACCTAATACCTTTTTTTTCTGTTCCAGGATCCCATCTAGGTTACCACATTGTAGCCAGTCCTGCTTCTAGGCATTCAAAAGTAATTTTGATAGGAATCAAACAATACATTTAATGTATCATTGCAGTACAACCAGCCACACTTAAATGTTTGTTTCATATTAAATGTTCTCCTTTCTTTAAACAGCAAAAAAACAAATAAGAAGCTAATAAATCACTACCTGATCAACACTTTCAAATGTTTGAGTTTTTCTAGTAGCTTTACATTGTCTCCCTGTGGGTATTTTTACAGTAAAAATCACCCACGTCCAGTGGAGAAAAGTTAGAGCATCATAAATTGGACACTCTTGATGGACACCTACGACATTAGTAGCCTGCCTTTTAGGATTTCCCAAAACAAAGGACACGTTATTTGCTCTGAGTAGTATCTTCATTTTTAGAAGAAAATAACAAGTCTTGAGGAGTTAGGACAGATGAGTTTCTCTCAAGATCTTTTCTCTCTTTAGGTCTTCCCCTGGTCTTCCCCTATATCCTATTGGCCAGCTGGGGTTCAGTATCAGCAACAGGTAGACCTAAGTGGGCCTTTGTGTAGAAAGCACTCAGAACAGCCATGTGGGAGTTGCTCTTGAGCTCACACTGCCTCGGACCAGAGACAAAACTAGGTTGCCAGTGATTGCCCAGGTAGGTCATGGGATGAAGAAGGTAGAGAGAGGTCATTTGACCAGCCCCAGTGACATGCAGAAGAACGTGCTAGACTGGGAGAAAGCAAATGACATGAGTTCCCAATGTTGCTTTCCATATGGGGGCTGATAAACTGATGAAATTCTTTCCTAATGCTCCATGTTGCAAGCCATGATTTTTCTGAAGCAGATATGTGGACACATGCTAGTCTCTTCACCGAGCGAGTCTTTCAGCTTCTGAACAGTCTAATCCCTGGATCAGTAAACCTGGTTTTTTAGAGCTCTAGTTTTTCGGAGTTCTCTCTCCTCCAACCTTTAGTCATCTCTAAGTCTCTCACGTGTCTCCCAAATGCTGTTTGACCTGGGAAGCCAGAACCTCCCCACAGCACGTGGGCAGTGATGGGACATGCCGATGTAGTACTGCGTGGCCTCCTTTGCTCATCTCCTTGTACAGCCTGCTTCTAGCTCGACTTCATATTATTATTATTATTATTATTATTATTATTATTATTTGCTACTACCAACATATTTTAAAAATCTATTCATAAAATTGATGTTTGTTTAAAAGGCCACATAGTATATGATTTCATTTATATAAAATGTCCGAAATAGGTAACTCTATAGAGATAGAAAGTAAATTAGTGGTCGCAGGGTCTGGCGGAGGCAGGAATGGGGGTCTGCTAATAGGGAATAAGGTTTCTTTTGAGGACATGACATGTTCCAGAATTACATAGTGGAGGTTGTTGCACAACCTTGTGAATATACTCAAAACCACTAGATTATAGACTTTAAAATGGTGAATATTGTGTTATGTGAATTATGTCGTTTAAAAATTTGATACTTATTCAATGTAGAAGTGTTTAAAATAAAACAGAAGAAATTTAAATTAACTGTATAATTCTAGATAACTAATAACGACATGTCAATGTGTATGTGGCAGTTTTTGTTTTGTTGTTTTCTGTTTGTTTTTTTCTTTGGGTTTTATTCTTAACCCTTTTTAGGGCCTAGAGAAACCCTGTTGGCATCTGCTGGAACACTGTGCCTGTTCTCATTTGTCCCCATTGCCCAGATTCACAAATACACTTACGTTTTGCTTATAACTCTTAGGAGGTGCAATGTCTTGAATGAGGGCAACCATGTTGCCTAAACTTTATGTAGTCTAGGAGAATGACACCTTTTAATTTTAGAATATAAATAGTATCCTTA
Source organism: Eidolon dupreanum (assembly GCA_028627145.1). NCBI lineage: Eukaryota > Metazoa > Chordata > Mammalia > Chiroptera > Pteropodidae > Eidolon > Eidolon dupreanum. Next base: position 90,422,932 of record CM053509.1, read on the forward strand.
TTTCTCAGTTACGAAGCAACAATAGGGCCTAGCTTTGTTGAAACTTAAGTTGTCAGTTTTAAGGACCATGGTGATTGGATATCCTGAATTTATTCACATATTTGACTTGCTGAGGAAGTGCACTGGGCCTGAGCATTTCGAAGATTTCACATCTAGGCCCCAAAGCTGGAGGGCGGGACCTTACTCTAGTATCAGCCTAGTGGGCTACTTGAAACTTTACCTGGTTTTCCATATGTGTAGATGATACTCTTTTGCTCAAATACCAAACCACATTTTACCTAGGGTGATACATGAGGCTGAAAGAAATGAAAAATTGAATTCCAACATATATACTGACTAGCACAACATATTCAAAGAGAACCTTAACATTTCTAATGTCGACAGTGACTGCACGTCTGGGCGGGGTGACATCTGCTTATGATCCAGCAGAATATTTGGATCTCCTTTGGCTGTCACACAAGAGTGTGCTTTTACACACCCCGACTGAATGCACCTGAAAATATTTATGCTTTGAAGTGAAAGCTGCCTTGGAAAAGATGGGAATCTTTGCCACAGTGGAATTGGACTAATGGCGCTTATTTTTCTTCTGGGTGTATATTTATTTGACTGTTTCACACCATTTGTCAATTTCTAAGCGGTTAATAAATTTTATGCCTCTTTCAGATGTGTGTATATAGTACAAGTGTGTTTGATTTCCTGTGGTCTCTCTACGTTTAAACAGTGCTGAGTGATGGTATGTGTAACATGCCAATATAAAATTTCAAACCCAAACTGAAATCTTTAATTCTTTAGCAAATGTCCATTAACCGCCTTATGTAGAGTCTGCTTTTCTCTGTTCTGCAGCAGCCCAGGATTCTATCTGGGTTTTAATGCTGGGACCATTAGTCTCCGTGGAGGTGCAGCCCCTGCTGTCCTCCAGCTGTTTACAGAATGCTGAGGAAGATTAACATATATGCAGCAGCTAACTCGGGAGAATGATCTCATTGCCACTAGAGAGCTGTGCAGTTTGTGGGGTGGTTTTAGAGAATAAAAATGTCACTTCTGAATGGTAGATCAGAAATGCTTTATGAAAGATGGCATGAGAGAGTGACTTCTGACAGGTGGGCAAGTTTGGACTAGTAGAAGTGATGAGATCAAGGACCCTCCAAAAGTGGGTGTGAAAACCCATGGGTCATTCAGAGACAGGCTCCTCCATGGGCTTTGGGGCACTGGGGCTGATTATTAAGCAGCCACCAGCCCATGTGTCACCTTATAGGGCCCATGGTTTACGAACCAGCAGTTTAGAGAGGATCAAGTTAGACACCGATGCCCTTCAGTGTAAACCAGCCAGAATCTTGCTACCTGATTCTGCCTGAAAATCACTTGTACTTCATTTTCAGACCTCAGCTTTTCTGAGCAAGGCCTCTTTGTAAGAGGAGTCTGAAATACCCACGTAATTTGTTAATTCTTATTTCTCATTTAAGAGAGGCTATTGGGGTGACCCAGTATTGAATTATAAACTGTACAAAATTTACCATCTTGACCATTTTTTAGTACACAGTTCAGAGGTATTAAGTACATTCACACTGTTGTGCAACCATGACCATCATCCATCTATAGAACTTTTTCATCTTGCAAAACTGGAACTGTCCCCATTAAACACTAACTCACCATTCCTCCTCCCCTAGCCCCTGGCACCCACCATTCTACTTTCTGTCTATGATTTTAACTATGCTAAGTTTCTTATATAAGTGAAATCATACAATATTTTTCTTTCTGTGACCGGCTCATCCCGCTCAGCATAATGTCTTCAAGGTTTATCCATGTCGTAGCATGTGTCAGGGTTTCCTTACTTTTCAAGCTGCATAATGACCCATTTGTGTGTGTGTGTGTGTGTGTGTGTGTGTGTGTGTGTGTGTGTCTGACTCTTCAATAGGCTTTGATGCCATAAACCCAGATCTATCCAGGAGATGTGTTGTCAGAGTCACCCTCGACTTTACCATCCCCCCTCCACGCCATGGGGGGACCTAGTCAAAGCCATGATCCCAGGTGAAAGTTTGAAAGTAAAATCAAAAGAGAAAGAGACTGAGTTGGAATACAGATAAGGGTCTGTGTGAGGCTCAGATGGTTTTCTAGGGTGTTATTTATACCTTCCCATCCTTGCCCTAGATTTGAGAACAGGGGCTTATGCCTTCATGCTGTTTTCCCAGCTGAGCAGATATGTTTTTGCCCTTCGTGTTTGTGAGTTTGGTGGTGGGTGTTCCCACTGACACAAAGTCTCTGAAGGGTGGGGTCGCTATTGATGTAAAGATGAGGACATAAGTCCTTACATTTGTGGCCTCTGGCTGCAAGTAGGTCTGAGGGCTGAGAAGGTAGTGAGCTGCTTAAGAAATTCTCCAATTCTAAATGTATTCAGAATTCCCAGGGGCCTGTACCTGGAGGGAAACCTGCTGACTCTGGCTAAAGAAGTGCTTTACTTTGCCATCTAGTGTTTTAATTTCTCACCCTCCCTGAATGACACTCGGGGCTTTAGTCACATGTTTGCTTCATCTGTCCCTGCTGCAAACCGTTTATATTTTGCCTTGCTCACGATAAACGTAAGACCCATATTTACTATTATGTCAAATCTGATGCTACAAAAGCCCTCTAGAAGTTACCATGATATCCTCTTCCTCAAGGTGTTCTGTAAACAGAGGGTAGTTTTGCTAGAACACTGTTGTGTTTGTGTAAGAAACAAAGTAAAGGCCCCTGAAGTGAAATCTCATTAACGAGTGTGCTGTGTTCTCTTGTCCAGGGGAAGCGGAAGTTCCTGATCCAAGTGACCCTTTGGGACGAGTGGATGGACATGACAGCCCTATTCCAACTCTGAAAGGTAAACTATGAAGTATTCTTTTAATGCAAGTCTTTGATGGTGTTTTCAGAGTGCCTTGAATAGAGGCTAATAATGACTCGCCATTTCTGCTGAAGTCTTGCCTGGTCTGCTGCACTGATGGCCGGGGTGCCCTGTGGCCGAGTGCTGCCCCACTGATGGGTGTGGTAACGCAGTTACCTCCGTAACTGTCTTGATGCACTTGTGAGGGTGGTGAGGGCTGGTTAGAGGCAGTTGGAAATTGACAGGTGAGAGGTGACAGGGCAAGGAGTAGGCACATGGCCACTGAGGGTGGGCGGGGCCATGGGGGTGGGCACTTCATGGGCCTGAGTACAGCTTTAGGGGCTGGACTTCTGGCTTGGCCACTAAGTCTCCTGCTGACAAGTGGTCATATTCTTTCAATGTGATTGTCCACAGTGGGTAGGCGTCTTCACAGGTCACCAAGGATCAGGTTCTTTATCTTGTTGATTCAGCATTTCTCAAGAGATTTCAGTGTCACTGCTTACTTGGCACACTCTGTAGGCATCTTAGATTTGTAGGGTCGCTAGAACACATTTCCTGCGATGCAGCCCAGTTACTTGCGGAAATGTGCTTTTGCTATATCCCTGTCACCATATTGCCTTAGATCACTGTCTCAATCAGCTCAGCTGCCATAATAGACCACACACTGGGCAGCTCAATCAACAGGAATTTATTTCTCACAGTTCTGGAAGCTGGAAGTCCAAGATCAACATGCCGTCATAGTCAGCCCTGCTGAGGCCTCTCTTCATGGCTTGCAGATGGTACTGTGTCCTCACATAGCAGAGAGAGGGCTCTGATCTCTCCCTCTCTCAATAAGGACACTGCTCCCATCATGAGGGCTCCATCCTCATGAATCCAGCTAATCCTAATCACCTCCCAAAGGCCCTGTCTCCAAATATTATCACATTGAGGGTTAGGGCTTTAACATGCAAATTTGGGGGGCTGGGTGGATACAGCTCAGTCCAGAATAGCCACGTTATTTCTCCTTAACTTTTTTGTTTTAGCATCATTTGAAGTCCAGAAATATGAAATAGTTTCATAGCCCCTTGCATGTTGAGAATTTCCATATCCCCTCAGGACCCGTGTCTAAGGGGGGGTTCTCCTGGGGATTGAGCAGCAATGACTCAAGTCCGCCAGTCTCAACCAGGATATCAAGAATGTCCCCCTTTGTCCTAAAAGGGCTTCTTGGGGTCACACAGGGAGCTGAGCTCCCTTCTCACTTTAGAATGCCTCGCTTGTGAGTGCACCGATTGCTTAGAGGTTTGTTTAAATTGAGGGTGGGTAGAGGCTCCTTGATGAGGATTTCCCGTTAGTGTGTCAAGTGTAGTAAACACACGGGTTGGTTCTTTCATGTTGACCCCCTTGCAGTTGTTACATATTTGCTATGACCTCACAGGCACCCAGGCTGTGCTTGTAGGGGGAGGGCTTCTGTCAGGACAGGGATATGTCCCCACAGGAGCAAAGTCCTGTGCTCTGGAAGCTCGTGTACAGCGCTGAGCCTCAACAAACGTTTCTTAGGAAGAAAGATAGCTTTTGATGGTTACATTCTGAAATCATTTCTCAAAAGTCTGGGAGGGAAAGAGAGGGGCATCTTGATTTGCAGACAGGATGTTGCATTGAGATCTGAAGAGGTGACATTTACTAAAAGGTGATGGGAGGGGGTATGTCCCAAGCCAAGGCAGGGACCCATGCAAAAGCCTTGAGGTCAACAGGACTCGGTGTCTTGGGACAGCTGTGAAAAGGTAAGGGCTTATGGGCTGGGGTGGCGGAGGTTTGAGAGGTCAGCAGGTGCAAAGCCTGTGTGGCTCAATACTGTGGCCATCAACCACACATGAGTCTTTACATTTAAATCAATTAAAATTAAATAAATTTAATTGGTCCTACTAGCTACATTTCAGATGCTCAGTAGCCACATATGACTGGAGGCCACAGTGATGGACAGCACAGATCTAGAGCATCCCATTCTCATAGAAAATTCCATCAGCAGCTCTGGGTAGAGCATGCACAGCTCTTTAGATGACAGGAGAAAGTTCTCTTTCATTGTAAGTACCACCCCACCCCCACTCTGGAAGCGTTGCAGCCTAGGATGTAGTGTAACCTGATTTACACTCTCTAAAGATCGTTATGGTAGGTCTAGAGGATGATGGTTGCTGGGGATAAGCGGAGGGGCAGTTAGGAGGGAGGTATGGCCAGGCAAAGAGAAGTGGACACATCACAGTAACGATCTAAAATACAACCTGCAGTTATTCTTAGACTCTCACGCTCCCTTGGGAAAGTGTCCTGCCCCCATGTAGAGTGTGTTGGGCCTCCCTGTGGACCCCTGGCTGGGGCTTGCAGAGCGGAGAGGAGCCGGGAGTGGGGTGGAGCACTGCCCCAGCTACTGCTGTTCCTTACCCGGAGTGCTCACAGATGCCCTCTAGGAGGCAGAGCTGACTGTAGGACTCAGGGCCTACACTTGGGTTGGAAGAGCATTTGCTGACTGAGGGGCAGAAATGGCTATGGGCCGAACAACATAGACAGACATGTATTGCCATCTAGCTACACGCTTCGGACATTGATCAGTCAGATTTAGTACCTCGGGTGGGACTCCTGGACCTCCTTTTTGATATTTGAGCAACGCTTTCTAATATTCTCTTCAGTTGAGATTTGATTGCCTCCTGTCTGCTTTGTTAACCTACATGTGACCATGTTAAACCATGCACACTTCAGCACCTATGCAGTGCTGATGGGAGTTTTAGGTAGTTTAGAAGCTTGCCTTGGACTTCTCCAAGGCACAGAAACACTAGTTGCAGAGGAAAACCGGTCGAGTGGCTGTGTGTGTGTGTGTGTGTGTGTGTGTGTGTGTGTGTGTGTGTGTGTGTCCCCATACAAATGCTTGTAGAACAGCAGTACACCAGGTCCTCAAATAATATTGTTTGAGTCATAATATTGTTATGACTTTGATGCGATGCCATAGGAACTTAACTCTTGTTTATATCGGTTAGCTTATGATAAAGTTGGTTTCATTATACATCCTTTCACTGAATGTCACAGAACCTATCAAGAACATTAGGTGAAGACTTACTGTAGAGAAGGAAGCAGAGAGCCACAGCAGCCTGGCCTTTTCCCCATGGTGACAGCATGGGACAGTGTAGTATGGAGAATGCAGCAGTCTGAGCTTGGTTTGCCCAGAAGACAGACCTGGATTGCATGGCGGCTTCACCTTCCTACTGGGGCCAGGGCACTGCTCTGGGTCTCGTGTCACCCCCAGCCATTAGAGGGATGAAAAGGGCCTAGGAGACAGCACTTACCCAGGAAGCAGTGGCTGGACGCTGATGCCATTTTTTGTCATCACAACTGTGATCGTTGTTGGAGTGTCCATCAGTTTCCAGGTGTGGATACCTAGCAGCCCCCTAGGGGACAGGATTCTAGTGAGCAGTCCCCAGGGAGTCTCAGGGAGACCCAGGGGCCCTATATTCTACTGCAGCCCAGTTCTCTGGTCCTGCAGTGTGATTTACTTTTTTTGGGGGGGTAGGGGGTTATGGCTCTTGCACAAAAGGGGACTCCCTCTAGCCTTCCTTTCTGTGCCCCCATCCCCCACCTCCTCTTCCTACCTTCAGTGACAGAAATTGATCTGGCAGTGCCAGATTCATTATTCCATGTGCGTTTTTGTTTAAAGGGCTTCTGAGACTATCAGTGCCTGGTCACATTTGGTTTAAATCATATATAAAATGTAATAATAGTTGTATGGATTGTATGAGCTTATTCTTTAATCCAGTTACCATTTATGATGCCCACACATCTGTAAAGTTGCAGGCAGGTGAAAATGGTTGGCAGACCAGGTCATTAGTGAGTGATAGAACCACTCTGCTTGGGCTTTTTCTTTCAGATGCACTGTGCCAGTGTTGACCACTTAATGTGTAATTTGTGGTTGATATTGAGAGAGAGATCCCAGAGCAAAAAGCCTATCTAGAAGAGAAAATGTGCACAAAAGACTGTGATTTAGAGTTGAAAAGTTTGCCCGAAATTTCCGTATGCCAAAGTACTGTCATCATTAGAATTAAACCCGACTCTGGTTACAGTACTGTTTTAATATGGGAGTGGACATTTAACAGGAGTTTTGTGTTCCTTGCTACATTAGACACACGATTTGTTCTTGTTATTGTTATTACAAAAGAGTGCATTGGGCCTAGAAACCATTTGCTCTTTTGTTCCAAGGCCATACTTTAAGTGCATATGTCACACTTCTAAGATTTTGTAAAATCAGTACTGTGGAATGTTTGTGGGAAGTGGATAATTTCTGAGAGGCCAAGCAAGTGGTGCTGGTCATGGCCGCCCTGCAGCTTCCCACAGCAGACCTGGTGTGTCGTGTATCCGGCCTGAGGAGAGCTGCTCACTGGCCATGCAGAAACCAGAAGAGTTTCTGACTCTCCCTGTTGGAGGAAGACACATTGTAGTTATAGGTGATCTGAAGGGCACTCTAAATTACAGAGCAAGAACCAATGCCTACTCACCAGGCTATCTCATTCTATTTGCAACATGCCGTGCTATGGAGCTGAACTAAAATTTCCTTGAACAGAGAAAACAAAGCAGTCAGCTGAAGTCACCACACTGGCATTGGAAACCAAGCCTATTCTCTATTTACTGAGTGTTGGTTCCTAATTCATGTAGGATATATGGATTGAATAGCATATATTTTGGGTGCATTTCTGATTTATTTTGGAACTCTTGGTGTGTGTGTGTGTGTGTGTGTGTGTGTGTGTGTGTGTGTGTGTCTGTGAGTGAGAGAGAGGGGGAGGAGAGAGAGGGAAGGAAGAAGAAGAGAGAGAGAGAGCAAACGAGGGAGGGAGGAAAGGAGGGAAGGGGGAGAGAGAGAGAGATTGAGATTGAGAGAGATTGAGATTGTTTCCTGGAGTTTACTATAGAGTGAGAGTCTCCACAGCTGATGGGGTAAAATTGAAAACAGCACGTTAATTGCAGAGACCATGTTAAGTCTATGACTGGGAACATGGGTCCAGGCTGAGCTGTAAGTCTGGGCCCCTGCAGCTCCTCGCTGACTGTCCCCTGGCCCATTATTGAAATCTGGGGGAGTGTACAGAAGGCCTAAAATGTTTCCCAGCCTCCTCTGGACAGAGCTCACATGGGGTTTCCAGGCTCTAAGCCTGTGACACTCTTGAGGTGAAGGCCATTTGTTGAGTACCCCTGACCTGCCGGCTGTGAATTGCAGTGCCCGTTGGTTTCTCTGGGATGTGGTCAAACTGAATGGTGTGAGGAGAAAACCCCAACCCACAAATAAGAGGTTTCAAAGTGTGCAGAGCAGTGTTGTCCAGGGCTGAGATTGGGGACAGGGGCCTTGGACAGGGGTGCATATGAGGCCACCTGGGGAGGGCAGGGATGCACCTGGCTGATTTTTACTTCTAAGTCTTCCTCTTTATCTCTCCTTCCCAGGGTCCCCTCTCAAACCCCTCTCGCTTTCCTTGGGTAGCTTCTACCACCAGTGCCGCAGCTGGGATGGAGTCATGGCAACTGGAGGCTACTATCATCTGGCCAGTATTGTCGACAGCTATCCTTCCTACTGAAGTGGCAGAGAAGGCAGTGGTGATTTTTCTTCCTCAGCTCCTTGAGTTTAAACACTGCAATGGGCTTATTCATGTGTGGTTGTCTTATGGCCGTCTCCGGTATGTGTGTGTATGTTTCTCTCTGTGTGTACACATTTCACCTCTCTGTATCTGTGTGTGCGTTCATTCATGTCCCTGCCCCTTTGTGAAGATGTGAGTGTCATCCTGTGTGTAGATCTTGGTTTTTTGAGCTGTTTCCTTCCTTCTTCAGTCCTTCTGCCCCTCTCCGTTACTTTCTGAGGGCTGTCATAACAAAGCTTCACAGACTAGATGCTTTAAACAATAGGAGCTTATTCTCTCACAGTTGTGGAGGCTGGAAGTCCCAAATCAAAGTGTTGGCAAGGTTGGTTCAGGGAGAGACTGTCATGCGCCTCTCTCCTAGCTTCTGTTGCTGGCAGTTTCATGGCTTGTGGCAGCATCATTCTCCTCTCTGCCTTTGTTGTCACATGACCTTCTCTGTGTGCCTATGCTCAAATGTCCTTTTTATAAGGACACCAGCTATTGGAGTAGGGACCCCCATATGACCTCATCTTGATAGCATTTGCAGTGATACAAATAAGGTGCCATTTACAGATTCCAGGGATCAGAATTCCAACATACCTCTTTGGGGGACACAGTTCACTGCCCAGAAGTACCCTTCTCCCAAAGTGCAAACACTTAGGTGCTTTTCTCCATCCCTCAGTTCCTTTTATTTCACTTTCCCTTGTTTTTCTCATTCTCTCTGATTCCCATCCTTTCTAATCTCATACCCTCTTCTCCTTCCCCTGTTGCTCTCTTGCTCAGCAACCCCCATCCTATTTTATACAACTGGCCCAATGCAGACAGCTCAGCGGGAGAGTCTGAGGGGGAGTGTCCCACTGTCACCACCCCCATCTGATTTACTGACCTATAAATACTTAACCCTGGAAGATCATCTTTATTTCCTCCTTGGGGCTCTCAGGGTCTCCTCGTCACCTGCCCTTCCAGGCAGGTTGTCTGTTTTGTTTTCCAACAATCAAAGCCCTGTGACCTTGTGACCCCTCGCAGATAAGGCTTTCTTTATCTCCTACCCAGACCTGTCAGTGTGGCCTGGTCAACAAGCGGGCCCTCAAACACCAAAGTAATCTGACTGAGTTGGTGAATGTATGGATGGATGGTTGGTTGGGATTTTTTTAAAAAATCACTAAGCATTGATCTGACTGTGAAGCCAGAGGGGTGTTCCCGGTCATGGATCCTCCTGTTCCCTCTGCCACCAGTGTGTCTTCATGCTTAGACTCAGCTCCACTGTCTAAAGTTGGGGGTGAGCAGAGAGCTGGCCTGGGCAGCAGGGAGTTGGAATCCATCAATGTACATCGTAAAAGTCACCCTGCTGTTAAGAAGGGGAACCCTCTTGGGTAATTAAAAGTGGAGACTTCTGTTCTCCTCGCTGACGCTGTGGGCGCGCTGGCTGAATCCAGGCGAGCCTTATTCTCGGTTGCCATATCTGACTCCTTGCGGCCTGTTCAGTCATGTCTGGAGAAGTTTCGGGCAGCTCTCGAGGAAGACTTTGTGAGTTAGCGGGGAGCTTAGCACTGGTTAGTACAAACCCCATATTTTGCACATAAGAGAAATGAAGCCAAGAGGTTAAAGGCTGGCTGTGAATTAAACACCAAGGGAGAGAGCAGTGTGGTGCTTCATCTTTAGAGAACTTACTTTCTAGCTTTTATGTTGGTCTCCCGAGAATTCATGACATTTAGAAAGAGTGGACAAACTAACTTGGCCACTTTCCTTTTTAAATTACATGTGAGTGCTCAATCAGATATTAGTCAAAGATGTAAATGCTTAGATGAACTTGCAAGAAAGACGGAGAACTGCCCAGGAGCCAGGAATAGAAAGGAAACAGAATTGTGGCATACTGGGTGCTGAGGCAGGAATCACATGAGTTGGTCATGCTTCCTTGGCAGCCTTAGAGAACAGCCTAGTTATGCTTGGAAAAAGTTTACCTGAGGCAATGAGTTGGACTCTGCAATCATGCAGTTATGACATGGGTTGCCCAACAGTGACAGGTGGTGCCACCACATGGCTGTGGAGCAGATATTGATGCATCTGGGTGCCAGAGGAAAAGGAGCCCCCATAAGACATGGACACTTCAGCAAAACTAGTGTGGGCAAAGGGCACCTGCACATTTGTCAGGTCCTCCAATGCTTCGATGCTAGAATAATCCCCCCAGAACATAAATGCTCCACTAGAGAGAATACCCAGGAATAGGAAAATCCTGAGTGAGATTATATGAAAAAAATAAATGTACTGAAGTTACTGATTTCATTGGGAATTGCATGTATTTATCTTTCAACCAGGAGAAATAAGGGGTTAAGACAAAACTCAAGTTTGATTTTAGGAAAATAAAGACGTTTATGTTTCTTGTACCCTAGTACAAGGCCTGTGAAATATCAGCCTTGCTACAGAAACCACGCTGCTAGGCTCAGCTGTATCGGAGCCCTGGGTTTTAATGTCAAGTCGGAAGGGAACCCATGGGGTCTGGAGAACAGAGGTGTTGTGGATAAGCCTCCACATAAAACCAGGAGAACTGGGGGCTGCAGTCCTGGGATAGGAGCAGTTTATCCCATCAACCCAGTGAGTGCCTCAGCCCTGGCTCCAGGTAGGAAACACAGGTGTTCTCTTCATGAGCATTCAAACTTGGAACCACACCTCGGGAAACCAAATCTACATGACTGGAATGTTCTTGGGGAATCCCAAGCCCCAACCTTCACGTGGAGACTTGGCACTGCCTGTCACAGGGACCCAGGCATCCAGAGAGTCCCACAGGAAAACCAGCAGGACAGTGAAAAATTACAAAGCACACTTGGAGAGGCCCAGGCTGAGTGGGGAGTTAGCAAACAATAAATCCCAAAGGATTAAAGATAAAGGAAGAATAAAGAAACCAAATAAACCTTCTTGAAATGAAAATTACAGTTGACAAAATGAGAAACTTCAGGTTAAGGAGTAGATCGTTGATAGGTAAAGATAAAAATAAAGGATGGGGAACATAAAAGTAGGTAAAGAGCATGAGGAATCACATGAGGAAGTTCAGCATGTAATCTAGAGAGAGATTTCAAAGGAGAAATAAAGGGGAAGGGAGAATTTGGTGGAGAATTTTACATAATTGATGGACGGCACAAATCTTCAGATGTTAGGATTGGCACCGAGGCCCAAGGAGGCTAAAATAAAAATAAATTCACAGTTGGCAATACTTCGAAATGGCAAAGACGAAGGGGAAATATGAAAAGTAGCCTAAGAGAGGAAGAGGAAAGGTCAGATTACTCACAAGAGAACAAGAACTGGCAAGATTTATAATAGTAATTGCAAAAAACAGAAGGTGGTACTGTAATTGCCAGTCTAGACTTCTGTACCCAGCTAAACTGTTACTAAAGGGTAAATTAACAGGTATTTCCAGACTAAGACTAAGTGTTTACAGCCTCAGTGCTTTATCCAAAGAAGGATGGCTATAATTGGGAGGAAGGAGTTAGATGCAGGCAGTGTTGACAAGGAAAAAACTTGGTAAACAGGTCAGCAATTTAAACGACGCTGTTAGTAAAAATTGTCAATAATAATGACTACATGGGGCTTAAAAACAGACTGTAACTAAAACATCGGGAAGCAGTAACTCAAAGCTGTGGTGGTTTTGGAATCATTGCAGCTCACAACATTTCAGAGTGCTTGTATTTGATTGTATTTGGGAGACTGTCTGATTAGCAACTTAAGTATAACTTTCAAACAAACAAAGGGAGAATAAAGAAAAAAGAAAATAGGAAAGGAAATTAAGAGACAAAATAAAAACATTAAAAATAAAACCCATCAGTTAAAAACTCATAGAGGAATACATATAGATTAATAATTAACATGTTATTTTTACAAGATTCATGTATAATATATAATCATTAAAATTATTTAGAAATTAAAAATTAAGAGTAGGACTGTGTTAAAGTACCCTGAAATAGCTACATTAATATCAGACAAAACGGTCTTTTTAGACAAAAGTCTTACATAATGATATAAGGACCAGATGATGAAATAAACCTGAAATTTATTGCACCCAGCAATACAACTTGACAGAATTACTAGTAGCTATTTGGTAAATACAGAAGCAGCTGACATATAACTCATTGAATCTAATACACCAGCCCATAGCCCATTAGGAACTGGGCTGCACAGCAGGAGGTGAGTGGCAGGCGAGTGAGCCAGCAAAGTTTCATCTGTATTTGCAGTTGCTCAAGTGCTAGCATCGCTACCTCAGCTCCACCTCAGATCATCAGGCATGAGATTCTCATAGGAGCACTGGTCCCTAATGCCAAAAACGTTGGGAACTGCCAAATTCTAATAGATACAAACAGTAACAATTTGAACAACAAAATTGACAAGCTTAATCTAATGGATGTGTACACATAACACCTGCACTAAGCAATTAGAGAAAATGCATTCTTAGCAATCAGATGGAGAGCATTTACAGGAATTGATGCTGCACTAGCTACAAAGCAAATTTCAGCGCTGTCAAAGAGTCATCACCACACAGGCTATGCTTTGTGAAAACAGTGTGATGAAAGCACACTTTTAATAATTCATAGCTAAAAGAAAAAAATTATAATGTAAGTTACAAGATATGTAGATCTGACCAACTATATGGAGATTAAATAAAAATTTATTAGATGGCTAAAGAAGTTGAAGGGAAATTTTACTTCATTGACACATACATTAGAAAAGGAAAAAGAAAATTCATTAACTGCAGAAGTTAGAAAAGAGCAACACTGTAAAGATTTGAACAGACAGCTACAGAAGGAGAGCCCCGATGATGAAAAACTTTCCAAAAGATGCTCAAACTCATGAGGAATTCTTAATATAGAAACTAAAAAATGAGCATATATGTCAGATTGGCAAACATTTTCAAGCCCAAAACAGCAAATGTTGGCAAAGTTGTGGGACAACACTTTTTAAAACATTGTTAGTAGAGTACAAATGGTTTTAGGCACTCCTGAGGCCTAGAGAAATGAAAGATTTCAAGGCTCTATGACTTAGCATTTCTGCCTCCAAGTGTATACTTTTGAGGTACTTTTGTTCATGTTCATGGTGAGATGTATACAGGTAGTCATTAAACACTTGTGTGAACTAGAATAAATGTGGGAATAACTTACTGCCCCTTAAATGGGAAATAGATAAAGAAATCATGGATTGCTTGTATAATGAAACATTATACAGTAATTAAAATAAATGAAATGCATCAACAGAGATAAATCCCAGCCTGGCTTTGAGTAGGAAAAAAAAACTAGCAAAGATGTTCTTTCAGAGAAAATTTCTAAAAATATGAACTAATGCAAATATGTGTTGGAATAGTGCATACCAGTTTTCTGGAGAGGGAGGGAGAAATAAGGGAAGGGTGGGCTTTAGTTGAACTAATAATATAGCTCAGTAAAGTGGCAAGATAAAAGCAAAGTATACATGGTGGACAGAATAATGGCTCTAAAGATGTCCATGTTGTAATCCCTGGAACTAATGAACATGTCACCTTTCATGACACAGTGACTTTGCAGATGGGATCAAGTTAAGGCTTTGAGATGAGAAATGATCCTGGGTGATCCAGGGGGGGGCCCAATATAACCACAGAGGCCCTTGTAAGGGGTAGGCAGGAAGATCAGAGTCACTACTTGGAAGTGTGACAAGAAGCAGAAGTGGTAGTAAAGCAAGGAGGTGCCAGGAGCCAGGGCCTACGGTGGCCTCCAGGAGCCAAGAAAGGCAAAGGAAAAGACTCTCTCAGAGCCTCCAGAAGGAACACAGTCCTGCGACACCTTGAATTTAGGACTTCTGACTTTCTGAACTGTTAAGATAGTAAATTTGTGTTGTTTTATGCTACTAAGTTTGTGCTAATTTTTACAACAGCAATAAGAAATTAGTACAATATATAGATATCTGATAGTTTTCCTGTAAGCCTTAAACCACTTATATGGAAATAATAGAAATAAAACCAATTCACAAAATAGTAAGGAAAATTACAAAATACCTAGAAAACTGCCTCAAAATAAATGTGAAGATCTATATGAAGAAAATGATAATGCTTTTCTGAATAGATGAAAAGGTCTGGAATAGTGACATAGACTTTGCTTTCTCAATATTGTCAAGAGGGCAGTTTTATACAAATCATCTGTAAAAGCAGTTCTCTATCAAAGCTCTAATTTCTAAATGAGCTTGTCAGGATGATTCTACATTAAGTTTGAGAAACTAGCCCAAAAAGTAACATTTGTTATTCTTGATGTCTAAATATATTTTAGTCATCATAATTGAACAGATGTGATGTTGCCACAGCAACAGACCGAGATCAGTGGGATGGGGGCAACGTTAGAAATGCATGGAGGTTGATTTAGGTGACAGCCAGGGAAATACCCTCTGTGGAGTTAATGTTTTGGCCGAGACTTGTCTCTTGAGAAATAGCAAAGATCGGAGGACAGGATATTCTTGGCCAAGCACAATGACGGGCAAGTGGGTGTGTTTTGGGAAGAGCAAGGGACCCACCCCCACTTTCTGTGGGGGAGAGTATGGGAAGGGTAGAGAGAATTATAGAAGCATTGATACCATGGCTATAAATTAGCTTTTCTCCATTATCCATCTACTTACTTTCTTCCTGAAATCTAAGTTTTGCTAAACCACCTAGGGAAGGAGCTATGAATTTATGAAGTTTTGATATCGATCAATGGTTTTAGTCTCTCTGAGTGGCCTGTAGAATATGAAGGAGGCTGATTCCAGGCCTAGATTAGGACGTGGGTGTCATCCATGGAGATTCCACCCTGTCCATTCCCAGCTGGACAGGCCTTTTGCATGCCACTGCATCCGCAGACTCCCCAGGTATAGGTGCCTGCCGTTTAGGAATGTGCTTTCCAGTCCCAGTATTACCCTCCAGCGATGCTTCTTCTCAGTGTTGTTTCTGGTCTTTCTGTGTTCATTATTGGATGGGTCTGGTTCACTGAAACTACAGTTTTTCTTTGCCCTCAGCCCTTTGGAATAATGGTTCTCGGCCCAGGCCACACGCTTAGGGGCTTTTGTCAGATGCCATTGCCCAGGCACTGACTGGGACTTAATTGCCATAGGGTACACGTAGATGTTTTTATAAGTTCCCAGGTGATCCCAATGTGAAGAAAGATTTGAGCCCCACTGGTTTGGGCAGTGTAAAATCAAGAATTGGTAGGAACCCCACATGTAGACTAGATCACTTCACTAGATTCTCCTTTGTTTTCTGTAAACTGAGGAAGGTGTCGCTTCATGGTGAGTGTTCATCTAGTTGAGAGTGAAGGGAATCTTCATAAATGGGACACCTCGGGCTCAGAGGAAATCAGTGGTGTCCTTACCCCAAGGCCTGAGCAAAGCTGAGGGTAATTGGCAGCACAGAGTGGCCTCCTCCCCTCTGCCTGACGCATCCGCTCCCCTTCTGCTTTTACGTGGTTTGTCTACCTGGTGTGACCTTGCCCATACTCCTCAGGGGGCATTTTCTGACCTCAGGACTACATTTATAATGTTGTGCAACCATCACCACTCTCTAGTTTCGGACATTTTCATCACCCCAAAGGAAGACCCCATTCCCACTTGGAGTCATTCCTTAATTTCCCCTCCCTCAGCCTCTGGCAACTACTACTTCGTTTTCTGTTTTGCGTATTTTGTATGGATTTGCCTATTTTGACTATTTCATGTAAATAGATAAACAAGAGCACTTTGATAATTAAATCAACTGTGTAAGGTACTTGATTCCAACACATGTAGATTTCTTCAGCCCATGTTAGCTATTATTACTAAAGCATCTAAAAGGGAAGTGCCGGCACCATCTCTGAACTAAGCCTTGTTCTAATTCCAGTGGATGGTTTCACAAAGTTAAATAGAGATTGATGCTAAGCTGTCCATGCAGAATCGGCAGGAGATTATCTTCCCTGGTCTGTAGTTCTGAAAAAGGAGTCTTCGTGGGGGACACTGAAAGCCTCAATCTAAACTGTTGTCAACTTGTCAATCAAGGGTATGGAAGAAGCTGTTGAAGGGAACGATAAAGAAGAATTCCATGTTTCCATACCCATTCAATGTAAAAAAGATGTTCTTGCAAAGAAATAGATTCTGAGTCTATTTATGGTAATTGGAAAGTCCCAGTTTCACCCTTGGTGCCCTTCTAAGTTGTACAAAGGAATGTTCTTAGCTTTCTTCTCTGACCACTCACCTCGCTTTCTAGACAATTGTTTCTTCTATATCTTTCAAAATATATAGCTGATCAATAGAGATATCCCAAGTTGATGTACACAAATGCCCTAAAAATGGAGGGAGGTGGTAGCAGACTGACTCTGGAGCTACGCCCCCCAAATGGATGAGATGACAACCAGCAGTGACCACCATGTCCTGGCCCTCAGAACTTCTGGACCTGCTCCTTTAGATTTTTGCTAGTCAACTCAGAGACACAGACTGTCTTTTCGCAAAGTATTGCATGTGTCTACTCAAAGTCACGGTTTGTCATCAATGTAGAGATGAGAATTATAATTAAACTTTCGCCACAAGGAAGAGAGATTGTTGTGGCTTTAATATGTCATTTGCTATTTTAAGTGACAAATTGATGACTATTTTATATGCCCTACTGTGCATTTAGTGTTAAAAAGACCTTAATGAGGCATGTGACTGTTAAGCAACTTGAAAGTGCTTCATGTGAAACCCTCCGGTTAAGATGAGCCCTGGCCAGAACATGATGAAACAATGTATTCACCACAATCTGGGAATCCCAGATTGTACCAAAGCAACAACTCCAAACTGTCAAATCAGGGTCTAGAGCAGGAACCCCAGGAATGCAGGTTTCCCCAGGTCAAACTGGAGCAGTTAAGTTAATGAAGAACATGCATTGGGAATGTCACCTTGCTTTATTCAGCCTGTCTTTTCGGAGGGTTATCATTGACATTGTTGTTACCCTCCAGCTTTTTGTCATCCATAAAAATTCTCTTTTACAACTTAATTCAGTGTATTGAGAAAAGGGTTCGCTAGGAGAGAATTGAGGTAGAACCTAATGATACTATTAACAGTAATAATAAGTGCAAATTAGTGACTCCTCTCCAGGCAGATAACTATCCACTATCCTTTGTGAAGGAAAACCGTCCCTTCCTCTTGAAACCCACAGCTTCTTGCCCCTCAGCTACCTCTTAACACCCAACATCTAGGGGCCCTAACCTATCCTGTGAAACTTACCCGTAGGGTCCACTAGAAATCCTGTAATTTTCCATCCAGTTAAATAACAGAGACATGCCATCTTGCAATATTTCAACTTCATTTCTTAAAAGAATAAGAATGAAACAGAAATTAAGCCAAAAGATTCAGAAAATGAATATAGTTTATAGTCATCTTCAGATTGCCCTGTATCTCTGTCTGGAGTTCACCTCCTGGTGATTGTTTTGTCTTTCTAGCCTTAGTTTCTATCTCTCTCTCTTTTTTAATATGTTATGGAAGTTTCGCATGCATGTTTATCTTGAGAGTAACTTCCCAGCCCTTGACCTACACACATGTGTAGTCACACACATCACAGACACACATACCACACACCCACATACACTACACAAACACCATACACATATTCCATATAAACACCACACAACACATACTAGACAGCATACACACACCACTCTCCTCCACTGGCTCTTTCACTTCCTCTTGTCCCCCATGGCCTGTATGACCAGCTGAGTGCTTCTGCCCTGGTTTGAATTGGGGCCCCACATTGTAGGGCACCATTTCCGGCCCTGCTTGCTCTGTATTCTGCTTTTAGGCCCTGTTTTCCCTGCCGAGTACAAGCCCCGGGTGGCTTCTTCCTACTCCTGACCTGGGTGCAGTGGGACAGAGCTTTCAGCAGCTCTCAGCCTCATCATTTTTGTTTTGTTTGGGCCTTCGATTAGCTCATGTTTGGAGATGTCTCTGTGATGTATGGCAGGAGGAGGATGGACTTTCTGAGCATGAATTTACATCATAATTTAGTGAGATTGGATTAGATATAGAGCTTGAAAAAGGAAGTATAGTCAGTCCTCATTATTTGCGGATTCCATATTTGTGATTTCACCTATTGCCTAAAATGTATTTGTAACCTCAAATCAGTACTCATGTACTTTTATGGTCATTCACAGAAATGCCCAGAGCAAGGAAAATTTTGAATTGCCTTCTGTACACGTTCTCAGCTGAGGCTGAAGGAAGGAATGCTCTGACTAATCGTTTTAGCTCATACTGTAAACAGGTGTCCTTTTCATGGTCTGTCGCTTCACGTTTTTCACACCTTTGTTGGTGATTTCACTGTTTAAAATGCTCCCAGTAATAGTGCTGAAGTGCTATCTAGTGTTCCTCAGTGAAGAGCTGTGATGTGCTTATGGAGAAAACGGGTGCTAGATAAGCTTCCTTCAGGCATGAGTTGTGGCACTATTGGCTGTGAGCTCAACATTAGTGAATCAACAGTATATATTAAATAAAGTCCCTTTAAATAGAAACACATAAAACAAGGCTGTGTAGTAGGTAGATGTAAACACTGTGACCAGAGGCTAAGCCACAGTAGTGTTTTCACATTCCTTAGTCAGTGTTCTTGGCGACTAAGAACACAACTTGGCGATTCTAGAACACAACTACTGCCAGTAATGAGAATGTACTGTATGTGTGTGAGAGAAATCGAAGCCTTCCCTAGGCAGCTCCTAGAAGGAGCCCAGGCAGCCCTTCCCTCCAGCCCTCACTGAAGTTTGCTCTTTTTCACACTCTCCTTTGCAGGTTACTTTCTGAACTTTCTGGAGCCAGTGAACAATATCACCATTGTCCAAGGGCAGACTGCAATTCTGCACTGCAAGGTGGCCGGCAACCCGCCCCCGAGTGTGCGGTGGCTGAAGAATGATGCCCCAGTCGTGCAGGAGCCCCGGCGCGTCATCATCCGGAAGACAGAGTATGGCTCTCGGCTGCGAATCCAAGACCTGGACACGACGGACACCGGCTACTACCAGTGCGTGGCCACCAATGGGGTGAAGACCATTACCGCCACGGGTGTCCTGTTCGTGCGGCTCGGTAAGTGGCGATAGTATGGGCCTGTTAGTTTGCAGCTAGGGAGCATCACAGCCACCATGTGCGAGATTAATTTGCAGTTTGAAACTGAGCATACACCAGCAGAGAGGAAATCAGTACAGCCTTTCCCCAGGCCTTTCCCCTTGTGCATGCTCCCGGCTTAACCTGCTCCCCATTCGCTGGTAATAAAAGAAAAGGAACACAGATGGAGGGTCTAAACCTGGATGTAGAACATGATACTCAAAGCCGAGCTTCGAGACTTAGTGGGCAGGCCGTATGTCACAAGGTCACCCTGTGGGGAGGCTGCCACTCATAGTCCTGGAGGTCTCCCCTCCCTCAAGAGGCCCAGCACCTACTACCCAACAGAAACCTGGCCCAGTGTGATGATGACAGTTCTGTTCTCTTGTGCTTGTCACAGGTGGCGACAGAGTTAAATGGCTAGAAAAAATGTGTCCCCTCTCATCCCAGTGGTGAGAAGGTCTCTGCAATGCCCCAGCCTGTCACACAAATGGCAGACTATTCTGTCACTGATTAGTGGAATAGATCTCATGAATCAAGATCAGATCCAGGGGCGGGGTGGGGGGGGAAGATAACAAAAACTCCAAAAATACATCCAAACATTTCTGCATAAACAGAGTGCCCTTCCGTGCTTCATGGTTTTCCTATTCCTGGGCAGGGCAGGGCCTGGCGGAGGACAGCTCACCACAAACGAGCACCATTGACTACAGCTACCATTGGCTGGATTGGAAAAAGTTTGACTTCAAATCCTGAAGTATTAATAATGTGTCCTTCTCTTTTCTTTTTAGGTCCAACACACAGCCCAAATCATAACTTTCAGTAAGTATCTGTTTTCCTCAAATCATTTTTCTCATTCTCTAAGGGTTTCCGTTATGTAAGAATCCCGGTTTTAAATCCAGCAAGCACGTGTCTTTGCCAAATTTGCTGGAAGTTCACACAAGGCTTGACTTCACACAAGGATGGCAATGCACTTGATTTGGGCTGCAAAACCATTGTATTTTTCAGTTTAATGTTAAGAAAAATGTCATGAAAATAGAAATTGCTAGTTTCTTCCGTGATCATGACCTTCCAGAGTACCTGGAAGGAATATCAGCATGCAGATCAGGTTGCCCAGGGCCACCAGGACCTGGTATCCAAACACATTTGGAACCAGAGAGCCAGTTCTTCCTGAAATCCCAGGACCATCCACAATTGTAGGTGTGGTATCAAACCTTCTTTGGTGATGAAGACGAGGAGACAGAGGTTCGGAGCCTGGCTCAGGGACTTTATCGAGCTATGAACAGTTCCTGCTGTGAACTCAGGTCTCTTTCCTGATATGGCACCTTTCACCACAGCCATCCATTGTGGGAAGATTCCCCTTTGAACCCCTTACGTCATCATGTGCCTGAGAATCACTCTTCAGTGCCTGTGTTTGAGGCTAGCAGTGGCAGTTGGAGTCCTCATTTCCTACCCAGACATATCGAAGAGCCATAGCTTCACTTCCAAATGTTCTGAGCAGTGACGCAGACACTGTGTGTTGCCTAGCTGAGCAGTATTTGCACATCCATGTTCCCCGGCACCTCATAAACCCTGGGCCACTGAAGCAAGGTGGGTGGGCTGGGGCCCTCTGAGCACATGCCAGGGGCTGCTTACACAAAGAAGCACAAGGCAGATTTGTGAGAATCCTTAATAATTGTTCAAGTGAGGAAAGAAGAAATCGCATCAAGGAAATGTCTGCAAGACTTTGGAAAACGGTATAAGTCATTTCAAACACTGAATTATTATTTTCTTTTACATTTAGATCATAATTTACATAAATATATGGCAAACATATTATACTTTATAATATGGAATCTGCAAATAATGAGGACTGACTATACTTCTCTTTTCAAGCTCTAAATCTAATCCAATCTCACTAATTTGTAATGTAAATTCATACTCAGTAAGTCCATTCTCCTCCTGCCATATACCACAGAGACATCCCCAAACATAAGCTAATCAAAGGCCCGAACAAAACAAAAATGATGAGGCTGAGAGTTACTGAAATCTCTGTCCCACTGTACCCAGGTCAGGAGCAGGAAGAAGCCATTCAGGGCTTGTATATAATATCATATATATAAATATGATTATAATGTAATCTGTTAAATATGTAAGTAACAAATATATTTACATATTTAAATTTCATTTTTAAAAACAATATTTTTATACTTATTTTCTTCTCATTGTTAATTATGGATTAAATCAGCACATTCTTGCAAATAATTTGGGCAGTTCTGGTAAAGTGAAAGTTCACCCTGACCCATCCCTCTGACCTTTGCCCCAGGATGGCCTCCATTGTCACATAGGTATGCCAAAACAGGGCCTTTCCCAGCATTTAGTACCTGTGTGTACCGAGAGAGATAGAGTATTTCACTTTTATCTACTTTTTTACATAAATGATATTACATTTGACAATTAACAGTGTGTCAGTATATTTCAAATTTCCTTGATAATCTTTCTTCCTGTCCACAGAGTGCATGACTTTTCTGCAGTGGCAGGAATTTCCATTGCTTCCATGCCCACAGTGGTTTCCCTGTTTGTGTCCCGAGACTGGTGGACAGTTTCTCTAGGGGGGATTCTGAAGAGTAGGGCAAGGAGTGGCACAGGATGTACCCACCTGTTTATAAGGTGGACTTGCATTTGGCATGCGCAAGTCACTCCCTCCCACACATTAAGAGGACTCGTTTCTTTTTGCCTCTAACTTGATTTCTAAATCTTCACTTTTGCTGCTTGGAAGGAGGAAAACTGGTGTCGTCCACTTTGTTCTCCCTCCCCATCACCACTGAGGCCTGTTGGAGAATAGGTGTTTCCTGGCACTCATACTTCTTTGTCAACCATCTTTTCATAACCCTTGCCCATTGCCCTTACACTGTTTCTTAATGATTTTTCATAAGTATTTGTCTTATTTCTTGATCACACAGAAATTTCAGTTTTTCTGTCATTTATCAATAATTATATGGGTTTTCATGGGTCTTATTAAAGAGCACCCTAACTTCCCTGAAAATTCATAATGGTATTTTGATTGGAATTGTAATGAATTTTTAGATAAATTTGGGAAAAATTAATATCTAAATTGAATTGTCCTGTCAAGGACCTTCTTCATGCTTTAAGATATCCTTTTCTCCCTACTATTGTGAAAAATTTAAACACATGGAAAAGTAGAAATAGTTTTATAGTAACATGCAATCCATATATCTACCAACTAGATCCTGCCATTTACATTATACTGTGCTAGCTTTATTGTCTATCTTTCCATCCATTAATCCATCTTATATTTTTTTACTCATTTTACAAGTTGTATATATTTGTACACTTATCCTGAAATTTTTCAGCATGGGAATCATTAACAAGATTGCTTCTTTTTGAGTTAAAACTTATGTACAATGAAATGCACAAATCTTAAGTATTTCATTAATAAAGTGCAACAAATGCAAAAACCTCTGCAATCCAAACTGCTATTCAAGCATAGAACATCCTGTCACTAGAGAAAGTTCTATTATGTAACTTTCTAGTCAACTCCCCTCCTTCTCCAGGCAACCACTGTTCTGATTTTTTTCTACTGTGGACCTCTTTTACGTGTTTCAGAACTTCATAGAAATGTAATCCTACACCACATAGCCACTTAAGCCCGGCTTCCTTCACTTAGCATTGAATTAAAGATAGATCTATGTTGTTGTACATGTATCAGTAGGCTGCTATTTTTTGTTGCTGAATGGTGTTCCATGCTATGACAGTGCCAGTCAGTTTATCCATTTTCCTATTGATGGACACATGAGCAGATTGCATCTTTTGACTATGATGGATATTCTCACACAAGTTTTTGTGGGCAAGTTTATTTTCATTTCTGTTAGGTAAATACCTAGGAGTAGAATTTCTGGCTTATAGGGTATATGTGTGCTGAGTTTTGTAAGAAATACCAGACCTTTTCCTGAGGTGGCTGTACCACTCATTTTGTACTCACCAGCAGGTAGGAGAGTTCTGGTCCCTGCATGTATTCACCAGCATGTGGTCTGGTCAGTCATTTTAAGTTGAGCTATTCTGGTAGGTATTATTAATGGAATATTTAAGACTTGTGCATTTCATTGTATGCAAATTTTAACTCAAGTGCTTTTTATGTCATTCTCACATCTTGAAAAAGTAATTTTTATTAATCATTTAAAATTTTCAAACAAATGCAATTTAAAGCTATAAAGTTTCCTCTGAATGCCATTTTGGCTCCATTTCTCCTGCTCCTGCCCTCAAATGCATGGGTTTTTGTTTTTTGTTATTTTCTGATTTTTGTTGCATTATTATCAGTGAATGTGGGATGTATTTACTTTTGGTAATTTGTCAAGATTTTCTTTGTGGCCAATTAGATATGGTTAATTTTTGTGACTATTTCCTATTATTTCAAAAAATATGCGTGCTCTGATGGCAGCCACACATATCTCAATTTATATATTAGATCACATGTTAAGTATGTTATAAAATAAGTCTCTATATTTTTTTGTCCAAATAAATTACAGATATCTGAAAATTTGTGAAAGTCACCCATACTCATTTTGGATTTACAATTTCTATAAGTTTTCTATTTTTTAAATTTGCGTGTATGTTCTTAAACACCTATAGGTTTGAGGCAATATAGCTTATGTTTAGTTTTGTTTTTAAGTCTCTTTTAATGCTTTTCACCTTGAGTTCAGTTTGCCAGATAATATTGTTGCACCTACTTTCTTTTTGTTTGCATTTGCTATGAACCTCTTTTACTATTCCTGTCCCACTTTTTTTTTTTCAACCTTTTTATGTTCTGTTTTATGTAGGTCTCTTGTAAATAGTGTATAAGCACTTTTTTTTTTGGAGATTGGCAAGGACGGTTTTTCAGTCTGAAAGTTCATGTTAATACATGTAGGTTTTGTTCATTTTAACGATTATACCATTCCATTCCATTATACATTCCATTCAATGAGTCAGTTCCACTTTAATCATGCATGTTCCTGCTGAATGAAGGTTGGTTGTTTTCACTGATACAACTGTCTTATGAGAAAGTCTGTCCATGTCTCCTTGCCCCTGTGGGTGAGAGTCCTCTGATGATAGAGACCTGGGAGTGGAATTGTGGGCGTGCACTTCCCCCTTTACCAGGTATGGCTAGATTGCCCTCCCAAGTGGTTGAAGAGTTCATAGTCTGACCAGCAATGCACACATTCTCATTTCCCCACATTTTCCAGCATGTGGTATTATTAGAACTTCAGATTTTGCCAATGTCTTAGAAGTGCAGTAGTAAATTGTAGTAATTTTACATTGGACTTAACCGGTAAATAGTGAAATTGAACATATTTTTATTAGTTTAATTGCCATTGAATTACCCATTTATATTGTTTATCCTCTTTGTATGGATTCCATACTTCCAGATTGTTTCTCACTAAAATTTCTTATAACGTCAAAATTAATACTCACTCATGGACAGGTGCAGAGGAGTGAAAAATTTTGAGTCGCCCAAGGTACATGTTCCCAGCTGAGGTCAGGTCTGCCTTCTTGTTTTAGTTTTCCTACTGTAAACTAGTGTCCTTTATGAGATCTATTTATATTTTGTGCTTTTCATTGGTGACTTTGCTGTTTAAAATGGCCCCAAGCATTGTTCTAAAGTGCTGTCTAGTATTCCTAGGTGAGGAAGGCCATGATGTGCCTTATGGAAGAAAAACCTGCTAGATAAGCCTCTTCATTCACGCATGACTTACAGTACTGCTGGCAGTGAGCTCAATGTTAATAAAACAGAAACAGAAACACATAAAACAAAGTTATGTATTGATTGGTTCATGAAAATGTTATGACCACAACTTGCAATAAACTCTCCATTTTTCCAATGACTCAGTATTTACTAATTCTGTGTTTGCAGTGACTTTACAGAAAATAACTACCACAAATAACCAGAATAGACTGTATTATGTCCATTTTTCTTTAAGATATTTGTCTTTTCTTTATTGAGTTGCAAAAGTTTTAAAATATATCCTAGATATAATTTTGCATAGTTTTTACTCCATCTGAAATTGATTTTTCTGCTGGCATAAGCTAGGATTTTAGCGTAAGATTTTTTCTATATCAATGCCATGGCACTATCTAATGAATAACCTCATCTGTAATACATAAATTTACTATCACTTTTATCATGTGAAATTTCTATATGTGCAGATCTGCTTCTAGGCTCTCTATTTTCATCCAGTAGCGTCTGTACCACAATATTCTAACAGTATATTGCTTTATAATATATCTTACTATATAGGGAGAAATAGTCTCACTTATTGCTATGGATTAAGTTGTCCCCACCAAAAAAAATTCATATTTTGAAGTTTTAAACTCTCCCACATGTGACTATATTAGAGATAGAACCTTTAAAGAGGAAGACATGAGTCATGTGCCTGGAGTCATCCATGTGTCTGTCTGTCTGTCTGTCTGTCTGTCTCTCTCTCTCTGCCACATGAGGACACAGCAAGGAGGAGGTGGCCATCTGAGAGCTGGGAACTGAACTGTGAGAAATCAATGTCTCATTTAAGTTGTCTAGTCTCTGGTATTTGTTATGTCAGCCTGAACTAATGAATACCTTTACCTTATTACTATACCATTTTTCTAAATAATCTTGATCATTATCTTTCAGTCTGCCATATGAATCAGTTTGTATTTTTATTGGAATTGCATAGAAATTTGATTTTTGCAGTTAACTTTTTCATATACACAGGTTATTGTGTAGTTTTTCTTCTTTCAACATATACTCCTATGTTCCATATTGAAGTTCCTTGTTATTAAGTAATTTTACAGTTCTAGACTGAAATCTCAGTCAGGGTGAGTTATTTTTTCAATAACTGAGTCAATCTGCGAACTTTGTGCTAGCAGGTGATATTCTTTTGATCAATACCTTGTAGTCTGAGGCACCAGCCGATTGGCTTGGTGGTCATTTTTCTGCGACCATGACTTTTCTGTCCATTGACTGTGATTGTGTTTCAGAAGACTAACCTCCCCCTCCTTTATGGTATCTCTTAAAGTTAACCAAATCAAAGACGGACAGAGGGAAAATCAGTGGACTTAGAATCATCCACAAGCTCTCTATGCTATCCTATGCTACAACTTCTCTCTCAAGTCATTTCCTGTGAAAATGCACAGTAGTCAAAGCTTTTTCATTTTTGGTCTAATGGTGTTTCCTGTACCTACAAGTTGGGAGTGGAGAGTTGTACAGTGAATAATCACATAGCCTTGGTTGTTCCCTGTGTATAGCACATCAGTGTTGGAACACAGTGCTGTTGGTTCTCAGATGTGAACAGGAGTGGTCACATTTGGCTCACCCCCTCTGAGCTCATTGCTCTCTTTCTCGTGCTGCTGCCCTCACATGTCCACACATATGAATGTGTGGACATCATTTTATGTGTGTTGGAGGAGGTGAGGGATGGAAATCTGTGGACCACTAAAACATTGTTTTTACTTCCACCCATTTTCATGGGGTGGTGAGGAGGGTGTGTATATGGTGAACAAAAACTATAAGAACAGGCTGTTTTCCCACAGATGTAGGCTCAAAGACAGGGTTATTATCGCTTACTCAGGTAGCATTTTGGTAATGCAAGGGGATTAGTGTGAGGCTATGTGTCTCACATTTCATTTATGTGTTTTATTTTTATCTGCTCTTATAAGAAGTGGTTGATTTTCACGAATATAGACCCCTGTGTATACCAGCAGGGCAGCCTGATGGCAAGGAGGTGGGGCTGTGGGGTGGGGAGGGGTGAGCTGAAGCTTGAGCATCAGACTTCCATATTTCCTATGTTTTTATCCAATTTCATGGCCCACAAGTGTGTGCATGCAGAATGTGCTTCAGCAAATGTCTGCTTAAAACATCCTATATTGTGCTTTTGGAAAATTAAAAGTTATGTTAATTATTGGCCTCTGGGAAATCACCTTCCTTGGGGCCGAGTCCTGAGCCCTTTTAATTTCTTCACAAACTGTATGTAGTTCCAAGGCTTCAGCCATTCTCCACCCATATGTACATAACCCTAGAATCTCCATTTCTGGGTCTGATTTATCTCCCTCTCTCCGGACCTCCAAATTCAGCTTCATAATGGGTGTCTCCAGGCAGATGACTCAAAGGCAACTTTGCATGTCTAAACAGAACTCAGCTGTTTTTACCTCACACTCCTTCCATTGGTCTTTTGGGGAATTTGTCATAAATCTAGTTCAAACTTTATTCTAATTACAGGAAAATAATACTATAAAAATAACTGAACCTGCCAACTGAAAAGCCAGTAATTAAAAATGACTCTAGAGAAACCAAGCTGTCTTACTGTTGTAAGTAAACTAACTCGGGCAGATGGCTGACATTTAGCATTTGATGTTAAAGCCGTTAAACCACCAACCTAATCAAATTGAGTTAGAAGTACTGCTTATTATGATAGGTTTTATTTTCTGCAAAATGTAACAACTCTCTTTAAATACCATAGTACAGAACTTGAATAAAAGATAGAAACTTAATTCGTTTTAAGACTCTGTGATGGTAAGTGACTAAACAGACAGTAACACACTCTCTCCTTAATTCAGACCATGTAGTGACACAAATGAAAATGCTTACACTTTAGCAGTAATGATAATAATAGCACTTGGCATGCAGCAACACATTTAATGCCCCCACTATCTTTTTGCATTCACTTGAGCCCATATATTATGTTCTATTATGCATGGATGAGAGCTTTTTACACACTGACCTCCTTAGTCCCCAAGAAAATACCAGCCTTCCATGATTTACCTGGGAGGGACCAGTTTCTGAGTACTGTGGAAGAAGATAACATTTACTTCCCAGTGAACTGATTACATTGGAGCCGCTATCTCTCTGCCTCTGGATGTCTCTTGTGATCCTGGTCTTAGAGATGGCTGTGGCAAAAATCCAATGTTTCTGTAAGTTTGCTGACTGGATTTTTATCACATGAAAATTAGTGTTGGGTGTGTTCAATTGGACCAAGTGGATATTTTTGCCACATTTAATATGACTGGTATAATTGGAGGTATTTCATCTTGAAAGTAGAGAGACATAAAGTGTAGTGTCTGATTTTCAAGGAAATCATTCATTCATTTAACAAATTTATATTGAGAGTCAACTATGTGCTATACCCTATTCAAGATGCTGGGGATACAACAGTGGATGAAAGAGACAAAAACTAAAAATTCTTGCCTCTCGCTGCTTATATGCTCTTAAGAGACTTTTATGTTGGGCTTCTTTCACAAAATTTGATATCTGAAAGATTCTTCCTATGGTTTATTCCTTTTTATTGATGGCATATATTCTGCTATATGAAGATATTACAATGTGTTTACCTATTCCCCTGTCGATGGACATTTGGGTTTCTAGTTTGGAGCAATTATAAGTAACACTGTTATGAATATTTGTGTTCAAGTATTTTTGTAAACATGTTTTCATTCCTCTAGAATAAATTCTAGGTGTGGGATTGCTGGGTCAGATGGTAAATGTACAAATCAAAACTGTATAGTAAATTGCAAACCTCTTCCCCAAAGTGGTCTCTCCATTTTACACTGCCACCAGCAATCTGTGAGAATTCGGTTGCTTCTCATCCTCACCAACACCTGATGTTGCCAGACATTTAGTTTTAGCCATTCCGGTGTCTGTGTTGTGATGGTTAATGGTGGTTTAATTTACATTTTATCAGTCACTAAAAATGGGACTATCTTTTCAGGCTACACTTTTGTGGATTATCTGTTAGACATTTTGTCCAATTTTATTATGTTGTTTGTCTTCCTATTGAGTTATGTGAGGTCTCTATATATTCTATTATAATTCCTTTATCAGGTATAGAAAATGTTTTCTCCCAGCCTGTAGTTTCCTTTTTTTATTTTCTTAATGCTATCTTTCGATGAGCAGGAAAATTTAATTTGGATAAGTCTAATTTATCATTTTTTTCTTTTATGTACCATGTCTAAGAAATCTTTGCCTTTGTCTACCTCAATATTATAAAGATATTCTCCCATGTTTCCTCCTAAAAGTGTTATAATTTTTTGCTTTTATATTTAGGTCTGTGACCCATCTCAAAAGCAGTTTTTGTGCACAGTGTGAGTTGTGGGTCTAAGTTCATTTTATTTCACACAAATTTCCAGTTGTTCCAGCACCGTTTTTGAGGAAACAGTTCTGTCTTCTTTGAATGCTTTAGTGCCTTTATTGAAAATCAGTTGACCATGTGTAAGAGTCTATTTTGGGATTTTCTACCAGGTTCTATTGATCTATTCTTATGCCCGAATACCACATTGTATGGATAATTGTAGCATTATATAGTAAGTCTTGCAATCAGGTGATGTAAAGCCTCCATCATTCTTGTTCTCTTTTTATTGTTTTTGCATTTGAATGTAAGTTATAGAACCAGTTTGTCAGTTTCTACAAAAGTGGCTACTGGGATGTTTTTTAACTTTTGATTTTGAAATAACTTCAAACCTGTGGAAAAGTTACAAAAATAGTAATAGGTAATCCCAAATGCTCTTTCCCCAGGTTTACCAGTTTTTATCATTTTGCCATATTTGATTTATCATTCATTTCTACTGGGCATATTTCTAATTATTATTTTTTTCTGAACCATTTTGAGAGTATGTTGCATTCATTACACTTCTTTGCTCCTTGGTACTTCAGTCTGTATTCGTTAAGATCAATTATTTTTCCTTACAGAACAGCAGCTTGAAATTCAGAATATATGTCTTCGAATTGCCATTCCTACTCCAATTTCTCTGTCCCAGTCATACTCTTTAGATCTCTCTCTCTTCAATATAGGATCCTCACTGTGTTGCTTTAGTCTCCTTTAATCTGGAACAGTTCTTCAACCTTTCTTGACATTGAAATTTTTGATGAGTGCAGGGTGGTTATTGTATAGAATGTCTCTAAATTTATGTTTGACTGTCGTTTACTCACGATGAAATTCTGGTTATGTGTTTTTGACTGAAGTAGTACATAAGTAATGTTTCCTGTTCAGGATATCACATCCACAGGTACATGATGTCAGTTTGCCTCTTATTGGTGATGTTAATTTTGCTTACTTGGTTAAGATTCATTTTCTCCTTATATAGTTATTTTTCATTTTGTAATTAAAAGTAATTTGTGGGGAAATACTGCTAGGATTTTGATAGGGTGGTATTGCACTTTGGGAGAATTGACTTCTTAAAACTACTGAGTATTCCAAACTATGAACATAGTACATATTTCTATTTATTTAGGTTTTCTTTCCATTCATTCTGCAGTGTTTTGAAGTTTTAGGTGTGGAGGTCTTGTTCATACTTTATTAAGTTTATTCCTACATATTTTAACCATTTTAAAGTATATAATTCAGTGGCATTGTGTACAGTTATGTTGCTAAGCAAGTGTGACCACATCCATCTTGAGTTTTTTCAGCTTCCCAAACTGAAACTCTGTCCTCATCAAACACTAATTCCTCATTCTCTTCTCCCCCCGGCCTTTGGCACCCACCATTCTACTTTCTTTCTCTGTGAATTTGACTACTCTTTTATGTATTTTTAACATTATTATAAATGATATTTAAAAAAAATGATTTGCTAACTGTTGCTCACTTATAGAAATACAGTTGGTTATACTGCCCTTATCCTGAGGCCTTACTAAATCCGTATTAGTTCTAGTAGTGTTAAAAATATATTTTTTCGGATTTTCTGTGTAAATTAAGATATTATCTGTGAATATAGATAGTTTTATTTCTTTCCAATCTGTAAGCTATTTATCTATTTGTCTCTTTCCTTCCTCTGTCTCTCTCCCTCCCTCCCTCCCTTCCACTCTCCATAGATAGATAGATAGATAGATCATCTTTTTTCTTTCTATCTATTATCTATCTAATTATCATAATGATTAGGACCTCTACAGCAATTTGTGTGGAAGTGCTAAGAACCTACATCTTTGTCTTGTTTTCATTTCTATGGGGGAAAATGTACCTTATTTCACCATTAAATAAGATGTTTATTGTAGGCTTCTCATAGATACTTTTAAAAATCAGATTGAGGAAGTTATTTTCTTTGTTGAGAGTTTTGCTAATGAGTTCTGACTTCTGTCAGCTGCTTTTTCTATATCAACTCATATAATAACATGGTTTCTCTCTGTCTCTGTGTCTTCCGTGATTGTTTTTTTAAATGTTGAAGTAATTTTGTATTCCTGGGTTAACCTAGTTGGTCTGTTAACCATTTCTATAATATATTTTTATTTTGCTGAGTACAGTTTGCTATTGTTCTGTGAACTGTGTTGCCCCTTTGATCTGTAATGTCTGTGGGACCTCCTTGTCAGGTATTTGTATCAAGGTAATGCTTGCCTCATAAAATGAATTAGAAAATATCCCTTCTTCATTTTCTGAAAGATTTTGTGTAAAATTACTGATGTTTATTCCTTAAATGTTTGACAGAATTCATCAGTTTCTGTTATTTGAAGCAGGAGTTTTAATCATGGAACTGTTTTTGACTACAACTTCAAATAAGAGATTTAGGGCTATTTGTATTTGCACTTTGTGTTTTTCAAAGAATTTATCATTTTTATTTCTAAGTTGGATCTATGTTCATATATTTATTCATAATATTTCTTATTATCTTTTAATATTTTTTAAGGTGTTTGGTGATGTCCCTTGTACATTTCTGATGTCGGTAATATGTGTTTTCTCTTAATCATTTTTTTTATGTGTTAGCAAATTTGTTAACTTTTCGAATATTTACTTTTGGCTTTACCAATTTTTTATTATTTTCTATTTTATTGATTTCTGCTTTCATTTCTAGTATTTTCTGGTAATTCAGGTTTAATTTGACATTCTTTTTCTAAATTCTTAAGGTGTAAAAAACCTTATCTCATTTAAGCATTTAGAGCTATAAATTTATCTTTAATTACTGTTTTAGCTGCATGCTATCCTGTTTCCATTGTTTACTTTATGCTTTTCACATTCCATTTATTTTTTCTCTCTCTGTTTATGTTTTTACTTATTTATTTTAATTAAATTTATTTTTTTATGGTGACACTAGTTAATGAAATCTTCTAAGTTTCAACTGTGTATTTTAACAATAAGGCATATATATATTACATTGTGTATTCACCTCTCATAGTTAGATTTCTTTCTGTCACCACATATTTCACCCCTTTTAACACTTCTACCTCCTCCTCCCCCTCCTCCCTACCCTCTAGTAACCATTAGTCTGTTGTCCATGTCCATGAGTCTCTGTTTGTCCTGTTCATTTGTTACTTTTAGGTTTATATCTCACATATAAGTGACATCATATGATTTTCAACTTTCTCCATCTGGCTTATTTCACTTAGCACGATTATCTCAAGCTCCATCCATGTTGTCACAATGGCAGTATTTCATCTCTTATAGCTGAGCAATATTCCATTGTATAAATATGTACAGCTTCTTTATCCAAACAGCTATCGTAGGACACTTTGGTTGCTTCCATGGCCTGGCCACTGTGAATAATGCTGCTATGAACATGGGTGTGCAAATATCTTTTCAGATATGAGTTTTCAAGCCTTTGGCGTAAATACCCAGTAGAGAGATTGCTGGATCATATGGTAGATCAATTCTTGTTTTTTTGAGGAACCTCCATAGTGTTTTCCATAGTGGCTGTACCAATAGTGTATGAGAGTTCCTTTTTCTCTGCATCCTCACCAACATCTGTTGCTACTTCTCCTGTTGATCATAGCTATTCTAACAGATGTGAGATGGCATCTCATTGTGGTTTTGATTTGCATTTCCCTAATAGCTAGTGATGTTGAACATCTTTTCATATATCTGTTGGCCATTTGTATGTCCTCTAGGGAGAAGTGTCTGTTCAGGTCCTCTTCCTTTTATTTGATTGGATAGTTTCTTTTTTTGTTGTTGTTATTAAGTTGTATGAGTTCTTCGTATATTTTGGATATTAGGCCCTTATCGGAGGCGTTGCTTGAAAATATATTTTCCCATTCGGATGGTTGTCTCTTTACCTTGTTGACAGTTTCTTTTGCTGAGCAAAGGCTTTTTAGTTTGATATAGTCCCATTTATTTATTTTTGCTTTTACTTCCCTTGCCTTTGAGGTCAAATTCATAAATACCTCTTTGAGTCCAAGGTCCTTGAGTTGAGTTCGATGTTTTCTTCTATGCATTTTATTGTTTCAGGTCTTATATTCAGGTCCTTAATCCATTTTGAGTTAATTTTGATATGTGATGATAGACAACAGTCTGGTTTCATTCTTTTGCAGGTGGCTTTCCAGTTTTCCCAGCACCATTTATTGAAGAGGCTTTCTCCACTGTTTGGTTTTGGCTTTTTTGTCAAAAATTATTTGCCCATATAAATATGGATTTACTTCTGGACTCTTGATTCTGTTTCACTGGTCCGTGTGTCTGTTTTGCTGCCTGTACCATGCTGCTTTGATTACTGTTGCTTTGTAGTATAAATTGAAGTTGGGCAGCGTGATGCCTCCATCCTCGTTCTTTTTTCTCAGGATGGCTTTTGCAATTTAGGGTCTTTTGTGCTTCCAAAAAGTTATCTGATGATTTTTTGTTCTATTTCTTTTAAAAATGCCAATGAGATTTTGATGGAGATTGCATTAAATCTGTATAATGCTTTAGGTAATATGGTCATTTTAACTATGTTGATTCTTCCAATCCAAGAACACGGAAGGTCTTTCCATTTCTTTGTATCTTCTTTGATTTCTTTTAATAAGGTCTTGTAGTTTCCATTATATAGGTCCTTCAGATGTTTCATTAGACTTGTTCCTAGATATTTTGTTCTTTTTGTTGCAATTGCAAAAGGAATTATTTTTCCACTTCTTTTTCTGACACTTCATTATTAGAATATAGGAGTGCTAGGGGTTTTTGAACATTGATTTTGTATCCAGAAACATTACTGTATTTGTTTGCTTATTGTTTCTAGTATTGATCTTGTGGTGTTATTGTTTCTAGTATTGATCTTGTGGTGTCTTTAGGGTTTTCTGTATAGAGAATCATGTCATCCACAAATGACAGTTTGACTTCTTCATTTCCTATTTGGATGCCTTTTATATGTTCCTCTTCCTCGATTACACTCTTTAGGACCTCTAGTGTTAAAGTAAATAACAGTGGTGATGGTGGACAGCCTTGCCTTGTTCCTGATCTTAGAGGGAAGATTTTTAATATTCCATCATTAAGTATAATGTTGGCTGAGGGTTTGTCATATTATGGCCTTTATTATGTTAAGGTACTTTCTTTCTATACCAATTTGTTAAGTGTTTTGATCATAAATGTGTGCTGTATCTTGTCAAAGGCTTTTTCTGCATCTATTGATATGATCATATGTCTCTTATATTTTAATTTGTTTATGTTATGTATCACATTAATTGATTTGCATAGCTTAAATCATCCCTGTGCTCCTGGATGAAGCCCACTTGATCGTGGTGTATAATCTTTTTAATATATTACTGTATTTGCTTCTCTAGTATCTTATTTAGGATTTTTGCATCTGTGTTTATGAGTGGTATTAGTTTGTAGTTCTCTTTTTTTGTGTTATTTTTACCAGATTTTGGTATCAGAGTAATTTTGGCCTCATAAACTGAGTTGGGAAGTATTGCCTCCTCTTCGATTTTTTGGAAGAGTTTGAGGAGAATAAGTATTAAATCTTCTTTGAATGTTTAGTAGAAGTCACTGGTGAAGCCATCTGGTCCTGGACTTTTACATTTTGGTAGAGTTTTGATTATTGTTTCAATTTTCATACTGCTGATTGGTCTAATTAGATTTTCCAGTTCTTCGTGATTCAGTCTAGGAAGGTTGTATCTTTCTAAGTACTGGTCCATTTCTTCTAGGTTATTAAATATGGTGTTATATACTTTTTCATAGTATTCTCGTATGATCCTTTGTATTTCTGCGGTGTCTGTTGTAATTTCCCTTCTTTCATCCCTGATTTTGTTTATTTGTGTCACCTTTTTTTCTTTAGTGAGTCTAGCCAAGGGTTTGTCAATTTTATTAATCTTCTCAAAGAACCAGATCTTTGTTGCATTTATTTTTTCTATTGTTTTGTTTCATTTTTAATTTTATTTATTTCTGCCCTAATTTTGATGATTTCTTTCTACCGACTTTAGGTTTCATTTATTCTTCCTTTTCTAGTTTTTTAAGATCTAGCGTTAGGTTGTTTATTTGGACTCATTCTTGTTTCTGGAGATAGACCTGTAATGATACGAACTTTTCTCTTATGACTGCTTTTGCCATGTCCCAAAAATTTTGATATGTTGTATATCATTATCATTCATTTCTGTGTATCTCTTGATCTCTCTTTTTATTTCTTCTCTGATCCAGTTATTCTTCAGTAGCATGTTACTTAATCTCCATGTATCTTTGGTTCTTCCCCCTTTTCTTTTGCAGTTGATCTCTACTTTCAAAGCATTATGATCAGAGATTATAATTATGTCTGATTTCAACCCTCTTGTATTTGTTCAAGGCTATTTTTGTGTCCCAGTATGTGATCAATCCTTGAGAATATTCCACATGCACTAGAGAAGAATATATAAGCAACTATTCTGGGATGGAAGGATATGTATATGTCAATTATGTCCAGTTGGTCTACTGTGTCATTTAAGGATGTTATTTCCTTATTGATTTTCTGTTTGGATGATCTGTCTATATCCAACAGTGGGGTATTTAGGTCCCCTACTATGATAGTGTTTTGGTCTGTTTCTCCCTTTGGTTCTGTTAGTAATTGCTTTACATATTTCCAGCAATCCCTGATTGGGAGCATAGACATTCATGTTATGTCTTCTTGGTGCATGATTCTCTTTATCATTATGAAGTGTCCCTCAGTATCTTTCTTTATTTTTTAATTTTCAAGTCTGTTTCATTCGAAATTAGTACCACTTCTCCCGCTTTTCTCTGAATGCCATTGGCTTGAAATATCATTTTCCACCCTTTCACTTTGAGTCTATATTTGTCTTTAGAACTGAGATGTGTCTCCTGGAGGCAGCGTATGGTTGGGTTTTGTTTTTTGATCCATTCTGCAACTCCGTGCCATTAGCATTTAGGGTGATTATTGAAATATGAGGTCTTCTTGTAGACATTTTCTCTTTTGCTTTCTGGTATCTTGGCATTTCCATTGCTTCCTTGTCTTTATGTATCTTTTTCTTTTTATATTTTGGTTGAGTCTTGTGTGTTTTCCCTCTGTTCCTTCTTGTTTTATGTTATATTCTTCAGTTCTGAATCTTCGGAGTGTGGTTACCATTATGAATATGTAAAAGATAGTTATATATACAGTCATCCATTTTCTTTTAAGTGTGCCTTGTCTCTATTACCCTTTGTGCATTTGGATCTTTGAATCCTCCCCTTTTCAGTCATTGTTGTCTCAATTTATTGCTGTGTGTGCTCTACATTCATTATTATCTTTCTATAGCAAATCTCCTCTTATCGTTTAAGCTTGTAACGCCCTGTTCTTAGGAAGGGTTGCACTCCTCTGCTTCTATCTGCCTGCTAGTTACCTTACTCCTAATTATGGTTTTTTGTTTGTTTGTTTGTTTGTTTGTTGGTCATTTTGTTTTTGGTGAGCTCACCCCTTTGAGTATGTTTTGTAATGCAGGTCTCACAGTGGAGAATTCCCTCATTTTTTGTATTTCTGGAAAAGTCTTAATTTCTCGTTCATGTCTAAATGAGAGTTTTGCTGGATTTGATTCCACTCCTTTCTGACTTTGTAAGGTTTTTGTCAAGAAGTCTGATGATAATCTAATGGATTTTCCTTTATAAGTTCTCTCTGGCTGCCATGAGAATTCTGTCTTTATCACTGATTTTTGAACATTTTAATACAATATGTCTTGGTGAAGGCCTTTTTGGGTTGAGATAATTGTGTGTTCTGTTGACTTCTTGCATTCCAAGCCTCCAGCTCATTCCTTAGATTTTGGAAATTCTTATCAACTATTTGTCTAAAAATGCTTTGTAGTTCCTGTTCCTTTTCCTCTCCTTCGATAATACTCATTATTCTTATGTTTCCTCCCCTCATGGTATCAGCTAGTTCTTGAATTTCTCTCATTTTTCATTCTTCGATTTATTTCTAGATTTATTTCTAGATTTCTGTCTTCGATATCACTGATCCTTTCCTCCATTTGGTTGACTCTATTTCCCAAGCTTACTGTTTCATTTTTCATCTCTTGCAGTGTGTTCTTCATCTCCAGAAGGTCTGTTTTGTTCTTTTTGAGTGTTTCCATCTCCTTGCTGATCTAGTTGTTTTTTCAATTCCCGAAATTGTTGATATGGATTGTTTTGGATCTCACTGAGTTTTTTCAGAATTACCATCCTGAATTCTCTGTCAATTAGGTCACATATTTCTATGTCTATAAGCTTATTTTGTGGAGATTTTTCTCTTTCTTTCTGAGATGCCTTGTCACCTTGGTTGTTTAATGGACTATTTCTCCACCTGGGCATTAATGGAAGTGTAGTCTGCTTTTTTACCAGAAAGATTTATTATATAAAGGTCTCTCTTTAGCTTGTTGCAAAGAAGTCATTTTTCTTTCGGTTTCTAGTAGGTGGCATCTGAGCCTCTTGGATTTCTGCTTTATATAATGCCTTTTTTTCCTTATAGATGTTAAATTGCGCTCACTACTCTCAGTCTCAGTCCCTGTCAGTGTTAGCAACAGTTTCAGTAGTGTTTGCTCAGATTCCCCTGGGGATCTGCGGTGTTCA
Source organism: Eidolon dupreanum (assembly GCA_028627145.1). NCBI lineage: Eukaryota > Metazoa > Chordata > Mammalia > Chiroptera > Pteropodidae > Eidolon > Eidolon dupreanum. The sequence continues at coordinate 90,461,115 of CM053509.1, forward strand.
GTCTCCGAAGATATGGGGGAAGGGGCCCTTTGAGTTGGGGGTGCAGGCTGCTACTCAGCCTCAGTTTTGCAACCACAGCTGGTGAAAATCAACTGTTGTTTCTCTGCCATCCCCACTTCTCTTCCATCCTTAATTCTCTTCATTCTGCCCTGATGACTGGGCTCTGCTGCCAGCTGTGTGGAGTTCACAGCTCTCCCAGGCAGGGCTGTTCAGGGGACTCACAGCACCTTCTCCCTTCCCCCACCTCTTACAGGAAGTCAGCCTGCAAGAGGCAGCTTCTTTATTTTACCCAGTCCACTGCCTGACACCCGGGGTTCTGACCCGTGGTAGCTCTTATGTACAGATCTCACGTTCAGACATGCTGGTGTGCAGTTTTGGTGTTTTTTGTTGTGTTTTAGCTCTTCAGCTTTTTGTTGTTTCAAGGGGAGACATCTCAGGACTTCTCTCACTCCACCATGTTTCTGACGTCCCACATTTCATTTAAAATCCCATTTAAATTTTCTTTGTATTTTCTTTTTTGAGCCCAAAGTTTATTTAGAAGTGTGCTATTTAATTTCCAAATATTTGGAGAGTTTCTAAATATCTTTTGTTATTGATTTCTATTTTAATTCTGTGTGACCAGAAATTCATAGTTTCAGTTCTTTTAGACTTATTGTGAGTTATTTTGTGGAGATCATATGGCCTTTCTGGATGAACGTGCCATGTACACTGAAACATATTTACTGTTTTGTTGAGTATATTGTTCTACAAATGTCCAGTAGGTCAAGGGGGTTATTGCTATTTGTTTCTTCATTAATTTTTTTGCATAGTTCTATTAATTGCCGAGAGATAGGTGTTAAGGTTTTTAACTATAATTGTAGATTTTTCTGAGTTGTTCCCATGTTCTGTCAATTCTTATTCATATATTTTGAAGCTCTGATATTAGGTATATTCATGTTTCTGTTTTTTTAACTCTGATATTAGGTATATTCATGTTTCTGTTTTTTTGGTTAATAGACCCTTTTATTTGAAAGTTGTTTTCACTGATTATGAAACTCCAGATTCACAGTTCATTTTCTCTGCTAGTGCATTGAACCTTACATTACATCGTCTTCTATTTTTCATTGTTTCTGTTAAGTGTCAGCTATTATTTGTCATCTTTCCACATTTCTGTTTATCCTATGTTTTCAGCTGGTTGACTGTGATGTGTGTGGATGTGGTTTCCTTTGTATTTATCCTGCTTGCTTTTCACTTGACATTCCTTGATTAGCATGTAACTGTTTTTTAATTAAACTTGGAAAAATTTTGGCCATTATTTCTTCAAACTTTTTTCTGATTTCTTATGTCTCTCCTCTCCTCCTGGGTCTTTCCTGAACATCAGTTGGACTGGTTGTATTTTCCCATAGCTCACCGAGGCTCTGTTTATTTTTTATAAAAATTTGTCTCTCTTTGTTTTAATTTGGAAATTTTCTGTTGACCTGTCAAGTGTATTGATTTTTTTTCCTGTTTTATCCACCTTGAATACCATGTTTAATTGGAGAGTGTGTGTGTTTTAATTCTTTCCTGTATTTTATAGTTTCCATCTCTTCTGTAATTACCTATACCTTCATTATATTTTCTTCTTTTTTTCCCATACTTAGAGTTTCTTAAAGTCCTGGTCTGCTAATTCTAACATCTGGGTCATCTTTGAGTTGATTTCTCTTGACCATGGTTATAGTTTGCAGTTTCTTCATGTGTCTGGTAATTTTTTATTATATACTGGACATTGTGGTTTGCACACTAGATTTTATTGCCTTCCTTTGAAGAGTGTTTTGTTACAGTTTTAGATTACTATCAGATCACCTAGAGCTCATGAAGTTTAGCTCCCGGCTTTATTAAAGGAATTTATTTCATATTATTCTTTCTGAGTTTGCTCTGCACACCCCTCACCCTCCAATCTGAGATAGAGCTTCTTCTGTTTCACTCAAGGAGGCACCCATTTATTACAGGCAAACCCTTTCATAATAAGAACAACAATTATGAAATGATATACCACTTTTAACAAAAACCGTAGGGGGAAAGAAATGTTAACTTCTTACACAATGTGTGACTACATTTGAATTTTGACATTGATTACTTTTCAGCTTCAAAGGAGCCTTATGTTCCTTTTAAGGTTATTTATTATTTATATCCATGAATTTTCTAAGTTTTTCTTTAGCTCTGTCATTCTTCAAAGTTCCCAAACTATGCCAGGGAAAGATAAAACGTAATTCTGTTTGAAAATATAAAGTAATTCCTACTTGTTTTCTCAAAATTAAAAAACCTGAAGGACGTCATTTTCTAACCACTTCTGTTTCTGTTTTGGACATTCTCTAAAACTCGGTTTGGAAGCCAACTGAGATGAGTAAGCTGTGAATGAGATGGAATGGCCTTGAGCTCTTTATCAGCATGTCTTCCCAGTACCCCTGTTGCTCCCCCCATCCTGTGGGTGCCTGACCAGTGGCCAGGGAGAAGTCCACACCAGGGAGGAGCCCACAGTGAGGGAACAGATTTTCCATTCATTGACTCTTGAAGCAGAGAAAAGAAATTGTCATTCTTGTGGGGTTATCCCAAGGGACTGACTGAATCAAATCTCATACCCTAGGCATAGATGACATTAATCAGAGCACACACATCTTAATGGTTTCCCTGGAAGAGTGGGCAAGTGTCCTGAACCCAACTTGCAAAGTGATACATAGCATATACTTCGAGGCAGAGTTGACTGTAGTTGAGTTGGTGTGTCTGGCAAGTGTAAGCATTGGTTTTAATTTAATCAGCAGTTAACTCCAGCTCACAGAGTGAAAGAGGGGGATTAGGTGTGTATTGTTAGCACATGTGCTTGCCTATTTAAACTATATTTAAGGAATCCTTGACCCAAAGAAAATGAACTTGAGAGAAAGGGCTTCTGGCTCTTGTTGATGCCAGAATCTCCTTACTTAGATTTTATGGCTCTAGATCATTTTTTGTGGTTTTTTTTTTGTTGTTTATTTTTTTATCTTTTTTTTTAAGACAGATTTTCCTCAGGGACTGGGAACACAGCAGAGGAGGGAGAATCAGGCAGAGGCAGCTAAAGAGAGGGTGTTCTGCCAGACGCTTTGAGTCCATTGTTTCAAGCCTCCAGATTTTACACTTATGAGACAGCTGGTTTGGATATTTGTAATGGACGCGACCCCATTTCTGTTTGGGGGTGGTCAGAATCAGTGTAGGGTAGAATGACAAGTGTTGTTAGACTTATGGGTAGGTTACAGATTTGCTAGAAAACAAGTGACTTTATTACAGGCCTGAGCACTTGTCCCTGGAGCCTCAGACCCCTTCTCTTTGCTACCCAATGGACAACAGCCCTAGTATATCTGCTGTGCCCCACTTGTCTCCTTGGAGCATTCTGAGGGCTACTTTAAAAAGCATCTGGGTACTTAGAATGACTGATCTCATTGGCTGTATGCAGGTCCGACAGTTTCTACAAAAAATTTAGCCCAGACTCAAACAGGGCTTGTGCAGACTGTTCCCTATAGGCCTTGGGAAGTCCAGACTGCAGGGCCGAGAGGGAGACATGCTTATGTGAGTCTCCCTTTGTGTCTCCATATTTAGACATGTGGTCTGTCCCCCATATTTACACATGTGGTCTACCTAGTAATGACAAGGTTATACCTCTGTGGTATAATAAGCACACTTCCTGGTGCAAATTCCGTGAGGGCAAGTCTTTATGGAATCCCCTCCACTGCTTTTCTCTGTTTCAAAGATTTCTCTCATAATTTAAAGGTAGAACACAGTTTCTGGATTATCATCATTTTCATTAAAGCCTTGCTTGCAAACAGCGGAAGTATATAGGGGTGTGCCAGCAGTGTTTCTGTTGTAGTTTAAGGGTGAGATGAAACATGTTAACCTTTAACATTCTGTGTGTATTTGTACATGTACATATACCCATTCATGTGTACACTTCAGGTTTATAATGTCTTTTATACTTAGCCCTCCCTTAGTTCCATCCTCCCTTAAAGATGCTGGGTTTTTAAAAAGTTAATAGACTTTATATTTTAGAGCAATTTTAAATTTGCAGAAAAATTGAATGGATAGTACAGAGAATTCTCATACACACACACACACACACACACACACACACACACACACACACACACACACACCTGCACATACACAGTTTCCCCTATTAATGACGTCTTGTATTAGTGTGTTGCATTTGTTACAATTGATGAACCAATGTTGATGCATTTATTATTAACTAAAGTCCATAGTACATTAGGATTCATTCTTGTTGTGTACATTCTGTGGGTTTGAACAAATGTACAATGACATGTATCCACTATTATAGCATCATACAGAATAGTTTCAGTGCCCTAAAAATTCCCTCTGCTCCACCTATTCACCCACAAGATCCCCCCAGCCATCTCTAGCAGCCCCTGATCTTTTTACTGTCTCCATCATTTGCCTTTTTTTAGAATGTTATATAGTTGGAATGATACATGTGGAGCCTTTACAGATTGGCTTCTTTCACTTAGCAATATGCATTTAAGGTTCTTCTGTGTCATTTCTTTTTGGCACTGAATAATATTCCACTGTCTGGATGTACCACAGTTTATTGTCCATTCACCTGCTGGAGGATGTCTTGGTTACTTCCAAGTTTTGGTAGTTATGAATAAAGCTGTATACAGATTTTCGTGTGGACATAAGTTCTCCATTCATTTGGGTAAATACCAAGGAACAAGATGGCTAGATCATAAGATGCTGGACTTGAAAAGAAAAGGAAAGCTATCAGGGGTGCTCAGCACCTTCTGGTGCGCTTACAGCCTGTGTTCTTCCCAGAGATGACGACCACGAGGACGGGTTCTGCCAGCCTTACCGGGGCATTGCCTGCGCCCGCTTCATTGGGAACCGGACCATCTACGTGGACTCCCTCCAGATGCAGGGAGAGATCGAGAACCGAATCACAGGTGGGAGTACAGGCCTTCCGTGTGAGACAGTGAGCCTGTGTGCGCCCCTCTCACTGCACAGAAGCTCCAGTTGTGTGTTTTGTCACTAACTTGGAAAGTGCGTCCCTTCTCCATGTCTCTTGTAGTAGAAAGTCAGAGACCTTTTTTAGAATAGTGGCAACGGTTTCCCCTGTTTGTGTGTTTAAATTATCAAGTGCAGATTGTTTTGTCTACATGTCTAACACATTCACTTAAGCCAACTCTATGGGTCCGAAGCCCTGAGTTGTCCTCACCGCATCTCCAGAGTCTCTTGTCCCAGGGCCAGCCACTCTGATGCAGGCAGCCCAGCTCATGACAATCACTCTGCTTGACTTTAATGTTCTGCCTTATGCCAGTCTGCACCCTTTAGAGGTGTGCTTGGTGAAAAGGTGCACAAGCCTGATTTCAGCCGTGTGGGAGAGAGGTTTTAGGCCATCAGCCATGTGTGGGGATGCTGCAGTGAGCTCAGGCCTATGTCAGCCCTCAGCTCCCAGGACAGTCAGGTCTTCAGGTGCTGGCTTCACAGCATGAGAAATGGAGCAGAGCATTCAGGAATGAAGCTGCTCATCCTCCATCTCATTAGGAGTTACCATCTCTGATTGGTCATTAGCTTTCAACACACTGACTTTTACACGTTAATGTAAAAGTATTCTTTGGGGAAATCCCTTGAGAACTGAGAAAATGAATTAAATCAAAGCTCTGCAAAGCCTTCTTCCTCCCGTCTCTGGTCTCTCCACAAACATGCACATGTTTCTTCTTTCCACAAGCAACCAGGAAAATCTTGTGAAGAAGGCAGGCTTCCCAGCTTAACTGCGTTCTCTACACAGTAGTTCTTGACCCCAACTGCCTACTAGCATCACCAGCCAACATCTGATGCTGGGCTCCCTCGGAGAGTCTGTCAGGGCTTGCAGAGGGCCTTGCAAAGCACTGCCTTGGTAAGGGGCAGGAATGGCCTCCTAGGCAGAAATTCATGTAGGTGTCATTGAAATGTCCTTCTACATTTAGGATGCAGACTTGCCTTTCACATCCAGTCTGGAGGGTCTAAGGTCATGGTCACAGAAGGGTCTGCCTGGCCCATGGTTACAGAGCCTCCTGAGGAGGCCAGGACCAGGTGTCTAGTGGGAAATGAAAGGGCAGCAATAGGACCTGGAGGATCCTGGAAGACACCATGTTGGTCCAATGGGAGAATTTTTTGAAAACATTGCTGTCTCTCATTGGAAAAGCTTTTTATGCCATTTAAAGCAGAACTTCTCAAACCAGAACTTCTTGACCCTTTGGACCACAACACTCAGTAAAAGATATACTTTACATCGTAATTTAGTATACAATACATATATTTAATAGAATTGAAATCGGTTACAGGAAAAAACGTTCGCCCTTTACAAAAGCAATGTACTAGGGTTTTTCTCTTTAGTTTTATTTTATTAAAGAAAAAAGATGGTTGCAGTCTTAATACGAACTATGCACTCTGACATCTTCTGTTCTGTTCTAATTTTTATCTTTTAAAATGGTAGCTGCAGACTCCAGAATTAATTTTACATCCCACTAGTTGGCAAACACTGATTCAGACACAAAATTGTTTCTCAGTTATTTTTTCAGGAATTATTTAAAGGATAAAGCAACTTGGATATCTAAGCAGACTGATTGTATAGCAGTTTTTAGATAAAAGTTTAGAATAAAGATTGATTCTCTAGATTTGTGGGTTTTTGAAAAAAAAAATAGATTTGAAAGTGCTTTAGACTGCCTGACTTGTGGTTTAGAGACTGCGTTGGTTGTGATGTTCGGATAAGAGAGCACGCTCGTCAGAACTAGCTCCCTGGACTCTGGAAGCTTCCCAGGGAATGGACCCAAAGAAACCTTCAGAATTAGATCAGGGCGTGGAAGAAAGTAAGGATATGAGTTGTTGGACACCCTCGGTGCTTAGAACCATATTTTCAGAAATAAGCCCTCACATGAGACTCTTGAGGGGGAGTGGAGGAGAAGGAATCCTAAAAGGGTCAGCCATGACATCCCATCGATTGATTACCCCAAAGAAACACTAGGTTTGGCCTTCTTAGACAATCTTTCCCTGCCGGAGGTCAAGGCCAGTATTTGCAACCATTGCTAACTCCACAATGACGGGATCGAACTGAGTTCACACCTGGTTCTTCAGCCAACTCCGAGAGGCCCTGCACCTTAACCTCTTACACCTCTGTTCTTCAGTTTTAATATTAGCCAGAAGTGACCAGAAGATTGAGGACAGTGTGACCCGCACACTACGGAGTGCCTGACACAAAGCACTAGATGCAGTGCGTGGACAAGCTGTTATCCCACCTCATGGACCATTCGCCTCACTTGCTATTTTATAAGTTTCATGTGGACTTTCATTCCCTAATGTGGGATCTTGACAAATCACTAGATAGATAAAGACACAGGCCCAGGAAGGGCTAAGTGACCGATTTCCCTGTAGTAAATAATGGGGTTAAGGCCAGAACTGCACTCCCACCCAGTTCATCTAACCTGGAGCCTGCCAAGTGTGCTTGGTGGGTCTCTGGGGGATAATGGGCTCCAGCATCACCACCTTCTGGCCAAATTGGGCACTACAAGTCATGGGTGGTGCTGTGGCATCCCAGGAACTAAATTCCAACCTCTCAGGGTGTACAGGCAAAGGGGCCTCTCTTTAGCTGTCCAAGATCATACTATTATGAGCAGGTCCTTCACAGGTCGAAGTGGAATGGACCTTCTGGCTGATACCTTCCTGTGAGCCCTGACTGCAACAGCCTTCCCTCCTGCTACAGGCAGCCCTGCTTCCACTCTGCACAGACCTTGTCCGTACAGCTCCCACTCTCCATGTCAAGTGTCAAGTTCTCCCTCTCAGCTTCTTCATTCCCATCACACTCCCATTCTGTGATGTTTTGCCCCCCAAAAGCAAACCAACCAACCAACCCTGGCTCAGACCCTCCTGCTAGGGCTGCTTCTCCTCTCCCCTTCATCACAAAACTTTCCTCATGTATAACCCTGCCCTCACCCCACTTTCCAGTTGTTCCTTGCTCTCCCCAGCACACCACCTTAGGCATCCCTTTCTTCCTGCCACTCCCTGTCATCTGACCCCTCCTCCTGCATTTCTCAGGGCCTGCTATCCATCTTTTCTGCACATTCTTTTCCTCTCTAACGCCCCTAGTGAGGCCTCCCCAGGCTACTGCGTCCTCACCTGCAGGTTTGTTGATGGAGACCGAGGCCTGCCTGGCCCTTGTGACTCTTCCAGGTCTCTCCTTCCAGAAGCCGCCCAGCCCACAGGTTCACCTACCGCCCTGTGCTGGCAGAGCCCCCAGCTCAAATCAGGGCCTGAGAAAGTGGCTTTGGGGTCTGAAGCGGGACTCTTTCAGTCATGAAAGAAGCCTCTAGCTAAATGAGATCTTGGGCCCAGTTTTTTTTTTTTTGTTCTGCCTTTTTTTTTTTTTTGTAAATGAAGCCTAGGACTTTCTATATCTAGTGCAAATCTGAACGGCTCACGTGTTCTTGGGGCCCTGCTCCTGCGAGAGCCTCCCCAGGGGTGCTGAGGATACAGGGTGGAGGGCTGGAGGCACTGGTGGGTGGGGCGGGGTGCCCACCACCCTAACGCAGTCTCACGCCTCCGCAGCGGCCTTCACTATGATAGGCACATCCACGCACCTATCGGACCAGTGCTCGCAGTTCGCCATCCCGTCCTTCTGCCACTTCGTGTTCCCGCTGTGCGACGCGCGCTCCCGGGCACCCAAGCCGCGTGAGCTGTGCCGCGACGAGTGCGAGGTGCTAGAGAGCGACCTGTGCCGCCAGGAGTACACCATCGCCCGCTCCAACCCGCTCATCCTCATGCGACTGCAGCTGCCCAAATGTGAGGCGCTGCCCATGCCTGAGAGCCCGGACGCCGCCAACTGCATGCGCATCGGCATCCCGGCCGAGCGGCTGGGCCGCTGTGAGTACCCCCGGCGCGCCTCCACTGGGGACCCTCTTCTGTCTGAGGAAGTCCACAGCCCAGGGCTCCTATTCCAGTAAAACCGTCAATAGGGCTTAAGAGCAGGGGTATCAGTCACAGCTCCAGGCCACACTCAGCTGTCTTCGGGGGCAAAAGTCACTCTACCTGTCGGAGCCTTAGACTTCATTCTTTAAAATGGAGTAATCTCTATGCCTGCCTACCACAAAAGGCTATTAGGGGGATGGGGCAATAGGGCCAGCTTCCAAACCTGCCTTGTGATCCACAGCACCTCTCACTGACTAGGTCAGCCTGCACCCTCCTCCAGGGGAACCCAGGGAAAGAAGAGGCCACCTTCTTCCAGGACTCAAGGCTCCAGGTTGCAATCACTCCTTATGCCAGGCTGGGGTCCCAGGGGTGCGGCAGGGTACTTCCAGGCCGTCTGAGCCTGGTCTGCTGGTCCACTGCCCTCGTGGCTGTGGCGGAATCCTGACTGCAGGACTTACTCAGTATAACCTGGGACAAATCGCTTAAATACCATTTCCTCACGTTACATGGGAATTATGACTACTAACCTCAGGAGTTGGAATGAAGATTAAATGAGTTAATATTTAGAAAGTTTTTAGAACAGTACCCAAACACAGCAAGCACTCTGTAGCCGTTGTCCGGCACATGCGCATTCCGGGGTCTGGCTCAGAGAGGGCTCTCAGTCTCCTCTGTGGAGGTGGAGTGATGCTTGTGGCCAACCTGGGTCCTCCCTGGGTAGCAAGGGGTGTCTGAGGTGCGGGCCAGGCCTGGCAGTTTCTCTTCCTTCCTATACAGTTTGCTTTTGCTTTGAGTGCAGGTGAACATGAGTTTGGGGTTGACATCCTCAGTTGTGGAGTGAGGGGTGCCCGTTGTGTCCCAAAGGTGGTTTCAGGAACATGGAATAATTTCTGACAGGTTTTCTTTCCCATGTATGTCCCTGATGCACTCCCAATTTAATTAGTGAGTTTGGGACTTTTTTAGGTCATTATTTTTAATGTACTTTTCTTAGAAGTTATGTAAAATCTTTTGGTCTTTTGGAAACTCCACTTTGAGTATATGCAGGCAAAGTGGTTTGTTGTCCTTTCAGGAAGAGCTGAAGAAGGGTGCTCTCTGCACCTCTGAGGATGGCTACTTCCTCTTGATTTTTATGCCTTCTAACATATCTTTTCTCTTAGACCATCAATGTTACAATGGCTCGGGCACGGATTATAGAGGGACGGCGAGCACCACTAAGTCAGGGCACCAGTGCCAGCCATGGGCCCTGCAGCACCCCCATAGCCACCACCTGACCAGTGCAGACTTCCCTGAGCTCGGAGGGGGCCACGCCTACTGCCGGAACCCTGGAGGGCAGATGGAAGGCCCCTGGTGCTTCACGCAGAATAAAAACGTACGCATGGAACTGTGTGACGTACCCTCTTGTAGTATGTATTCTCTCTCATTTTTTTAAAGTGTTGACTGTTGAGTGCACTTTGTGATGACATGAGACTAGATGGTTGGTGGCTCTGGGCACTATCCCCGTGATCATTTGTTTTAAATAAAACTGTTACTGGTTATAAAAGTAATATCTGGTCATTATAGGATGTCTTAAATTATAGAAAAGTCTGAAAAATCATATGCAAATCACCCCTAATTTCCTCACTCTGTGAAGATTGCTGTTTGCGTTTGGGGGTCCTTCTGTCAGCCTTTTTCCCGGTTTGCATTTTGTTTCTCTGTTAACATTGTCACATAGTACTTCCCAATATTAATAATCATGCTCCCCATCACAGTTGCAAGCAGCTCCTAAGCCCAGCGTCTGCAGCTGGAGGGCAGCTCTTGTGCTCCTCCTCCCCTCGCTTCCCACTGTTCTCAGCTTTTCTCACAGACTTGTCAGAGTGAGGAAGAAGATAGAACTTAAATCTCTTAACTATTTTCCCTGCGATCTCTGTTAGATTATAAATAGGAGAAGAGCATGTAGTTAATGGTTGCGAACTTTACAAACATTATTATCTCTGTGTTCCAATATTTACGCTCCACCAGCTCCAGTTGGCCTGGATACCTGAGACTGGGCTGTCTTCTGAGTCTTACATTTTGGAACCTGGGGTCAGAGGGTTGGTGGATAATTACTGGGAAAAGATTGATAAAGAAAGGTTAATGGGTGAAGCAAACCAAGGCTCACCATTCACCTGGAAACCTGTCCTGGTGCCCAAGATGCCTCAGCTCTGCCAGTGACGGGACTGAAGAAGACCTCCGTTCATTACCTTCTCCAGGTCCCAAACTTGCCACTCCCTTTCACTCAGCAGTTCACTCACAAATCCTCAGGAATGTGCGTTCATGGCAAAAGTAAATTTTAAGAATGAAAATGTCGGTAGTTAGATTATAGTGTAGCTACTCAGTGGAATGCTCCAGTGGATTAAAAATTTCCTACGAGAAAGGATGTCCAATAATGTCCTGTTAAGGGAGAGAAGCAAGTTGTAGGTCAATAGCTATCTTATGCCTGCTAGGTCGCTTGCACCCTCTTTCTTTCTCTTTCTCTTTCTTCCTTTCTCCTTCTTTCCCTCCCTCCCTTTCTCTTTCTCTCTTTTTACAAAAACCGAAATGAGCAAAAGGTGTATATGTGTGTGTATGTGCACACATAAGCACCTACATTTCACAGATGACGTTTTGAAACGATGCACACCAAACTTTTAGCAGTGATTTTCCATGATCTACAGAAATGTTAAAATAAAAGATGTTTTTATAATGGGCAGTTATTACTTTTGTAACACAAATGAAATCAAAACAAAGAAAAATAATGTCCTTTGACATGGCAATTGTAGGACTCTTATATTGCAAAAATATTTGTACTTAGAGGGCAGAAATGCAATATTTATTGCAGAATCACTTTTAATAGCTAAATAACAAGCAGACTGATTGTTTACCAATTAAACAATTAGTGTTGGTGATACCACGGAATCATGTGTAGCTGTTGAGGAATGCCTAGAACTATCTGTCCTGTATGTAACATTTGAGATAGATTATTCTACCACAAAACCAGGAACATGGAAACATGGATGGATATGATATTATTTAAAATGAATTCTATTTTTTTAAATGTGAAACTGCCACTTCTATATGTCAAAATAGTTGAATATTGGTTATTTCATGTTTGATTTAAAATATACATGAAACGTTGGATGAATCCCAACCTATTAACAATGGCAGAGCCTTTGGTGAAAGAGGCCATTAGGAATAGTCACTGTTCTATATGCTACATCTATTAATAAGCATGTGTTCTATTGGTGGTTTTTAAAAGATAATGATAAAATAAATGGTTGTACAAGTGTTTGGATGGTCCTCACACCTCTGATCTTGACTCAAGGGGCATGGATTATCCCCCATCCCTGATAATGAAAAATGACAGAGTCTCTCCTGCCCACAAGGCTTCTAGAACATCTGCCTCCTGCCTCCTGGGCCAGGAGCATTTTGTGTATGGTTTTATTTTATTTTGGATGCTGGAAGGCCCGACTAGGTTTGAGACAATGTGGTTGTTTTTTTCTTTTTTCTTTTTTCTTTTTCTTTCTTTTTTTTTTTTTTTTTACTAAGGTGGCAGTAGTGTTCGCTTTTAGAAGTGACTTAGCTCTTTCAAAAACCACACTGACCAGAAATCACTTGTCAGCTTTCAGAGGGAGAGCTCATTACCCACAAGTCATAGGGGTACCCAAGTTCCATGTAACTGTTCATAAGATTAAGGAGAAAACCGCAAGGGGATTGGAAAAGTGGCCCTTTTTACACTTGATCTTAGCCAAAAGGCCAACGAGCAATGAAAGGGACACTTTTCGGAAGAGGGTTCTGTCTCCTTACAAGGGGACACCCTACCTCCACTAGCTCTGCTCGTTGAGTCAGCCCTGCTGCCTGGAGCCCTGTGTGCCCGGTCTCTGTGAGTCCTGTAGGGGGAGACAACATGCTGCTCTTGGAAAAATGGAAGAGCTGCCTGGAAGCCTCAGACTGTACATCTCACCACCGTTCTTCCAGAATTATGTGCCCCTGGTGCATGTCGTATTGGGTCAGACTCATCAGCCACCAGTGCTCTTTCAAATCAAGTGCGCTTTTAATCATTCTAAACGGATATGTTAATTATACAAAATGTGAACAATACTAAAATACTGAATGAAGAAAAAGGTCATTTCTAATCCCACTATCAAGTTTCCTTCTGCAAGGACGAGGGTCAGACATGTTTCAAGATTTATGAAGATGAAATTGGGCAGAGCACCTGTTCCGAGTGGTGTTCGAGCATTAGGAAGGAAGAGCAACGCTGCTCAGGACACTCTGAAACCTTTAGAGTTCGTTTGTCTTCTGTGCTCTGTATTCTGATTTGTTTCCATGTGGGGCAGTTCTGGATTGGTCTTACCAATTTGTCACAGGATGTGCATTTTTCTGCGCATTACCTTTTTTTTTTCTTTTTTTTTTTTTTTAGATTTGGTGTGTAATTTTGTCCCCTTGTGCAACTGACCTGATTATCCGCTTATGCTTAAATATTGTAGTTGGAGGTGGGAATAGGCTGGCGGAGAACTTGGAATTGGAAGGGGGTATGTGTTCTGAAAACTCATGGAAGCCTTGCTGTTCACAGGTCCCCAGGACGGCAGCAGGATGGGTATTCTGTACATCCTGGTTCCAAGCATTGCCATCCCCCTGGTCATTGCCTGCCTTTTCTTCTTGGTCTGCATGTGCCGGAATAAGCAGAAAGCTTTGGCCTCTACGCCCCCACGCCGGCAGCTGACAGCCTCCCCCAGCCAGGACGTGGAGATGCCCCTCATCAGCCAGCACAAGCAGGTCTCCAAGCTTACGTGTTTAAGAGGGCGGCATCTCCAGGCTCACCCTCTGCCTGCCGCATTAGCTTTCTCAGTTTAGTTCAAGCACAACACATAACTCTTTTAAACTGTCTTCATTTTGCTGTTTCTTCTCGGAAACATGTCAGCACATTTGTGTCCTTAGAAAATACATAGTAAGATTGTTTGGAATCTGCCATCCCAGTCGGTGGGCTTCTCCCTCTGCCCAGACCTGCCACGACTGAGCCTTCCTCTCTCTCCAATGCTTAGGCTGCCCCCACAGTGGGACACCAGAAAAAGGGCTCAGGTTGCCCCCACCACTTGAGGGTCAATATGGCATTTTTAGGGGACCGGGAGATGTTTTCTGCTCAGTTTTGGGGTTGGGTTGGTTTTGCTTTGTTTTGTATTTCAGAGAGGGACAGAGCAATAGTCTTATAGAGGAAGTAGGGAGCAGGCCCACCCCACTGTAAGAGTTGTCAGGATGGTGAGGACACACTAAAATTCAGCATGAGAAATATCTGTCACAGCCTCTCAGCCTAAGTGAAGGGACATTTGCATTACTTACAAGCTTCAGTGGAAAAATCATTCCCTTGCGGGCTTTGAAGGGAGAGGATGGACTCCCTTCAGCTCTGTTGCTAAGTGTCACTCTGTGTTTGGGGGCACAGATGGTGGTGGCTGGATGCCAAGGAGGACACATCCTCCTGGGGTCAGGGAAGCTCCAAGAAGGGTGGCAGCCAGATGCACAGAAAGGACAAAAACCCTAGAAGCTGAGAGGTGCAAGGTTCACATCGATTTCACCCAATGACGCTTCCATCAAAATGCATCTAATTGAGAATCAAATCAAGAGGAAGCAGTGAGACAGGCCCACTGAGGAGCAACTGGAGAACAGCTGGCCTAGACTTTATAAATGAAATTGCGGATACACACCTCAAAGTTTCAGAGAAATAGACATGGATCTCCCTGTGCTGAGCAGTGATGGCTGAACCTCCTTGGCGGGCATAGGAAAGGCCCTGGGTGTGGGATCCAGCGGGAGAGTGCAGGGGTGACTCAGCTTGGCTCTGTGTGTTTGAATAGGTGTACACACACACTGCCATGGCATCTGAGGTATACTTGGGCGGTGAGGGGCGGGGAGCATAATTTACAGCCTGACTGGGACCTGCTAAAGGCTTCAGGCAGCCACATGGCATCAGGGCATGCCAAGAGCAATGTGTAAGGCAGGCCAGGCCAGGGACAGGCAGAACCAGCGGGTCCTCTGCAAGGCTGTGCTGGCAGGCAGCATTAGACTGGCCCTTCCCAGAGCCCCTGCCAACTTCCCTGCTCTTCTTTTTTTCTAGTTTTGTTGGAAGAAATGTTTCACTGGGGCTTTTCTTCTTGGCAGGCCAAACTCAAAGAGATCAGCTTGTCCATGGTGAGGTTCATGGAGGAGCTGGGAGAGGACCGCTTTGGGAAGGTCTACAAAGGCCACCTGTTTGGCCCAGCGCCGGGGGAGCCCACCCAGGCCGTGGCCATCAAAACGCTGAAGGACAAAGCAGAGGGGCCACTCAGGGAGGAGTTTCGGCATGAAGCCATGCTGCGGGCTCGGCTACAGCACCCCAATATTGTCTGCCTGCTGGGCGTGGTGACCAAGGACCAGCCCCTCAGCATGGTATTTAGCTACTGCTCGCATGGTGACCTCCACGAGTTTCTGGTCATGCGCTCCCCGCACTCCGATGTGGGCAGCACGGACGACGACCGCACAGTGAAGTCGGCCCTGGAGCCCGCCGACTTCGTGCACGTGGTGGCACAGATCGCATCAGGCATGGAGTACCTGTCCAGCCACCATGTGGTGCACAAGGACCTGGCCACCCGCAACGTGCTTGTGTACGACAAGCTGAGCGTGAAGATCTCGGACTTGGGGCTGTTCCGCGAAGTGTACTCGGCTGACTACTACAAGCTGATGGGGAGCGCGCTGCTGCCCATCCGCTGGATGTCTCCCGAGGCCATCATGTATGGCAAGTTCTCAGTGGACTCGGACATCTGGTCCTATGGCGTGGTCCTGTGGGAGGTCTTCAGCTATGGTCTGCAGCCCTACTGCGGGCACTCCAACCAGGACGTGGTGGAGATGGTACGCAGCCGGCAGGTGCTGGCCTGCCCCGACGACTGCCCTGCCTGGGTGTATGCCCTGATGATCGAGTGCTGGAATGAGTTCCCCAGCCGGCGTCCCCGCTTCAAGGACATCCACAGCAGGCTCCGGGCCTGGGGCAACCTGTCCGCCTACAACAGCTCAGCACAGACCTCAGGCGCCAGCAACGCCACGCAGACCAGCTCCCTGAGCACCAGCCCGGTCAGCAACGTCAGCAACGCCCGCTACGGGGGCCCCAAGCCCAAGGCCCAGCCCTTCCCCCAGCCACAGCTCATCCCCATGAAGGGCCAGATCCGGCCCCTGGTGCCCCCTCCACAGCTCTACATCCCTGTCAACGGCTACCAGCCAGTACCGGCCTACGGGGCCTACCTGCCCAACTTCTACCCCGTCCAGATCCCGATGCAAATGGCCCCTCAGCAGGTGCCTGCCCAGTTGGTCCCCAAGCCCAGCTCCCACCACAGTGGCAGCGGTTCCACCAGCACGGGGTACGTCACCACTGCGCCCTCCAACACATCCGTGGCGGACAGGGCAGCCCTCCTTTCTGAGGGAACCGAGGACATGCAGAACGCCCCCGAAGACACTGCCCAGAGCCCTGTGCAGGAAGCAGAGGAGGAGGAGGACGGCTCTGTCCCAGAGACTGAGCTGCTTGGGGACAACGACACTCTGCAGATGGATGAGGCTGAGGTCCAGCTGGAAGCCTGAGGGGTAAAGGGCCGCGGGGTGCTCACAGGTGACTTCGGCTGCCTTGAACAGTGAGCCCCAGTCACCCGTGGGCTGGTTTGTAGCCTCATCCTCATGTTATCTCAATCCTGCCATCCTCTCGTGCACAGAGCTGCAGCTGCAGCAGCGCATTGGGTTGGAGCAACTTTTAGCTAGTGGCGCCCGATGCACAGTGACCCCCAACATCTGCACTTCTTCAGAGGAGGATGGGTAGTAAGCAGTGCCTGTGCTTTGAAGGAAAATAGGTGGCATCTTCCCTCTACGTTGCACATGGATCCAGTATTGCAGACCTTTGAGACAAGTCGGCCTGTGCAGGGCAGCGAGGTGGGACTGGGGCTTCGGAATTCCCAGCGACTGGCTGCTGGTTGCCGTGGGGGAGCTCCATTTCTCTCTGCTGCCCTCTGCCGGTGGTAGTTCCCCCTTCCACTGTCAAAGGTCGGCGAGAGCAGGACGCTGCCGCCTGCCATGGTCTAGAGAAAGGGGCTTCTGAAATGGGAGTTCGTTTTAAAACAAATGTGCCTTAAAAAAAAAAAAAAAAAAAAAAAAACCGAGACGATTGTGAAATGATTTTAATTATACTGCATGTGTATTTTGCCCACTTTCCTGGAATTCGAGGGAAAGTGTTTTTTGGCTTTGGAATGTTACAAAGGAAGCAATATTGTACAGAGCACAGTATTGTTTGTTTTCTTAGAATCATGTACAGACTTTAAATGTAATTTATATGGTTTTTGTATGCCATTTTCATTGAAGTATTTTGAGCTTAAAATAATGACCTAGTAATTTAACTGTTTACCTTACCCACCTGGGATACCACCTGATTGTATTTTGGTTTCTTGTGTTTGTAGCCATGAACTGAGGTCCGTTTATTTCAGAGCGCCTGTGAGAGAAGGCCCACGGCACACTGTCGGGCACACGGGGCAGCTCCCACATGTAACTCCCACACCTGGTGTATCCAATAAAGCGGAACAACGTTTGCTCGGCTCTCTGCAGCTTGTGAGGCTGTCAGGCAGTGCGGGGGCAGGGGTTTGGGATGAGGGAGAACCTCCCCGACTGATGATGTGCGCTGAGCCCTTACCGCCTGAGTATCTTGTCCAGGATTAGGAATGTGGATGTATATTGGCAGATAAATGATGGAAACAAGTGACATTGCTTTCTCTGTTAAGGTCTGGTGGTGAATTAGTTGATAATGATGTAAGGTTGGTCTTTGGTTTTAAACTTCTCCCCTCCTGACATCCCAGAGCCCCCGATGTGTTTAAACCTGGAGCCTTGTACTTCCCAAGGCACTGGAGCAGTGCTGGGGTTAGGGGTAGTGAAGCCATGAGGAGAATGGGCCTCCTTCACCAACCTGCCCGGGGTTGCCTGTGCCTCTGCCTATCAGCAGTGCAGCCTGCTGGGCCAGGGTCACCTGGGGTTCAGTAGCTCCTGGGCTTCCAAGGAATGGGATGGGCATTGTAACATAGTGCCTGGCCCTGCTGGGAGGTGGGCTGGAGGCTTCTGTTGTTGCTGCTGTGGGTCCACAACCCTGGGGCCAGGAGAAGCTCAGGTAGAATTTGCTTCACATGCTTACACAGGAATTCTTTAGCCTGTAGCAGAGCCTTTTGAAGGGCTTGTTATAGAACAGCCCTGCCTTCCCTGCTCCCCGGCCGTAGACAGGACGAGGCCACAAAAGTGTGGTTCTAACAAGTGCCCAGAGGGTGCTGATGCTGTGGTCATGGGACCCACTGAGAGCCACTGAACACAGAATTGATTGGTGCCAACTGTCCAGCACCTCAGACCATCCTGGATTTCAGTCTGTCGGGTACACCCCTCACCCACTGCTTTGTTAGCATAATGCTGCTCATGGATAGAGCCATACACACAAATAATGAGATAAAATGCCTGAGTGTATTCTAAAACCAGGTCGGGACTCTTCTCTGCTGGGCAGAAGGAAGTGATATAATGGCGATAAGGGCTGGGAGCCCCCAGCCCCTCCCTGCAAGTGTGGTCCTGCTACATATGGAAAGGGCTCAGGGTTGAATGGAGCTACTTCTCATTTCCTGACCTGAAAGAGGAACTTAATTTTATCTAGAATGTGGTACACCTGATGGTTTAACTGTTCAGTTGAGACCTGAGAGTGAAAAATAGGAAATAGCCCTTTGGCGCTGTCTCTGCGAGCACAGTCAGGGAAGCCAACCCCCACGGCAGTCACAGCCGCCAGCCCCCAACAGGAACCTGAGGTGGGGGGCGCTGACATCAGAGCCAGCAGCAGAGATTCTGCAGAAGCACGTTGGGAGGGTGTTTCGGCAGAGCGGGAGAGATTTTGATTTGGGGGATACTGTTTTTTTAGCTAAATATAGCATTTGTTTGTTACCGCTTATTCTAATTGTAAAATCTTGATACATCTTTGGGGAGGTTATTGAGCTTTTAAAATTGGTGCAGTTAAACAAAAGTTACTGAGTTGGGATGTTCCAGAACAGTTAGATGATTCAGATAAATGTCACTCATACCATCTACCAAGTAGTATACTTGTCCCTGTTTAATCCCACAAAAGGGAGATTCCCACAGCCACTGAGGAATTCATTTAAGTGTAATTACTCTTAATCAAGCCCTACAATGCTACAAATATCTCATGCATACCTTAGATAGCTGATACTACTTGTTGAAACAGTCTGTTGGAGCAATGGCTAACTTTTCTGGACTAATTTTAGGGTATTTGACATACTGCAGTATATAACAGCTTCCCACTAAGTCAGGAAAAACCTTTTGGTTATCTCAGTGGGAATCACCACTTCAATGTGCTCCCTTCGGATTTAGTTCAACCTCAGGATTCACTGTTGCTAGCTATTTTTGGACCATGTGATTTTACAACTATATTTGAAAACAAATCTTACACAGACATTGGTTCCATGTGAGTTTCTTATGGCAACATTTAAGATAATTTTCGAGATGAACTTTAGAAGAAGGTTGTGTCAAGGTAGATTTACTTTAGAGTACTATCTCAAAACCTGGCCACTGCGAGCCAATGTGACATTTCCAAGGTCAGCTCTGCTCCCCTTCACCTGCTTTCTCTCCCTCATCAGTCCTCATGGTAGGAGAGACTGCATTCCTTGGTCTGGTACTTAGTGAGTGCTCAGTAATTGGCTCTTAAAAAGGTAATGCTTTATTTAGGTAGAAAAGGCTGGATTCAGGCTACTTGACACCTGCACAGCAGACAGGTGTTCACACTTAAGACGATAGCACTTTTCCAGTATTGTATTTCTTTTATAGTTTCATTTCATTTATATAGTTATTGAACAGCTAGTACATCTCCGTAGTTTAAAGACACAGTGGGAAGTCTCTTTACCACCCCTCTGCTCAGCTTCCCTTCACTTCCCCCTCCAAGTACAACTGGTAATGACTTCTTGTGGATTTTCCCAGTTTATTGATGCATATAATAGTAAACATAACCTATATATTCTTATATTCCATTTTTTACCTAAGTGATAACGTCTACAAATTGTTTTATGTCTTACATGTTTCATATAATTGTGTTATCTTGGGGATTTTTGCCTGTCAGTGGATGGGAGCTTGTCTGCAGGAGGATTGCTTAGTGGTGGCCCTGCTGGTGAGTTAGGGCACAAGTTGTAAAGTGGCAGGTACGCCACAGTGTCTCCCAGGTTGGAATGCATCGCCGCCAGAGTGCCACTTTCCCTGAGCCCCCAGCCCTGGAGTGCTGTGCAGACGTAGGTGAGGAGAAGGATGTGCATAGAGGGGACCAGGGAGCACTTGGCTCAGCTCTAAGGAGTGTTTTTTAAAAGATAGGGCAAGTTAACATTTTAACTCAAAATTGTTCTTTCGCTAATTTGTCCTGTTCACTCTATTTTCCAATCTGAGGTGCTGGGGGTTTAATAAAAAATGTTGCCCAGAGGCAGAGTAGTAGATTCAAAACCATCCCTTGGGTGTTGGACGGCCCTGGGGGCATATGCTGGTACCCAAAGGAGGTATGGGACCGAATGAATGCTTCCCTGGAACTCTAGAAGGCCCCTGCAACACGCCCACCCCAGGATGGGCATTGCAACACACTGGCTCAGGGGAATGAGACCCTGGGAAGCTAAGATCAGTTGAACTGTGGTACCTGCTTTAATGATCTTGCTCAGGTCTTGATGGAAGATGGGAAGGGAGAAAGTGTCCAGATAGGAAAAAAAATTCAGGGGAGGCAAGGCAGCCTGGCCCTTCCTTGTGCTTTGGCCACCCCGCTCTGTGCCAGTTCTGCATCATTCTCGTTTTTCTCTAAAGAACTTAGCAGTAAGGTGCACCATATTTCACAGTGCTGTCTATTAATTCCCAATACTTTATCTATAAGGCATTTTTCTATATTACAGTATCTATCTTTTCTAGGGTTTTAACAATCATCTTATTGTCACTTTTTAAAACTACATTTTATGTTTTGTCTCCTTGCTATGGGCTCTTTACTGGAAAATTGCACTAAAGCCACCACTGAGGTATGTCAGTATAAACTAATAAGAATGTGGAACTATAGAATTTTGTTAAGAAAGCTCATCATTACTTGAAGATACAAAATAACTCAAATTAGGCTACGGGAGCCAAGAGAAAGACAGAAGAGACTGATGTACAAATTGCCTGAAAAGTGGTTTTAGTGTTCAGGTTTCCGTTCCCAATTTGCTTGACAGCTTTTTCTTTAAATAATGGAAAGGTGCACGTCAGCCACGGCACTAAGTTAGGCATTAGTGTCTGAATGACTTTAACAGGCTGCATTCCAGCCTGCAGATAGACAACTTGAAGGGAAGGCAACAAGCCCTTCCACATCTGGTTGTTATCTTATTTCCAGTCTTATAGGCTATACTCTTGCACTTCTCACCTGGGAGCCTCCCAGCATTTTGTAACAAAGAATTAGTTCAGGAAAGCACTGCCTGTCCCTGCAGGTGGAGACCCTAAGGCTCACTTAGTCTCCACTGGTTACCTTAAGGAACACTGAGCCACCACTTCTTTTTTAATAGCATAATTGTGCTATAATTTACTTCTAGAAAATTTACCCATTCTAAGTGTACAATTCAGTAAATATGCAGTGTGTTCAGCTTTCACCTCAAGCTAATTTTGGAACATTTGCATCACCTCACAGATCCCTCATGCTTGTTAGCCCCCAGCAACTGCTGTTTTCTGTCTCAGTGGGTTTGCCTTTTCTGGATATTTCATATAAATGGAATTATACGATATGTAGCAGTTTGCTTCTGGTTTCTGTCACTTGGCAGAATGCGTTTGAGGTTCATCCATGTTGTCGCACGTATCACGTTCATTTTATTGAATTGTATTCCATTGTATGGATATACCACAAATGTCCATCCATCAATGGACATTTGGATTTATCTGGTTTGGGATTATTAAAATAATGGTGCTATGTACATTTGCATATGTTCATTGTAGAAATATGTTTTTATTTCTCTCAGATTTCTGGGAGTGGAATTTCTGGGTCATAAGATAAATCATCAGTCTTTTAAAGAAACTTCCAAATTATTTTCCAAAGTGGTTGCACAATTTTACCTTCCCATCAGCAATGAACGAGGGCTCCAGTTTCTTCCCATCCTCACCAGCACTTACCATCTGTTTGTTTTGTTTTTATTAGAGCCATCCACTTCTAAGAATATCAAAAAAAAAATTACTAAAATTAAAGAATTGAGGTTGCAGGCAAAGTCTCTGAATTGTTCAATAATTCTCATGAAATGCCCTTATTTTTTCTACACCCTTTCAACAAATATTTCTTGGATGTATACTGTTGACTGGATTCAGCGGTGAGCAAGTTAGGAAACACCACCTCCACTTTCTTAGGAAGAAGGTTATTAAACAAGAAATATAGTAATAACAGACTCAGTCTTTGTTGCTGTGCAACAATGCCTTGGGCAGAGCCCCACCGTGGTAACCGACGAGGGTCACACCGGTATCGTTAGATCAGGACCCTGTATTTGCAAGTGACAAAAGACAGAAACTGCCTCTCTGTCATGGGGACACTGCAGGGGAAGGGAGTGGGCTAGTACCTGTTGTCTTCCAGGGCTTGTGACTACAGGTGGCTGGAGTCTTTCCTCAGAGGCAGAGCTCTGCCTCCAAATGGAGTTCGCAGCCTTTCCTGGATCTCAGAGCGGGTTGGCAAGGCCCTACCCTGGAGCCCAGGACCCTGGCCTACCTGTGAACGTGGGTGGGGAAAATTACATGTTCATTTTCACTAACCTCCAACTGAAATGTAGCATTTCCTCTTATTATAAATGTAAGAAAAACCCAAAGATGTGTGTATCGTACTCGTGGCTGGTCACCAGTAGAAATCAGTTCTCTTTGTGTCATGTTAAATTGTGGCAGATATCTTAACATTTTGTTCACTCACCACCATACCAAGAGATCACCCATTATAAAAAATATTTTGATAATTTCAATATAGATGTTTTCTTTGTAACTTGAGTGGTTTTTTTTTTTTTTCTGCATTAAAACCATATATTCTGAGAAGGAATCCAAGTGCAGGGGGGTCCATCGGTGGTGCAGAAAAGGTTAGGAGACCTTCTTCATGGCTTCTCTTCTCAAACCACTGTGCCCAGCCCAGTGCCCTGCTCCTCTAGGATGCAATCCTTCCCTCATCCGCCCGTGTGCTGCCTGCAGACTTGGCCCCCAGAAACCCCTCACCAGTGCCACCTCGCCCACCCAAACCCCAGCTCTTCCAGCCGCTCTGGTCCAGGCAAGATGGAGGGGTAGGTGGAGGGGTGCTGTGACACCAAACTCCTTCCTACTTTCTCATTCTGTTTCAAAAGGGCACATCCAGAGCACATGGCGATATGGAGAAGCAGGAATGTCTTCCTGACTAAACAAACCGGTTCTATGTTTTTTCAAAGTAAATACCAATATCATTGCCTTTTCACATCTACTGTGTACACAGGCTCCTGTGATACCATAGATGTTCTCTCTGTGCCCCTGATGCCCCTGGGGTGGGGGCGGGAGGGTGGAGGAGACTTGGGCTCCTGGAAGCTCCATCTGCAAGGTCTGTGTCTCACCAGGGAGAATGACACTTTTTGTTTTCTTTTTTTTCTGGATAAATGCCCTTCAAGTTTTAATTATTATCCAATAAGGGTAAATTTCTAGTTACTTAAAATAGCTCTCAGTATGGATTTCATTAGATAAAGTAAGCATCCCACTTCTTTCCTACAAAATAGTTTACTGTGCTCATTTTATGAGGTACATTGACCTGATAAGAGTTGGGTTGATCATTCAGGTCCTATACACATGCATGTTCATTGCACAGGTTGTATTCTCTTATTAACTTCATTAACTTCATTATACCTTGGGAATCTTTTTTTGCCAAAATAACAGCATAAAAACTTGATATGTGCAAGAAAACTAGAGTGCTTATTAGAAAGCTCTGCTTTTGATATACTGTGATTGACATGGTTATTTAGGATAGCACTTATGGATTTAATTGTAGGTGAAACTCTTCCAAATGCAAACATGCAATCTTGCTGATTGAGCCACCGAAATCATAATGAGATTCTCTTCGGACTGATCCAATGTGAAATCATTAGATTAATTTGTTGACAAATGCTGATGGGAGCCTGCCATGCTCCTGTGCAGGGATCACTGAGAGCACCAGGTAGACCTGGCAGGCAGACCCAGCAGTTAAGGCCATTCTCTACTGTCTGCCAAGTTCAGTTCTCTGAGGAAGATGCAGCAGGGACAGGAGCACTTGGCAGGAATGGCTAGTTTAAGTAACCCGGTCGTTGGTCACCAAATGTGCCTTTAAAAATTCCCATGACCAAGAATCATCTAAAAGGGTCAGTCTTCAAGATCTCTTTCCTGGTAGCCAGTGGGTGGCTTTTTCACCCTCTTTAACTGGAAACACAAACATGCAGGTATAGCAAAACAGGCAGTTTCACTTATGCAAAAGAATAACATAAAACTGGGAAATCGCCCTCACTATTAAAAAAATACATTCTTATAATCAGCATGGAATTCCAGGTCATGAGGTAAGGATCTCAGGATCAAGGAGAATGGGAGAAAAACTGGTGGTGAGTACTGATTTTTATGGGTACAAGAAGCCAGCCTTACGCCCCATGATTAGCTGTGCAGACAGAAATGTGTTCTATAGGCAAAGCTGGCAGCAGCTGGAGCTGGGAGCTGGTCCGCAGGCCTGGGGGTGTCCTCAGCCTCCTTAGTCCATGGGTCTCCAACCAGAAATGATACAACTCAGAAATGCCAGTGGAGGCCACTAAAAAATGAATTCTGATTAATTCAGTGAGATCCGTATTTATCTCTGTCCTGAAAAATAGGTTGGTTCACAGTCAGAAAGAAAGGTCAGGACAGCTGCTTGAAGCACCAATTTAACAAGGGGGAGGGGCATGAAAATAAATATAAATCAATGGAGAAAATGGTGTCCCAGGTACTCCTTGGATAAGAACCACAGGTTGGTCCCCACAGCAAAGGTGGGTTCATGGGGGTAAAGCCTGCAGAGTAGGGGTTTTCTCCCTCTTGTATTCACTGCCGTGTCCCCATCATAGAGTATGTGGATTTGGGGGTGACTTCTATGCTGGGCTTTGCTGGACAGAGTCTTTAAGTTAGGACCCAGGACAGAATCACTGGAGACAGCAACTGAAGACAAGGCCATTCCCCTGCAATGCCCAGTATGGCCTCCAGAGGGTGTTGAAAGACTTCTCTGCTCAATCAAATGTCCCCACAGGCTGTAGTGAAGACCCAGAAATTTATCTCATACCTACCTTTTTAAGAAGTCATTTCAGGATGTATTCTAGCAAACTGGAGGAGGAAATCAAGAGAAAGAACAACACGAGATCCAGGAAAAGTAACAAGGAGGTTCCTAAAATTCCTTTCCCAAATTTCTGAGCTCAAAGTAGCTGCTGTCCCCATCTCCCATCCTCCTCTTCTTTCCTACCTCCTCGCCTTCTGCCTTAAGCCTGTAAGAGACCTAACACACACACACACACCCCATTCACTCCAAGAAGTATAGTTCTTTGCTTTTTTTTTCTGAAAACTCTCATAGTGACTTTCTGGTAAATGAAATTCTCCCTCTCTAGATTTTGTGAGTACTAAGCTACTTCTAAATGTTTACTATTATAATGTTGCAATAAACATTTTTGTGTACAAAACTATGACTTGCCACCATGCCTGGCTTAGACATACATGGCTGCTGTAGTCATCTTGTTGAGCCAGCATGTTCTGTTTGCTGCCTCCCTCTTTTCTCTGTGTCCACTGTTATTTGCCTCTACAGTCATGCCTTTTCTGATACCTGTTTGCTTTCCTCTAACCTACATGCATTGTCTTCTCACAATATCGATGCCTGCAGATGAAAGTCAAGAGAGTGAAGATCCATGTTTCACCAGAAACCCCTCTCTTCTGGACTTGAAGCACAGCCAAGTAGTAAATCTGTCACACGCAAGGCTTTGTGACCAGAGGCCTTGGTTGTGGTCTGCCTAAATTCAAATGCACATGTGTTGTTGAAAATAAACCTAGGATAAATGCCTTGAAATAAAACTATTGAGATTTCCTAGGTGACCTCCCCATGCCAAGGAAAAATCTGTATTAGCCTTCATTCAGTCTGATTCAAAAGTAGGATGTCAGTATTGATGTGGGACCAAATGAGGCACATGTAGAGTGCTGGCATTCTGTTCAAGGTTAACCACTC
>CM053509.1:90487799-90526212 GCA_028627145.1 Eidolon dupreanum
CCCCCCCCCCCCCCCCCCCCCCCCCCGCCCCATAAGTTCTTTTATCCCTTTCCAGTGAGGGAAAAAGAACTCTTCTGGGCATGTTTACATTTTATCTTTAAACAAAAATAAATGGAATTGGGCATTATAAAGCCAGGTCATGTTACATGTCAATGTGAAATACTTTCTCTTTCCAGATATGTACATATATCCCAGCTTTCTCAATGTACTTGAATGGAACATGGCGAGAAAGGACAAGAAGGGACTCATCAACACCATTACGTATCTGTGACTATAAGGATAAAAAGCCTTCAGTGCTTTTTATTGAATAAAGAAGTCCCAATTTGCCTCAAATACTTCTTTTTTCCAACTTTAGTGTGATTTATATCATATTCTCTTACATAAAAATTACTTTCCAGACCCGAAATTCTTCATTCTGACATCTGTCCGGAATGTTCCTTCTGCAACCTGCAGTCATAACGACTTGTTTTAATACCACCTTCGTCTGTGCTGTCACATTCTTGCCGAAAAGGCAAGTGAAAAGAAAACATCCCTCCTGGGAGCCCAGAAAATGCAGTAGAATTCTATGTCGAGTGATTTACTATATTTATGTAACCCATAGAAAACAAACATAGACATGTACTATCATCAGGAAACTTCAGTTTGTTCTATTTTAAAAACTTTGGTCTGCTTTCTCAAGGAAGAGAGCCAGCTAAAGCCAGTGTTTATAGAGTCTTCGTCAACAGGGACATCCATACAATAATGACTTAAGGACTTTTTATTTTAAAATGGTGAGATGATAAAGCCTAGACCAAGTGTTCCAGTTAGCAAAGTACATACTTTCAGGAGCTCATACCCCTACCACTATGGTAGAAATTTTGGAAAAACTAAATTTTCTATAACAGGGTAGTGTGATGTAGTAGAAAAAAATCACTGATGGGGAAAGACATACTGAGGCAGAACTTTATGATTAACCTGTTGAGTATGAGCGGAAAGTCTCTGCTCTTGGGATCTTCATTAAGTATCTAGGGCTAATACGTTCACCTAAGATTTGTCATAGCTCTGATATAAAACCATGAGTTATTTGCAATTTAGCTACCGAATATTCTAAATGGGTTGATCACAGAGGCACCTTACATGTAATGTAACCCCGATAGGAATTGTGAGAGAGAACTCAACAAGTGTATCCCAAACATTCTCTGAAAGAACAAAACATAATAGCCAATATGATTTTGAAAAATAAAGAAAAATAAGATTGTTTTTCTTTACTGAAGCAAAACGTACTATAGAAGAATGTATACTTCTGGGGAAATGGAGTAGATGTATATTTCCCTTTTCTTTCTAATAAGTACCACTAAAAACTATAGAAATTATATATAAAACACATGCAAGAATACTCTAATTGGCAGAGAAAAGAGGGAAGTCTGTTTAGGAACCTTGGGACCCAAAGAATGGCACAATGATGAGTACCCTGAATGATCTTATTGCCTTATATGTCTTAGACTAGATACTAGAGAAGCCGGCAACCTGAAAACACCAGTATGCACTTGACAAAGTTCCAAAAAATGTCTGCTTCTTCCAGTCAAAGGACTAGGAAAGGAGCAGCCTAGCAAGACAGAAAATTTTCAGACAATAACTGCTCTGTTCAAATGAAACATCATGGAAAAGGATGTGGCTGGCTGAGTGGGGAGCCTAGATTTCCAATCTTGAGAGGCCAAAAGGGTGTCCCAACTTCTCACGGGGATGGTATCTGAGAAGGCAGAGTGAGAAATTTGGATGTTCACTCACAGTGGGTGGTAATGAGCCCTTCTCCTCAATCCTGTGGTATTGGGAAATCATATGAAGAAATTGGACTTCTACCCCCACTCAAGGTACACCTCCCCTTTATCACAGCAATGATGTCAGAGGAAGCCTAGTGAAGAATTAGGACTTTCACCACCAATCAGCTATCAAAAGAATATTTTTTTCCAACAGTGTCAGTGGCCTTCCTCCAGCCAGGTTGGTATCAGTAGAGGCCTATCTAAGAGCCTGAAATTCTACCCCTGTCCAATAGTCTAACAATAACAGAGAAACTCTTCCCCCCCACCCCAAAGTCAATGGACACCAATTGGAGAACCTTGACTTCTATCCCACCTGGCAATAAGAAGGTGATACTACTTCTACTTCATCCACTAGAGTGCTATCAGAAGACGCTGCCAAAACAGTGGTTTAAACAAGATACTTATAATGTAAAACTGACAAGGTCCAGATCTCAATCAAAAACTTGCATACAAGTGCCAAGAAGGCTTCAACTTGAATGGAAAAAGAATAAAAAACAAAAACAAAAAAAACAAAAACAAAAAAAAAAAACGCCAATGCTGAGATGACACAGATATACAATTATCTGACAAAGATTTTAAACCAGATATCATAAAAGTGCTCCAATAAGCATTTATAATAACTCTTGAATAGAATGAAAAAATAGAAAGTCTCAGCAAAGAAATAGATGCTATAAAGAACCAAATGAAAATTTCAAAACTAAATTAAAAAATTGAATTGATGGTTCAACAACAGAATACAGAGAAAAGAGAAAAGAAACTTGAAGAAAAAAATTAGAATTCATCCAGTCTCAACAACAGACAGAAAATAGACTGAAATAACAATGAATAGAACCTTACAAACATTTGGAACTATAGCAAAAGGTCTAACATTCATGTCATTTGAATTCCAGAAGAAGAGAAGGAGAGTGAGGTTGAAAAAAATATTCAGAGAATTGATGTCTAAAAAATATCCATATTTAAGAAAACCAATAAAATTAACCTAAGGCATAAAAAAAATGCCCACATATTGCAAAAAAATATACTCCAATCAATTAATGAGACTAAGTATTCCCAAACATGATAAACTCAAAAAAATCTACTCAAGGACATATAGAGTCAAACTTCCAAAAATTAAAGACAAAGGAAAAATCTTGAAAGTAACCAGAGAAAAATTACACATTACCTATAAGGGAAAAACAATTTAAATGAAAGTGGATTTCTTGTCATAAACCGGAGGTCAAAGGTTGTAGCATAACATTTTCTTAATGTACTAAAAAAAAAAAAATTTACAACCCCAAAATTCTATATATACAGCAAAAATATTCTTTAGGAGTAAAGGTGAAATGAAGATAATCTTAGATGAAGAAAAACCAAGAGAATTTTTGCCAGCCTACCTACCTAAAAATAATGGCTAATGAAAATTCTTTAAAATGATAAAGGATAAAACAAAGAATCTTAAAACATCAGAAAGGAAGTGAAAACGTGTTGGGAGCAATAATATGAATAAGTACAATAGACTTTTTTTCTCTTTTTGAGTTTTCTATATTATGTTTGATGGCTAAAGCAAAAGTTATGTATCTCTCAATGTATGTAGAGGAAATATTTAAGACAATTATATTATAGATTGTGGAGAGTTAAAGGGGTATAAAGGGAAGTAATTTTTCTTCATCTTGCTTGAACTGGCAAAATGTCAAAATCAATAGGATTCAATAATTTATAAATATATAATATAATTATGTTATTTATAATTATGATATATCTTTTTCTTCCTTTTACTTTCATCCTATGTATATCTTTATATCTGAAACATTTTTTGTAGACAATGCAACACAAAAAGTCAGCACAAAGAGACACAGTCAAATTGCTATAAGTAAATTTAAAAATTGAATTCTAGAAAAGGTCAAATAACCCAAGAAAGGTGTGTGTGGGGGGTGGGGGGGAGAGGAGGCAACAGAGAATGCAAAAAAAAAAAAAAAGAAAAAAGAAAAATTGAAAAATAAAAAAGGCATACTTAAGCTTCAACATTTCAATAATTAAATATAAATGTTTTAAATACACCAATTAAAAGACATATATTGCCAAAGTAGATTAAAACACATGACCCATCTACATACTGTTGACAAAAAAATATTTCAAATATAATGATACACATAGGATGAAAGTAAAAGGATGAAAAAGATATATCATAAAATACTAATCTAAAGGAAGCAGGAGTGGCCATATTAATGTCTGATAAAGTAGACTTCAGAGCAAAGAAAATTACTGGAGCTGGAAAGAAGAATACGTATGACAAAAGACAATTCAGAAAGAAACATAGCAATTGCAAATGTGAATAAACCAAATAAAAAAGCTGTAAAACATGTGAAGCAAAAACAGAGAAACTAAAAGGAGAAAGACAACTTCACATTTAGAGTTAAGAACTTCAACACTCCTTTCTCCGTAGTTGAAAAAAATCTAGATAGCAAAATAGCAAAGATATAGAAGAACTCAACAACATCAAAACTAATAGAATCTAATGAAAATTTATAGAGCACACTACTGAACAACAGCAGAATATACATTCTTTTCAAGAGCCCATAGCACATATACCAAGATACATCAATCACATCCTGGGCCATGAAGTAAACTCAATTAATTTAAAATAATCAAAATCACGTAGAGTATATCATCTGACTATCACAGAATTAAAGTAGGAATAAACAACAGAAAGATTACTGGCAAATTATCTTTTGGAGATACTTTTCTCCAAGTATGTGGAGAAACACTTGAAACATAAACAATATACTTCCACATAATCCATTGATTAAAGAGGGAGCCTTGGAGAAATTTGAAAAATACACAGAACTGAATGGAAATGAAATCACATCAATATTTGTGGGTCACAACTAAAACAGGGAAATTACACATTTACAAAAAAAAGTAAAATTCTCAAATGAATAATATAAGCTTCCATCATAAGAAACTAGAAAAAGAAGAGCAAAATAAACCCAAGGCATGCAGAAGGAAGAAAATAACAAAGATAAGAGCAGAAAGCAATAAAATTGTGAACAGAAAAACAGTAGAGAAAATCAATGAAAAAAATTTAAAAAAGACTGGTTTTTGAAAAGATTGATAGCAAATTTCTAGCACTACTGAAAAAGATGCACATTATTGATATCAAGAATGAAACAGGATATCATGAGAGACCCTACAGACATTAGAAGGATAATAAGAAAATACAATTAACAACTGTACACACATAAATTTGACAATTTCAATGAAATGAACCAATTTCTCAGAAGGTAAACTACCCCAATTCACCTAATATGAAATAGATTGTCTGATTAATACAAAATTGAATTTATAATTAAAAATCTTCTGAAAAAGAAATCTCTCCTTGCAAGTGGTTTCACTGGAGAATTTCAGCAAGTGTTTAAAGGACCATTATCACTAGTTCTGCACAATATCTTCCAGAAAATAGAAGAGAAGGAAATACTTCCACCTCATTCTATGAAGCAAGACTTACCTTAATAGCAAAACCAAAGATAATACCAAAAAAAAAGGAAAGAAAGAAAAAAGAAAACTTTCCTCATGAAGATGCAAAAATTCTAAATGAAATATTAGCTAATTGAATTCACTAATATGTATAAAGAATTACACATGATGTCCAAGGTATACAAGGCTGATCGAATATTCAAAAATCAATCAATGTACTCCACTATATTTACAGATCATATCAGCTGATGAAGAAAAAGCATTTGAAAAATTCAACACTCCTTCATGAAAAAAACCCTTAGAAAATTAAAAGTAGAGGGAAACTTCCTCAACTTGCAAAGAACATGTGCAAAACCCCCACAGTGAGATATCACTCTACATCTATTAGACCAGCTAAAATAAAAAATAGTGATACCCCTAAATTCAGGCATAGATTACTGGCAGAAATGTAAAATAGCATAGCTACTTTGGAAAACGGTTTCGCTGGTTCTTAAAAAACTAAACACACATTTACCATACGATCTAGCACTTCCACTCTGGAACATTTATCTCAGATCAATGGAAACTATGTGTGCAGAAAAAAAAAGTAAATAATTGTCCATAGCAGCTTTATTTTGAATAGTCCAAAAGTAGAAATAACTATGATGTCCCTCAACGGATGAATGGTTAAGAAAACAGTGATGCATCATACACAGAAGGGACTATTGGTACACACAGCAACTTGGATAAGTCTCAAGGGCATTATGTTGAGCAAAAAGCCAATTTTAAAAGGTCACGTACTGTATGATTCCATTTATATGGCATTCTTGAAATAACAAAATTACAGAGATGGGAAGCAGATTAACAGTAGTCAAGGGTTAGACATGAGGAGATGAGAGTGGGGGCGAGGGTGACTATAAAAGGTTGCACAGGAAGATCTTTGTGATAATGGAATAGTTTTGTTTATTAATTGCAGTTGTAGTTACAAGATTTTCACATGGGATAAAAATGACATAGAACTATACACACACACACACTGTACAGTGTCAGCTTCCTTGTTCTGATATTGTGCTATAATTATGTAAGATGTAATAATTGGAAGAAGGAAAGTGTACATAGGTCCTCTCTCTATACCCTTGCAACTTTTTATGATCTATAATAGTATATTTTTTAATTCTAAGAGTAGCAAAATATAAAGTTACACAAAGTAAAACAGTGTGATAGAGACCAAAGTATCAATGGAAGAGAATACAAAAGTTCAAACAAATACATGTGGAAATTTTTAAATCAGTGTGGAAAATATGTATTGTTTAATTGAGAAAACTGGCAATCAAAAACAAAAGGTTAGATCTCTCTACCAAGTTATAAAAAAATTCCAGAAAAATTAAAAAACGAAAATTCTATTAATAGTGGCAGAAAACATAGATCATATTTATAATATTCAGGTGGAAAGGGTCTTTCTAAGCATGATGGTGGAATCCAGAAGCCTAAAGAAAGATAACAGGCTTGGTATTTAGAAATAATACATTTTGTTCAGTAAGCTATACCATAAATATACCATAAATATGACAAATTTAAAGAATACATTTGGAACATGATAGTGAATAGTCCATAAAATGTTCTTATTAGTGAGAAAAATACGTAGTAGAAAAATAGACAGGAAATAAACAGAGAAGAAAAAATAAAAATGTCAAATAACATTTTAAAAAGTTCAGCCTTATTAATAATCAGTAATATACAAATTAATACATTAATGAGATGTCATAAAATATTTGCCACATTGACAATGATTTAAAACTATTAATTATACTTTGTATTCTGATGATGCAAGGAAATGGACACTCATAGAAAGCTCATGGGTATTGTCACAATTTGGGTTACAATTTGGCAACAGCTATAAAAATGTAAATATGATGAAAATTCATCTAGCAGCTTAAATTGTAGAAATTTACCTCAGAGAATTAGTTGGGCAAGAGTGTCAACATATATGAAGAGGAAGCTGTTTAAAACATTGCTTGTTATTGTTCAAAATTAGAACTACTTTAATGTCTTTCACTGAATAGTTAATTGGTTAAATAAAATGTCGTATATCCATACATTGGAACATTGAACAGATTTAAAAAAGAGCTGACCTTAAAACAACATGGGTTTTTAACTGCATAGGTCCACTGACATGTGGAGTTTTTTCAATAAATACAGGAAATGTTTTTTTCTCTTCCTTATGATTTTCTTAACATTTTTTTGTCTAGTTTATAGTATATAATACACATAACACAAAATATGCATTGATCGACTGTTTATGTTATCGTTAAGACTTCAGGTCAGCATTAAGTTATTAACACAGCTGGCTATCTGCAACCATTATTCCCAACTGCAGATTGGGAATACTGTTTTCAATCCACAGTTGGTTCAATAGGGTGGATACGAAACCCATGCATGACAAGGTCTGACTGTAGTTAAGTTTGGGGGAGCTAAAATTTACATGCAGTTTTTCAGCTGCACAAGGATTAAGCACCTCTAACCCCCACGCATCGTTCAAGAGTCAGCAGAAGTATAAATACTAAAAATGTAGATGAGTTCAAGTGAAACTTAAATTTTAGAGGAGTAATTTAAGTTTCTACCACATATGTCGACAATTATATATGTATATATTTATATAGATATAAATATATAAAATGCATATTTATATATTCATAAGTATTTATAAAAAGGATACACAAGAAATTGATGAACTTTCTAGAGAGAACTGTGGAATGAGTAATTTGGGAAGAAGTATTTGTTTTCTTTAATGTACTTTTAATTTTTATTATTGTTATTAAAGTGATGCAGATATGTTGCTTAAGATTCCAAACACCATCACAGGGTTTATAATGAAATCTGCCTTAGGTATGGGTTAAAGGTCTTCAGTTAGAGATAATTTATAAAGGCAAAAAAAGAAAGAAAGAAAACAGTTGACAGTGAAAATGAAAGAGAAGTAACTGTGAATTAGGCCAATTCAGGAATTCACACAAAGGCAGAGACCTGTGTTCATCTTTCTACTTTCTTATGAGCACAGATCTGTAGAACCTTCACTGATACTTCCAAAGTAATAGACCATTTGTATTGATTTAAGAATCAACAAGGCCAAGAAAGGACCGTGGGCATGATCATCTCCTTGGCACATAAAGGACATTAGTAGGTCAGACAAACGCCATCAGCATGATTTCATTCTCTCAGCAGGAGAGTGCATTCTCTCATCTGTTCTAGTAAATGGAATTACCCGTTATCCAAACCCTCGAATAGGGACAGGCCAGTGCAAGATCATGAAGTCACCAAACTTTCCCCGAGACAGTAAGTGCTGGCTAGACCCTCCAACTGGTTTCCTTGTTTTTACAAACATGCCATACGAAATGGTGGTACATGGAATGTTTGATGTCCAAAGCAATATGATGGACCCACAAAGATCTCCAAGGGTCTGTCCTGCATCTGCCTCAGACTTTCCATGGCAAATTGTGAAAGGAATCTGAAATATGCTCATTCTTGAATTTATTTGCTAAATCCCAGAATTCATGTTCAGTTCAAATTATTAATCTTCCTTTCAAATGGTTCTGGGGACTACCAAGCATGCAGCATTTCTTTTAGTTTTTTTTTTTTTTTTTTTTTTTATGTCTTTCTTATACATTAACAAGCAGCAGTGTTTTCTTTGTGGAATTAAACTCCACAAAAATATCTTTGCAAGCAGATTTGTGTCTTGATAACAATCTGTTGATTAATTTGGCTGCAGAATGCTGATGGAGTATGTGAATCTCTGGGAAGGTTTCCAGCAGATCCACATCAGTGTAATTAAATTCTTCTAGCATTTTACAACTGTCAGGGTAATGTTTTACCATTCTGACACCTAGTCTGGCTTCAGCCTGAAGGGGTGTGTGAGTGTGTGTGTCTTTCCTAGCAGTTCGTGTCATATGTTCATATGTTCATACGCCTCCCTCCCCCAGTTTTTTTTTTTTTTGGTGGGTTTCTAAAAATATAGGAACTTTACTTCGGAAGGATGAAGGGCTTTCCCCAAAGATCCTTTTCTGCTTTGTCCAAAGGTGAAGAGCATAGGTTTTAGAATTAAACAGAGCCACATTTAATTGTGGCACCGCTGTTTACAAGTTCTGTGATGGAATCTCAGTTCTTGCATGTCAAATGAAGTAATAATATATTAATGGAGACTTTTAGTCAAGGTTCTCCAGAGAATCAGAACTAATATGTACATAGAGCAAAAGAGATTTATTATTAGGAATTGGCTCACACAATTATGGAAGTTGACAAATCCCCAGATCTGCAGTGTGAGTCAGCAAGCTGGAGACCCAAAAGAGCCAATGGTTTAATGTGAGTTTGAAGGCTCAGCAGGCTGAAGACTCAGGAAGGGGCAACATTACAGTTCTGGTGTGAAAGCAAGAAAACGATGATGTTCTAGTTTGAAGGACATCAGGCAGGAGGAGTTCCCTCTTACATGGGGAAGGTCAGACTTTTTGTTCCATTCATTATATTATTATCATTATCAAAGTACATTTGTCCTTTCTTCGAAGCTTTTCAATCATTCATGAAGCTGAATTTCATTTTTAAAAATTTCCCATAATCTTTTTTTTTAATATTTGAAATATTTTATTGTTTCTCCCTCTTTGTCCACATAGTCATGAGCATATCTATGGTGATATTTTACTTCTCTAACATACACACACACATATATACACATTTTCTTCAGTTGCGGGTTTAAGAGTCAATGTTGAATGAGAATCAGGAGTAACTAGCCCTAGTTAAGTTTCACCAGGAAATTAGCTATTAAGTGAAGATTGTAGAGTCCCACTGGAGACCTTCCAAGGCTCACAAACCTACAAAACATGGTCCTGCGGGAAATCCCAGAGGAGTAGGAAAGTACTGGGGACTCCATCATGTGAAAAAGCAACTCAAAATCAAGGAAGGCTGTTCCAAGTCCATCCATCAAGAATGTGATAGAAAAAATGTAAAAGTGAAAAGTTTCCACTAAATGGAAAAGGTGTTATGGTTGGAATTTAGCAAAACATTTATCTTTTAAGTTGTTGAGAAATACAATCAAGGAGGCAAGGCTGCACTAATTCTGTCTGAAGCGTATTTGGCACTTGAAACTGAGACAGTGGCTCCTGCTACAAAGGATCCCAGGAAAAGAATGTGACTTACCCA
This sequence comes from Eidolon dupreanum, assembly GCA_028627145.1. Lineage (NCBI taxonomy): Eukaryota > Metazoa > Chordata > Mammalia > Chiroptera > Pteropodidae > Eidolon > Eidolon dupreanum. The sequence goes on from CM053509.1 coordinate 90,498,215, forward strand.
GTATACAATGCCCGCTAGTTTCTAATATGAGTGACACAGATTTTAATGAGCATTTCAACACTCATTTTTAAACATATTTAAATTTAATGATAATATTGGAGCATTTCGCTGCTGTATTTTATCCCTGTTGTTGTTATCTTTACCATATCAAATGCCTTCTGGTAGGCTCTGCTGCACATGAAGTGGATCTATGTACAGTCATCCTCTTTTACGGCTGGGGATACATTCCAAGACCTCCCCGCCCCCCGTCAGTGGATGCCTATGAACAGTACTCAACTCCATATATACTATGTTTTTTCCTATACATACATACCTATGATGAAGTTTAAACTACTCTTACACTTTGAAGCCATTATTAAGTAAAATAAGGGTTACTGGAACACAAGCACTGTGACAGATGATCTGATAACCGAGTTGACTGATAAGTGATTAATGGGCAGGGAGTGTATACAGAGTGGAGACGCTAGACAAAGGGATAACATGTTCTGAGTGAGACAGAGCAGGACAGCAGAAGATTTCATCACACTACTCAGAAAGGCACACAATTTAAAACTTATGATTTGCTTATTTCTGGAATTTTTCATTTAACATTTTTGTATTTCAGTTCATTGCAGGTAACTGAAACCATGGAAATCTAAACTGCAAATAAAGTAGGGGTTACTTACTCTATGATTTCTGAGTCATTCAGTCCACATATATGAAATATTTCTAATATTTAATATGCAGTTATATCTTATGACATATAGTGCATAATTAAATGTGACATATAATATATCAGGATTGGCAAACTGTGACACATGGGCCCAATGCTTATTTGTGTAAGGTTTCTTTGGAACACAGTCACATTCATCCATTCACATATTGTTTCTGGCTGCTTTTGCCACAACGGCAGAGATCAGCAGAGACAACATAGGCCATATGTCCTGAAAGCCTAAAATATTTACTCTTTCTCTTTAAGACAAAGTTTGCCCAACCTAGTAAAATGTAATATATAAATATGACATGTTAAAATATAAAATGTCACACATACTATATATAAACATAATATGCAATACGTGACAATATATAATCATTACATTCGTCTAAAGTTTGGGGATGAAGTATTTGGTGGTTTAAGCATTTAGAGCATTTGTCATGTTGGAAAACCTGAAAATTGTCCCATGTGTCTTATTTGAATCCATAGAAACTGTTCTATCAAAATAATGATTGATATAGCAACTAACAAACACAATTCTAGTTGAGGTTTTTTCTGTTTCCCAAATTAATCGTTCACAGATGGAATAACTTATAAGGCTGGTCTGCATCAAGGATAATGGTTCAAATTGGGGTTAAGTGATTGATTCTCTGAGCCATTCAGACAAAACATGTTGGCACAAAATCAGTAGATTTGAATTTTGTGGCCCACATGGAGAAACAGCTTTGGGGTCTAGAAAATTCAAAAGCTAATTTTGAGGGACATGGTATAAAAATTCAAATGTGTTGAACAGATGTATGGAGATTTTTCACTGTGTGTTTCTTGGATACTTTTAGTTTTCTGTGTTTGCTCTTTGGCCATCTTTATTGCAAAGTACCTGGGCAAAGTTGATATTATGCAGGCTTTATCCCAAAAGATGGCACAAGAAATCACATCATTTACTTTATGTAAAGACTTCAGAGTATACTGAGCCTTTTTTTGTCTGCCTTCTGATTGCAATAGACAGGTGTACCTTGGCTGCTTTCTAAGTAATAACAATAGAGCTATTTCTCTCTAAATTATGCAGTTGAGGCAGGGCTTTTACTAACATGCATTAATGAAGAGTACGTAAACTTGGCAGAATTACACGCCTCTGTTTATTGACAAAGAGACATTACATAGTCTTCCAAACAAAAAATTTCATCTGATGCATATGAATATTCACTGAATGCACAGAAACTAAATATAAAGGCATCTGTTGTACCATGAGAAGTTTAACGGCTACACTGGGCACTTCTTGTTTATTTGGAACATCCACAAAGAACCTTTCATCTGAATAAGACAATAAACTTCTTAGTGTACCTCTGCTAAACTCAAACAGACTATTAAGTTCTGTTGGTGTGGAAGTAGGCATGGCTGGCACTCTACACACTCCCTCAGGATTCATATCAGCAAGGTGATTGTGTCAGAGTTGGCGGTGTTGGCTTGCAATCTCTACTCACCCATTTACCCACCTCCCTTGCCCTCTTTCCTCTCCTCTTATAACCCTACTTCTTTTATAAATTTAATTAACAGTGGGTTGTGAGTGGTAACAGTGGTTTTGGTGGCATGGGGGATTTGCCTACTAAAGAGAGGCAGTGTTAGAAAGCTTTAACTGGGAAGGACTTCTCTTGGGAAACTCAGCTTTTCTTGAATGAGCATCACTTACAGGAAAACCCATGCCCATTCCACCTTGGTATGCCTTAGACAGTGCTTTCCAAAATGCCTCTCTTAGGGTTGTTGCAGCTGGCTCACAATATATGTGCTGCACATAAGATAATGCTCTCTATGAATTCGTAGATGTGAGGAGCTAGGTATATTTTTCAATGCATTCTTATTTTCTACTATCGGCAGTAGTACTATGGTTTGGGAACTGCTGCCACTGGAATCCCTCTGGGAAATGGGCCCCTGGCTCCTTACAAGTTTATCTGAGGATGAGAATAAGAGGGGTCATGAAATAAAGTGACACATGTTCCCTGAATGTGGGTGGAGCGGGCACTGTCTTGTTAGTGGAGAGGCATGATAAACAGATAGAGGAGAAGGATTCTCTAATTACCTGTGGACTTTTCTATTACTAATTAATTTTCCTCCTGATCAGACAGCCTCAGGCTCTTGCTGAGAGAAGAGATTAGTATCTGCACTCCCAAAGCCATGTGCTCTCACACCATTGGCAGTGATATCACAGAGTTGGCACAGGTCTGGGCATCAGCCTTTGAGATGGGTTCTGGCACAGCTTGTCTACATATAAGGTTTATAAAGCCACTGACGTTTTGAAATTCCCTTGAACTTTGTTGTTCTGCTGTTATGCCATCATCCCTTGGGGGTGGTGTGTCATCTGCTAATTATTCTCAAACACTCATTATGCTCATCTTTCTGTGATGTAAGTAAGGAGAGAGGCCTCTCCACTTGGAGGTGGCCCAAGACGGCAGCTATATGGAGTCCTGAGTGATCCAACCTGTTGTCCTTGTGGTCTTACTTTGTTTTTATATACAGTAGGGTGCTGTTTATTTATTGACTTAGTGGCTTTGGAAACTACTATTCTTTCCCCAGATTTTAACAGCCCTAGCTGTATAGATGTGAGCATCTCATGTGCAGAGAACTTAGCGCTAGTCTCTTGAAGCTGGGACAGACCGAGGTTTTGCCAAGATAAGAAGAATGCTTTGTTAAGACGGTTCCTAAAAGCTGGGGATGACTATTTCTAGCTTCATGCAGACAGTCTCGACTTATGCCTGTCATCCTAGAGTAATAACTAACACCCTCTTCCACACTCAAGGATGTCCTGGTTTGAACATCATATTCGATGGTTATCTCACTAGGAGGCAATTTTATCAGTGGGTTTGAGCAGTAAATGTCTACATGGTGAAACATGAAGGAAACCAAAAACTCTGTACTCATCCACAAGTGTGTAGTAAATTCTAACATTTTGGCACTAAATTCCCTCCTGGGATAGGGAAGCTTTCAATCTTAAAGAGCCTGCATTCAAACAGCTGGGTGAAAGAACTAGATTGTGAACTACTGACTTCCAGCTGTCTACAGAGTCTATTAATTAATTTAGTCCTCAAAGGAATACTGGGAGTATTATCCTCCTTAATTTACCATTGAGAAAAGAGGTTAACAGGTTATTCCAAAGGTACAAAGCAAGTGGTGAGTTGAGGATGTGAATTCAGATATTTGCTTCAAAACACAGGTCTGTCCATGATACCACACTCACTGGAAAAACAGGTAGCACGTGCAAGCCAATATCAGCTAAACCCTAGAGGATTGTCATGGGAAGGGGGTTGGGGAACCCACTCTTTCCAGTATCTGAATATTATGTGAAGAAATGGAGATGGAGGATGAAAGTGGCCACAGGGACCAAAATGTCAGAGTCAGGTGAGAGAGGTTAAGAAATCAGAAGTCAGAGGTTAAGAAGTTTAGAGTGTTTCTAGGCCCATGCTGATGGGGTGAGACATGAAAGTTATTGTGGTTTCTGACTGGACACCTTGGCAGAGGGGTCACTGAGACAGGGATAAAGTGACCCTAGATACACACAGTGGAGCAAGTTCACTGGTTTTGGCTGAGGACAGGATCATGTTCCCTGAAGAGCATGAATGTGGGGAAAAAAAGTATTCTTGCACAGAATCAAGTCTCTGTAGGGAGGGAAAAATGAAAGATGAATGTTGGAAAAGGGGCTACTGATGTTGGTCAAGGGAAAGTGATGATGGGAAGGGAAAATTGATCATAGGAAGGGGACATCAATGATAAAAGGGGGAAATTGATGATGAAAAGGGGGACACAATGTTAGGATGAGAAAATTGATAATAGGAAGGGGAAATTAATGTTGGGAATGCCAACAACACTTGTCTCATCCTTCAAAACAGTTGCTCAGTCACCCTAAGAATTCTTGTTTACAGACTTTGGGTTTCATTGTTTGCTCTTCCATCCAAGTGATTCATACCGGCTTGGGTTCCTGAATAGTTTGCACTTAAACAAGCCCATGGTCATGCAGGGTGGTAAGTAGATGGCAATATCTCAATATACCTTATCATCATATAGAGTAGATGTTAAAGTACCTGCAACCCTCCTTGATTAACCTTGCTTCATGATGTTATAAAATTTCTATTTCCTGAAATTAGAAGAAAGGAAGAGCTAGCTCTAATTTTGGTATGTCAAAACTCTTCAGTAACCAATAATCTTCTTGCTCCATATCTGCACTCATTGCTGGCCAGCAGCATTTCCTCTCAGTTTGCTTTCTTGAGGGGTATAAGGGTTGAGGGTACCAAATAGACCATTAACAAAATTTTGTGTTTAGTTGGGGAAATGGAGCATTGGTAGTATACTAATAGGAAAGATAAGGAATGAGTGAGAGGGCGATGGCCCAAAAAAGGAAGGGATATACAAGGGAGAAAGTAGGAGCCAGGGCTCAAATGGAGGACTAGGCCACTGACAGAAGTGGAGAAGGAACTCAATAGAGATGTGGGTACTGTGAGAGTTTGACTGTGGGGAGATAAATGAGTTTCCTCTCAAAGACATCCACTTTTCACTGAGAGGCAAAGACATCAGACTCAAAGCAAAATCCTCAGACTCAAGGGATAATGGAAATAGAGGGAAGTTTTAGGTAAGGAGAAAACCATTAACAACATGGCAATAATTACATACCTACCAATAATTCCTTTAAATGTAAGTGGACTAAACATTCCAGTGAAAAGACATAAGGTGACTGAATGGATAAAAAATAAGACCCATATGGGGGAGGGGAAAAAATGGCATAGATGATAGCAGCTCTGCTCATCCCTCTGGCAACCAAATCAAAGTTGTGATGGAAACAAGGAGCAAGCAGCAAAGAAAAATCACCTGGAATCTAGATGAACAAGCCATGCAACTAGGAAAAAATCCAAGAAAGCACCCTGCAACAGCAGAAGGCAGGACAGGGCGAGAATGTGGGGTGACCCGGTCCTGAAAGGGTGAGTGAGATGGAGGCTGCAGCAGCGGCAGAAGCCTCTTAAAAGGGCTGCATCTGTGAGTGAATTTTTGTGGTGATAGACCTGCTCGCACTTAGCACCAGTGCCCCATTGGCTGCGCACAGAGGGTATGAGGGACTTACAAGGAGAGATTGTCAAAGTGAGGGTGGAAGCGAGACTTGCTTGATACAGAAGTGCTGGTGGTATCCATTGTTCTTTATTGAGACTTCACCGCCCCGCATCCTGCAATGCATAGACACAGTGCCGCCGTAGCCATGACGTCATCAAACTGGAGAACAGAGCTCACTCCATTCAGAGGTTTTCCTGAAACCCCGCCTCCCCAACTCGTGGCTCCACCCAAGGCACATCCTGGTAGAGCCTCAGCAAATCAAGTGCTCCTTGCTGAGCAGCGCCTAGACTCACACTGGAGGCAGCTGGCCTCGGTTTCTGGTGTGGCCTTTTGAGGCAACTATAAGCACAGCATTTGTGGATTGCTTGCTGAATCTTAACATGTGGCCCCACAGGGGTAGAGTCTTGGGCTAAATGTGGCCTGCAGTTGAACCCCTCTCAGGACTATGCCACTGGACACATACGTCACAAATCCACACTAGTAAGACTGGGAGACTTAGGAGCTTTGCTTAGTACATAGAAACAGACATGGAAAGGCAGCCAAAATGTGAAGACAATGAAGTAGACACCATATGACAGAACAGATCAGAGATCCAGATATAATGGAGTCAAGTAATCTAACAGATGCAGAGTTCAAAACACTGGTTATAAAGATGCTCAATGAACTTTTGGGGAAAGTAGAGAACTCCAACAAAAAGATAAAAATGGAGATGGAGATTATAAGAGGGAACCAGTCTGAAATGGAGAACACATTATCTGAGATGAGAAGTATATTACATGGAATAAACAAAGGAATAAATGAAATGAATAAAGAAGAGGATCACATGCCCTATCTAGAGGACAGGAAAGCCAATCAGGACACTCAATCAGAATGGCAAGAAAAAGAAGCCAAGACTATAAAGATGATATAAGGAGGATATGGGACACTATTAAGGCTCCAAATATTCATCTGATTGGTGTAACTGAAGAAAATCAAGATGTTGAACAGCTGATTGAAGAAATAATGATGGAAAATTTTCTTAACCTGGTGAAAGAAATGGACATAAAACCCCAGGAAGCTCAGAGAATTCCAAAAATCAGGGATCCAAAGAGGCCCACACCAAGACACATCCTAATTAAAATGTCAAAGGTTAAATACAAAGAAAAAATTCTAAAAACAGCAAGAGAAAAACAAATAATTACATATAAGGGAACACCTAAAAGACTGGCAAATTTTTCAAGAGAAACTATGCAGGACGGAAGGGCTTGGCACAAAATATTCGATGTGATGAAGACCAAGGACATACAACCAAGAATAATTTATCCAGCAAAGCTATCATTTAGAGTTGAAGGACAGATAAAGAGCTTCTCAAACAAAAATAAACTAAAGGAATTTATCACCATCAAGCCAGAAATGTTGGAGGGACTTCTTTAAGAAGAAAAACATGTATCAAAAACAGGAAGCAAGAATGGTAACAACTACATTCCTATCAATAAGTACCTTAAATTGAAAATAATTAAGTGCTCCAATCAAGGGATAGAGTGGCTAAAAGAATAAGAAAACAAGACCCCCCATATGAAAAGGAAAGGAATGGAAAAAGATACTGCTGTGATGAACCTAGAAAGTATTTAAGTCAGACAAAGAGAAACACTATACCATTTCACTTAAATGTGGAAGTTAAGGAATAAAAAGAACTAATCAAAAACTAATCACAAATATAGTGGACAATTTGGTGATGGACAGAGGGGAGGGGAGTTTGGGAGGGCTGGGAGAACGGGGCGAAGGGTTAAAGAAACACAAATTAGTAGCTAATGGATGGTCACGAAGGTGGGAAGCACGGCATAAGGAATAAAATTAGCATTAATACAATGGCTAGGTGGAGGGTCAGGGAAAGGAGGGAGCAATTGGGGGGATCATTTTACTAATTATATAGATGTCTAACCAATGTACTGTATACTTGAAACTAATTTAAAAAAAGTTTTAAGAATCCCTCGATCAATTTATTTAGCATATATTCTTCTATGTGCATAAGTATGATATCTGGTGTAAATAACCTTAAGTCTAAAAGCTCATTTCATACGTATAAAATAAATATTCTAGTGATTAAAGAAAAAGACCTACATATTTCCTGCCTACAAGGATACTTCATATTTAAAGAGACATGCAGACTGAAAATAAGGAGTGTAATAGATATTTTCAAATAGAAACAAAAAGAAAGCTATGATAATTATACTTGTATCAGACAAAATAGAATTTAAAACAAAGACTGTAACAAAAGACAGGGAAGGTGTTATGTAATAATAAAGGATCAATCCAACAAGAAATAATAGGAGACTATAACAGCCCATTTACATCAATGGATAGATTATCCAGACAGAAAATCAAGAAACATAGGCTTAAAACAACACATCAGATTAGATAAGAGATTAAGAGATATTTCCAGAAAATTTCAATCAAAAACAGTAGAATACCTAATCTTATCAAGAGCAAAAGGATCATTCTCCAGAATTCATCCCATTTTAGGCCATAAATCTAGTCTCAATAAATTTAAAAAGATTGAAATTATATAAACATCTTTTCTGACCACTATGGCATGAAACTAGAAATTAATTACAAGAATAAAACTAGAAAAAGAAAAACATGTGAGGGCTAAAGAACATGCTACTTAACAACTAATGGGTCAATGAAGAAATCAAAGAGATAATCAAAAGATGCCTTGAGACAAATTAAAATGGAAAGACAACATTTCAAAATCTATGAGACACAGCAAAAGCAGTTCTAAGAGGGAAGTTCATAGCAATACAGGTCTACCTCAAGAAACAAAAAAGCAAAAGAAGCTCAAATAAATGATCTAATCTTACACCTAGAAGAACTAGAAAAAGAACAAACCTCAAAGTTAATAGAAAAAAGGAAATAATAAAGATCAGAGAAGAAATAAGATAGAAACTTAAAAAAATAGAAAAGATCAATGAAATTTAGAGCTGGTTCTTTGAAAAGGTAAACAAAATTTATAAACTTTAGCCAGACTCATCAAAACAGTAGGAGAGAGAGAGATGGATCTCAAATAAATAAAAGAAGAAATAAAAGAGAAATGACAACTGACACCACAGAAATACTAATGATCATAAGACAATACTATGAATAATCATACCCCAACAAATTGAACAATCCAGAAGAAATGAATAAATTCCTCGAGACATACAATCTTCTAATACTGAATCAGAAAGAAACAGAAAATTTGAAGACTGGTGAAATTGAAACAGTAAAAACAAAAAACAAACAAAATAACAAACAAGTAAAAATCTCCCCAGAAAAGTAAGTCCAGGACCAGATGACTACACAGGTAAATTTCACAAAACATTTAAGGAAGAAATAATATCTATATTCTCAAACTATTCCAAAAAGTTAAAGAGGAAGGAACGCTTCAAAACTCATTCTGTGAAGCCAGCATTACGTTGATACCAAAGATATTACAAAAAAATAAAATTACAGGCCAATATCCCTGATGAACATAGATGTAAGACTTCTCAACAAAATATTAGCAAACCAAATTCAACAATACATTAAATGGATCATACACCATGATCAGGTGAGATTTATTCCAGGGATGCAAAGATGGTTCAACATCCACAAGTCAATCAGCACATAAACAAAACAAAGGATAAAAATCATATGATCATCTCAAAAGATGCAGAGAAAACATTTGACAAAATCCAACATATATTTATGTGAGTAACACTCAATAAAGTGAGTATAGAGGGAACATACTTCAATATAATAAAGGCCATATATTACAAATCCAGAGCTAACATTATGCTCAATGATGAAAAGCTTAAAGCTTTTCCTCTAGGATTAGGAACAAGACAAAGATGTCCATTCTCACAACTTGTATTCAACATAATATTGGAAGTCCTAATCACAATAATCAGACAAGAAAAAGACATCCAAATTGGAAAAGAAGTAAAATTATCACTATTTGCAGATGACATTATATTATATATAGAAAACCCTAAAGACTCTACCAAAATAGCATTAGTACTAATAAATGAGTTTAGTAAAGTTGTAGGATACAAAGTTAATACACATAAATGTGTTGCATTTCTGCATACTAACAATGAACTAGCAAAAAAAGAAATCAAGAAAACAATCCCATTTATAATTGCATTGAAAAGAATAAAATACCTAGGAAAAAATTTAACAATGTAGTGAAAGATCTGTACTCCGAAAACTATAAGACATTAATGCAAAACACTAAAGATGACATAAAGATGGGAATTAATTAATATTGTTAAAATGTCTATACTATCAGAAGCAATCTATAGGTTCAACAAAATTCCTATCAAAATACCAATGTTATTTTTTCACAGAACTAGAACAAATAATCTTTAAGTTTACATGGAACCACAAAAGATCCCAAATAGCTAAAGCAATTTTGAGAAAGAACAAAATTGAAGGTATTCTAGTTCCTGATGTCAAACTATACAACAAAGCTATGGTAATCAAAACAGTGGTATTGTTACAAAAAGAGACACATAGATCAATAGAACAGAATAGAAAGCCCAGAAATAAACCCTCACTTATATAGTTAATTAATACATGACAAAAGAGGCAAGAATATACAGTGGGGGAAAGACAGTCTTTTCAATAAATGATGTTGGAAAAACTGGACACATACATGCAAAAATATGAAACTAGACCACTTTCTGACTAAAAAGTAATCTCAAAATGGTTTAATAGCTTAAATATAAGACCTGAAACCATAAAACTCCTAGAAGAAAACACAGGCAGTAAATTCTTTGACATGAGACTTAACCATATTTTTTTGATATGTCTCTTTGGGCAAAGGCAACAAAACGAACAAATCTGATTACATCAAACTAGAAAGGTTTGCACAACAAATAAAACTATTAGCAAAAAGAAAAGACAACCTACTGAATGGGGGAAGATTATCTCAAATAATACATCCGATTTATAGGTTAATATCCAAAGTATATAAAGAACTCATATAAATCAACATTTTAAAAAAGCCAATCAACAATCTGATTAAAGATGGGTAGAGAACTTGAATAGACATTTCTCCAAAGGAGACATACAGATGGCCAACAGTATGTGAAAAAGTTCTCAGCATTATTAATCATCAGGAAAATGCACATCAAAAGCACATGAGATATTAAAAAGACAAGACATAACAGGCGTTGGAGAAGATATGGAGAAAAGGGAACCTGCTCACATTGCTGGTGGGAATGTAAATTAGTTCAGTCCCTGTGGAAACAGAATGGAGCTTCCTCAAAACACTAAAGCTAGATCTGCCATACAACCCAGCAATTACACTTCTGGACATTTATCTGAAGAAAATGAAAACACTAATTTGAACAGATACATGCACCCCCATGTTCATCGCAGCATTATTTACAATAGCCAAGATATAGAAGCAACTTATGTGCCCATCAGTTGGATATTGGATAAAAAAAAGATGTGGTACATATATACAATAGATTATTATTTAGCCATTAAAAAAGAATGAAATCTTGCCATTTGTGACAACATGGATGGACCTAGAGGGTACTATACTAAGTGAAGTAAGAGAAAGGCAAATACCATGGGGTTTCACTTATATGTGAAATGTAAAAAATAACACAAATGAACAAACAAAACAAAACAAAACAGAAACATAGAAACAGAGAATAACCTGATAGTTGCCAGAGGGGAGAGGACTGGGAAGAAGGGTGAAAAAGGTGAAGGGGATTGAGAGATAGAAACTTTTAGTTATAAAATAAATGAGTCATGGGATGTAATATAGAGCACAAGAAATAAAGTCAGTAATATCATAATAACTGTGTAAGGTGATAGATTGTTACTAGACTTACTGTGGTGATCACTTCATAAGGTATATCAATTTTAATTACTATGTTGTACACCTGAAACTAATATATTGTATGTAAACTATACTTTAATTAAAGAATCAAAATATTATTTAAGTGCTTACTACAATGAAACATAGACGTTCGTTGTTTTTTCTTTTCCTTCGTTCTTTGTTGTATGATAACCCATCCTTCACTTCATGAAAAGTAAAATAAAATAAAAAGAGATGAGAGTGAAAAACAGAAGCTAGGGTAGATGCCAAAGATATCTGTTTTCTACTTTTGTTTCACTAACTTGGGTCCAAAACATTGCATTGTATTTAGTTCTTTTTACTTTGCTCCTCGATGAATTGAACCTCCCTCATTATTGAAGTACCCACATTTGAGCCTTCAGGATGTTCCTGGTGGCAGCTGACTCAAACTTATCAGTGCAATGAATCTGCCCTCTTTTTGAACATTCTGGCCTTTCTTACTAGAACCCCACAGAAGTGGGGCTCAGCCAATTTTGTAAGCATAAAAGGCAATTTGAAAAAAAAACAACAACAACAACAACAGCTGGATTCTATGAGGCAGAGAGTGAAAAAAAAAAAAAAAGGCCAGAACTATGAGATGTGGAAGCTGTTGTCATTGGCTACCTAGCACTGGTGTGGGAGGCCCTACATGCTTCTCTGAGAACTAGCACTTGGTAAGTGTGGCTGCAGTGCAGCCCAAGCAGCCCATGTCCCTGAAGGCCAAGGTGTCTCTACACTATTGAAACTGTGTAGTGAAATGATAGGGGTCAGACCTTGGAGGAACACTGACTTCATACTACTGATGAAATGTTTGGAGCAGAAGAAAACACTTGTGAAGGGAGGAAAAGTAATCCAACCATAGGAGCTGAAATTCATCCAGAAAGATTTTGAGGAGATGGTGAGGATATGTTGGTGGGTAGGAGGGGGACTCTGTTTAAAGGCAAATTACCTCAAATTTTTGAGGGGAAAATCAAAGGGTGTATTTGCAGCATGGTAGGGTAAGCAGAGTGGGTGTTCAATTACTCACAGGTTAAACCTCAGGTGTGAAATGGTGGGTGGGCTGGCCTGGCAGAGTGAGATTCTGAGTCTGCTGCCTCTTAGAAGATGAGCAGGTGTCCCCTGTTGTCATGGCAGGATGAGGCTGGTTGGATGTGCATCTTTCTCATCAGGCCTTGACTGTATGTTCACATTTAGGTCTAATCTTGAAATTGTGGAAGGCGAGGCAAGAATGAATTTAGTCTCCCTCCAACTGGGAAGTGCATATGACTGGAGAGGCTGAGTTGGTCCTAAAAGTTGGTGTTTAGATTTCCAAAATGGTTCATTGCCAAATTTTTCTATTCAATATTTTTTTTCCTAGGGAGAAAGACAATGCCTTCACTGGGAAACTTTCCCCCTTTCCCTGCCATGCACACACACACACACACACACACACACACACACACACACACACACACACATACACACACTACAGAAAATTTAAAGCAATGGTTCATGTAGCTATTATAGCTATCACATTTTAGAATTAGTTCACATGTATGTCAGTTGATAAAGAGGAAATACTCTGCATGTTAACATCCCTATGCAAGTGTGCAACGTGTGTGGTTTGTTGAACCACTGGGGGAATTGCTGGTTTGTCATTTATAGGCACATGTGATTCTAGCAGCAACACTGATATGATGCAATTTTCTTTGCTTAATTTCCCTGGTGTGCTTGTAATTATTAATTTACCAAATGAAAAAAATTCTCATTTCGGCAGGCAGTCATTACTTCAGCTAATCCTGTCCTGGCCCTGTACCCAAAGAACTCCATGCTGTTCTGTGTACCTTCAAAGGCCTGTCAAGCTTCTCAGGACCCTGTTCACCTTCCAAGACACCACCCGCAAGGAGCAGTAGTGTTTGTTTATGGGTTAATGGGCCTGTAATAGCATACATAGCACATGATCTGTTTGCGTGTGTGTGTGTGTGTGTGTGTGTGTGTGTGTGTGTTTAAAGTATTTTGGTTAATCTCCAATTACTGTGTAAAGCTATATGCTACTTAAAGCTATACACTACAATGTTTAAAACAAAATAATATAATCCCTAAGCACAAGACGGGTACCCTTGCTACTGCACTACACTATAATCAGTGTTCTTTCACACCAGCGGTTCACAGTATGGATTCCACACCAAATAGCTTTAGCCTCATCTGGAAAGTTTTTGACATGCAAATTCTCGAGTCCTCTCCAGACCTACTGAGCTGGAAACCCAGTGGTCTGTGTTTGAACAAGGCCAATCTTTACTTCAGCTGAGATTGCTTTGGCTGTGAACGTGAATGGCGGGATCTGAGGCTCTCCATGCTGTCACAGTTTCTCCAAAGGCTTGCTAAGCCCCTGAGAGCCACATTCCCTCCTCTTCAGCAGGAGTCTAATGATGCTTGAGTTTGAGAAGTTCTGGCCTTGTTCACTGATATCACTTCTTCTCTTCACTTCTTTCTTTTCAGAAGAAGTCTCTTTTCTCCTTATTTCAGTAGAGTGTCTACCCAGTCAGCTAGCTATTCATAACCCTCTGGCTGTTGGTAGCATGACCTACATGTCGAAGTCCCCACAGCTGTGACTGACCTGACAAGCATGACAGCTTGACTTTTGCTTCCCACTGCCCACTCTGCATTTTATTTTGTGGGGGTAACCTTGCCCTGCCCCTGGAAAGCTTGGGAAGCTCCCATTTCTTTACCTCAACTCAAAAGTCAGAATGTCCTTTCCAAGATGCATAAAGCTCTGGAGCTAGATATGCTGTCAGGCCTTCTGCCAAGCCCAGCTGGGTGCACCCAGAAGAGGGTGGGCAGGGAGAGCACCATCTTTCCCTTTTACTTGCTTAGCCCGGGCCCCTGCCAGCCGCCCATGTGGCCCCTGCAGGCTGATGTGAGAAAGTGAAAAGTGATCTGGTAGATCCATCTGGCTTTGTACTCTGGGCCTGGTAGGCAGTTAAAGTGCTGCCACTAACTGCTCGTGACCTTGAGCGGATACTTAACTCAACAGTTATTTTTCTTGTTGGGCATGGAAATCACGGTCCTCAGAGGCTTAGGATCTCTGAATGTCTCTCCTTGAGGTAAATAGTTCCTTGGTGGTCACAGCTCACATAGTCCTGGTTCGCCTGCCATTTACCTCACAGGGCCCTTCTAGTAGGTTCTTTTATGCAGGACTGACAATAACTGCAGTTAATATTCTAACTTTGGGTTCCCCTCCGAGCTTTGGGAATCATACCCCTGGAACCCCACCACCCACTTCCCTGGCTGTGTGTAGGGCATTTCTCCTTAGACATTGTGGGAACTTGCCTTTCCTCCAACCTCATAGCTGCTACACAACCATCTCTCCCGTCATCCAGATTTCCCTGGGAAAGAATCACACTCCACTCCAGTATGTATCTGAAGGTCTCACACTCATGTCCCACCTCACTGAAGCCCTTTGGCAGCCCCAGGTGAAGGAGGCAGTGCTCCTCTCCCCCAGGACTTAAACGCTCCAAGATTCTCTTAAATCCTGCTCATTAAATGTTGTTTCTTCAAGACTCCTCTCCCCTTGAAGGAGAAGGGCTCAAAAATTGTGAAACTGGTTCCGGATCACCTCTTTGGAAAATCTGCATCTGTGTCTGGATCCTAATTTTGTAATTTTATATCTGTTGTGTCTTGGCACTTCTGTTATAACATCTCATTATAGTGGTTTGTGATCCACAGTGTGTCTTTCCAGGACAACTTCTATAACTTCCTTGGGCAGATGGTATTTTCCAAAATTTGCTCCAACAACCTCTCCTGTCACACAGGCTCTTCTTCAAGGTGACCCTGACACTCTTTTCAAGTCAGGATATCTATGCCACTGTCCAGTATCCATGCAGTCTAGTGAATCTATGTGATTTCTGAGGTTAGGTATGAAGGTGATATAGTTTCTAACTGGTTCTTTTGGAGCTCTGAACTACCACATAAGGCCAAGTCCACTATGCTGTGAGGAAGTCTGGGCTACATAGATAAAATACATGTGGTTATTCTAACTGATAGGGATGGTGCTAGCCAACTGCAGTGTCCACTGCTAGACGTGACAGTGATTTTGTCTTCAGGTGGTTCCTGAGCCCAGCCATGACGACACCCCCTACTACCACTTCCTGGCCCTCTCATTTGGGGCCCCAGGAATGGTGGATGAAACAACCTTAACTGTGCTCTTTCTGAAGTGCCCACAGAATCAGCAAGCAAAATGTCTTTTCTAAGCCACAAAGTTTTGGGGTGATGTATGACATAGCAACAGAAAATGTATATTCTTATCATCTGTGTGTCAGTGTCCTTGACTCTCCCTGCAGAGTTCAGATCTTCAGAGGTCTGGCTCCCAAGACCCAAGGATCCTCCTCGAAGTTTTTGTTTTAATAATTTCAATATTTCTCTGTTATTTCCCCAGACCTAGGACTGGATACTGTTTTTTCATGATACCTTAGAGTTCTCTTTTTGTTTTTTCAGTTGCCTAGTTAATAACTTTTAACTTAATTAACTATTGTTTCTATTAAATTCTCTCTGTTCAAATAGCAGCTCTGGTTTCTGTCTCCTAACTTGACTCTAACTGATATTAAGAATAGATAGATGCCATTTGCTATACTGGTTAAAGAAATTTAACAATTTTATTAAAATATTTTTAAACAATCCCAAATATATAGAGTTGTAAGTACAATACAAAGAAATTATTTTTATTTTCCTGAGTCATTTAAGAGTACATTGCTGAACTGATGCTTCATCACATCTGAATACTTTAGCATGTATTTCCTATGAATGAGGACATTCTCTTATATAACCACAATACAACTGTCAAAATCAGGAAATTAACATTGATATATTATAATCTCCTAATCCACAAGCCAATTCAAGTTTTACCAGTTGTCAATATAATGTCTTTTATAGCAAAAGGATCCAGTCCAGGACATGTGTCATGTTCAGTTGTCATGGCTCTTCAGTATTTAGTCAATTCCTCCTTCCCTGCCTTTGCTTGATTTTCACGACCATGAAACATCTGAAGATTATGTGCCAAGTTATTTTATAGAAAGTCTCTCAATTTGGATTTGTCTGACATTTTTTTATAATCTGTTCCAGGTCTTGCATTTTTGACAAGAATATTACAGGAGTAATACTGTGTTCTCATTGTATACTAGCAGTTGGCACAGAATTTTAGTTTGATCCATTACTTATAACTCACTTAGATCTCTTGAGTAAGCTGGTATCTGCCACATTTTGTCACTATAAATAACCTTTTGTCCCTTTGTAGGTAATAAATATCTTGGGGGGAGGTACTTTAGAACTATGAAAATATCCTATTTATCAACATCTAATTTATTCATTTATTTATTTCTATCACTATGGATGCAGGATTTCCTCTTTTATTCAATGTGTTATAATCTGCTATTATCATTATTTATTTTTTAATGATTGAATTGTTCTCAATTTGATCAGTGAGAGCCACTTTAAGCTGGCTTCTGTGGCCTTTCTTTAAACTTCCATTATTCTTTGATTACTTCAGTCTTTTCTGACTTAACAAGATATTCTAGGCTTCTCTTGTTCTTACCCTGCCCTACCATTGGAATCAGCCATTTCTCGAAGTATCACAGGCCTCTCTTAGTGGAGCATGATGTTCAGATGCTACAATCCAGGTTTTAAATGTGCTCATTGACTCTGAGGTGTTGCTGCTCCCAGGCACTTTGAGTTGTGAAAGCTAAGGAATATGTGTGTGAATGTGTTTACATGTCTGTGTAGTTCTTTATCTCTCTATCTTTGTCTGTCTGTCTGCCTGTTTGTCTGTCTATCATCCATTTATCTATCTATATCTATCTATCTATCTATCTATCTATCTATCTATCTATCTATCATCTATCTATCTATCTATCTATCTATCTATCTATCTATCATCTATCGCCTATCATCTGTCATCTATCTATCATTTATCATCTATCTTTCTAATCTGTCATCTATTGAAAAGCATGGATTTGTCTTGGTATCTTCAATTCCAATTGAAAACTAGAGGGTTTGTTCTAATTTTCTTCTTTTCCATATTTTTAACACCTCTCCCTAAAGTCAGAAACTTGGATGCCATTATCTTTAATACATTTATTTGATCAATTCACTGTAATAACCAATCTTCCATCACCTTCCTGCCCCATGTGAATAGTCTCTTCACTCCACAAAATTTGTCCACTATATTAGTCAGTTCAGACTGCTATAACAAAGTACCACAGACTTGGGGACTTACACAACAAAAATCCACTGTCTCACAGTTCTGATAGGCTAGAAGTAGGAGATCAAGGTGTTGGTAGAGCTGGTTTCCCCTGAGTCCTCTCCTTTGCTTATAGATGGCCATCTTCCTGTGTCCTCACATTGTCTTCTCTCTGTGCCTATTCTCTTCTTATAAGGACACTAGTCAGATTGGATTAGGCCACCCTAGTAACCTCATTTTAGCTTAATTTCCTGTTTAAAGATCTTATCTTCAATTATAGTCACATACTGAGGTACTGGGATTAGGAGTTCAACATATGAATTTGGAGAAAGACACCTTAGCCCACAATACTCAGCTTCTCTCATAGATATTCTCTTCCTAGTCCATGATTCAACCCCTGCATCAGATTTGCCCTAATACTAGTCCTCATGGGCAACCTCCTCACTCTCCTCACAGTCTGACATCCACTGTGGACTGGTCGCCTTTTGGATGCCATCCCACACTGCTCAGTTTCTGTCTCCTTCATGAGACTCACCATCCGTATAGATGCCCTTCTGACCTCTAGCTTCCTATCCCCCAACCAGTGTAGATAGTGCCTTTCTGGCTCCAACTATTGACTTTAAAACTGAATTGTTCAAGAAGGGAAGTGAGGAAAGGGAAAGAAAGATGAAGAAAAAGGAAAGATAAAGAAGTGAAAGAGCAGGGTATTTTGTCAGAGTTGGGTAGTCCAAAAATAGATGCTGAGATAATTTGGGGCACAAGATGTTTATTTGGAATCAGTATCTGTGGAAGAAAGGGGTGAATAGGATTGAGTAAAGGACATTGTTGAACAAGGGTGTATATCCTACAAATCCTTGGTCACTTTGATGGGGAACTCTGGAGTGGGTACTGCCTATCTATGTCCCATGCATGTCTTCATTTTCTAGCCCTTTTACTCAAAGGATCTGTGCTCCCCAGGAAGAGTGTGACCACAATTGAGTAAAAACCTGTAGGAGTTGCTGACTCACTTTCCACAGATGGGCAGCAGGTTCTTCCAAAAGGGAATTTGGGTAGTACATCTTCAGGTCTACACCATTTTGGTTTTTATAAATAATCTCTTTTAATTTTCTGCAGTTTCGTGCTAAAGATTTTAAAATACAAAACTCTTTTCAACAGGCAAAAATTATCCCAAAGAATTCCATTTCCAGTAATGGTAGAGTAGTTAATCCTCTTGAAGATTGTAAATTATAAATCTTAGAAACAACAGAAGAAGTAACTGTTTGAAGGTAGTGCAAAAACTAGAGTAATTTCAATCTTGAAACAAGTTACCTGCAGTGGGTAGGATCAATGCTTATATAGCCTTTTTCCTGAGGTAACTCACCAGTCTGCTTGGCATAGGGTTGCCAGAGCTCAAGCAGAAATCTATAGTCTTATTGGATTGAAGTGTTGGGAAATTGAAAAAAAGGATGTCAGAACAGCTGGAATTGGACAGTCACAAACAGACAAATCCCCAAATGTGCGTATAAACTTCCCTCAAATCTTCAGCTTACCCCAGAATTGCACATACATGGGGGAAAGTCCACTGGAACAAGCAGAAAGCAACATCTGGAAGGTTAAATGAGCAGAGAGTGTTTTCTCTGCTGCAGCTGAGACAAAGCTTAGGGTTTGAGTATTACCTAGTTTGAGGGGTAGAGTGAACACTTTAGGCCTTTCATTGAAACCCGAGGAAAGCCTAAGATAAAGGGCAAAATCAGAACACACTTGCCCCAGCAAATTGTAAAGCCAAATTACACAGAGAAACTAGTATAGCCATGCAATGGGATAATATTCAAGCAATTAAAATAAGAATAAACTATTGGAATGAACAAAATATATATGAATCTCAAGAATATTAAAGAAAACCACACACAAAAGAGTACTCACTGTGTGTTTCCATTAATGTGAAGATTGATTATAAGAAGTCTAAAGGTATGATCATAGAAATCTTGCCCATATGAGGTAGATATTGACCTGAAGGAAATGATAGAAAGGTTTATATCTTCAATTGTGTGGTGGTTCACAGGTCTATGCATTTGTCAAACTATACACTGATACTTGTATATATCAATAAAAGATAAACTCAAACCCAATAAAACAATAAAGAAGGCTTTCTTTGCTTCCCCCTTCATGGTTATAGAATAAGTTAGATTCAACTCATTTTCTCTGTGTGTGTATGGGGATAGGGGGAAGAGCATCTCACACAATACCAAGCATTTCTCAGATACCAATAGGGTAGTCTACAATTTAACTCAATTATGACACTACATCCTTGGAGATAGCATCAGATTCCTCAGGCAAAGGGTTTAGTACTCCAAGACTGCTTCCACCTTCAGGCAAAAGTCACAGGTCCAGGTTGTTACCTGTACTTCTGACTGACTGGCTATAAGTCAGAGGTCTTCAGCACCTCCTCTTCAAGCTCGATTAATTTGCTAGAGCAGCTCATAGAACTCAGAGAAATACTTTACCTACTGAATCACCAGTTTATTATAAAAGGATATAACTCAGAAAAGACTGTTGGGAGGGATACACAAGGCAAGGTATGAGGAAGAGTGCAAGCTTCCATGTTATCTCAGAGGGAGTCATTCTCTCTAACCTCCATGTGTTCACCAACCCAGAAGTTTTCTGCATGTGGATGAAAAAGGGGCCATATATTAACCCTGACAAGCTGAGAAGAGGCCATCATGATGGGCCCTACAAACTCAGCAAAATTAACCATGTAGGATGATCTGAACATAAAAATTCCTAACTAAGGCTGGTCATGGTGAGTAGTTAGTCACATCCTGGGGCTGCAGCTTTCTTGACAAAGGTCAACCTTTACCTTAAGTAAGCCTTTCTATTGTCTTTTTGCCTCTCAGATAACATACCCATGGAATGTCAGAGTAATCTCCTTTTTCCAGACTCCTCAGGGCACAACTCACTGCACCAGAGCATGAGACCATAGAACCCCTCATGGTTATCTTGTTTCCTGCATACCATCTCTATGTGCTGTAAATGTTAATTATTAACTCTCTTATACCCACCAATGTAAAAGAAGTGTGTGTTTCTCCATTTCACTTTCTATCTAATCTCAGAGATTTCCATGGTTTGCTTTCTCCCACTCCTATAATCTACCACCAAAGGATTTGATGTAACCCTCCCTATGTCTCCTCTTTTAATTTTAATGTATGAAATAAGCTGCAAGACTGCCATTATCCGAGGCATTTTCTTAATCCGTTGAGATTTTGCTTCCTGGGAATTGTGATCAGTTTAGCTCAAATAAACTCATTAAAATTCTCTACGGGTTGGATGTTTCTCATGTCAACAGAACTATATTCCATTTTGGTTTTTTTTGAAGGGTTTATTCCATAGATATGATTGATTAATTCATTGACTATTGATTCAAACATCAGTCCCTCTCCCCTCACTGGAGGTTGGTGGGTGGAACTGAAAGTTCCAACTCTCTATCATAGGATTGGCTCCATTGGTAAGCAGCCCCCACTCTTAGGTGCTTTCCCAAAGTCACCTCATTAACATAGCAAAAGACACCCTTATTGCTCTTAACATTTGGAAATCTCAAGGGTATGGGAAGTGGTGAGCGAGGAACCATGGGAACTATATTTTGGTCATCTGAATGGCCAAATATATATTTCTTATACATCACAATTTTGCAGTCCACACACTGGTCTTTGAACATGGATCCCTTACAACAAAACAATCATGAAAATCAAAAGATATTGGCACATTACTAGAATCTCATTCATTTATTAATAACTATTCAGTTTATCATCATATCTTATAAAAATGGGTGAGCCCACTCAGGCTTCTATTCAGTCTGGTCAGATTCCAAAAGCAAGAGTGGTATCACTAACATATGGCTTCACCCTTTCAGGAATCTGGCATAATGTTGCTAAGAGACAATATCATTTCTCGGTCTGAGCCCTTTTTGAGGTGTTAATGTAATATTGGATTCCTTTCATTTATTTATTACTCTTTTACATATTACTTTATCCTCAGCTACTCATTTTTTCCTTCTCTCTATTTACACTCAAACTCTTCTACCTTTGGAAGGGACTATTACTCTGAGAAGGATATCTCTCTGTCCATTGTTGGACATTATGTTACATACGTATACATTGTATACATATGTGTACAATATGTTTCTTGGTCTGAAGAAATAATGCTCAACTATCCAAATTAGTGCAGTATCTTCTGTTCAGTTTCTTTCATAATGCTCCAAGCGTTTGCATTTTCCACCAGGTAAGCAAAACTTAGTCGAATGTCAGTGTCCATTCCTGTCAGGACCCATTTATAGCCTCCCAAGGATACCAGCATCAGTCTGACTTGCCAGCTGTGTTCAGACCCTTCCCCGCAGGGAATCTGTCACATAGCCATTTGTAGTCCCTGTCTCTTGTTGGCAGACAGAACAGTTTTTACAGGTATTTTGTGCCTCAGAGGGTGCAAGAGGAATATTTCTAGATTCAGCCCATCTCTGCATTGCTGCATTGCTGCAGTGCCCCAATGTCCACTCGTTTCATGGACCCAGGTGCTCACCTCAGTCAAGCACATGGGGATAACTACTTGTCAATTCCAGTCACCTTTCAAACCTAGAAGAAAGTTCTTCTGGTGGGCAAAACACGTCCTAGTTTAATGCACTCTCAAATTTTCACAGTGCCATGCCCCATATAGGCACCCCTTTAATAGGCCAGGTTTGCATTGTACTCCTCCCTGACCATAAGCCAAGCCATTGTCCACTTCCTATGAGTTAGCAAAAACCCAAATGTTGAGTCTTTTTACCACTGCTCAACGCTTCCATTACTGCTGGGAAATAGCATGCAATTCAGCACACCAGCTGATTTGTTTTTACTTTCTTGGATCAGACAGATCCAATACAGGATGCTGTCCATTCACCTTGGAACTGCTGTTTGCAAGCCAAGCATCTCTTCGTTGTCAGTTGAGGGTGCTTTATAGGGCACTGTCCAAATGACAGTAGAACCAGACAGCTCCATATGTAGTTCTAAAGTCACTCCTAGAGGGAAAGAGGCTCCCTGTTTGTGAGTATCTCCTTGAATTCCTCAGACAGCATGATCCTGTATAAACCATTTCCGTTTTATTATGGAACTATTCTGGGCACTGCCTTCCTTATTAGAGTCTTTCTCTGATATCACCTAAGACATTATGAGTAGCTCTGGTTTCTTGATTATTTTATGTCTTTCAATCATTAAGATAGTCTCAATTAATGTCCAAGAGTAAGCTAATATTTGTCTCTCAAATAATGTGTACCAGGTGAGCAGCACCCGGGAATTTTCTGGTCCAAAATCCCAATCTCTGCTTGGAGGCGCTCATGAACTTTTGCAATAAGCTCCAGTCTGTATAAGCATGGGAGGCAGACACTTCCAAAGTCATATCCTAGTAGGGGTCATAGGGCTCAAAGGCTTTAAGAGAGCTGCCACCTTTTGAAATTCAGACCTGGCCTGCTTTTTTTCAGGTCCCCACTTCAAATATAGCTTTCTTTTGACTAGTCTTACAGATGAGAGCTAGCAATATTCCCAGATGTGGTATATATGTTCTCCAAAATCCAAACAAACCAACCAAAGACTGGGCTTCTTGTTTGGTCCTATTCTTAGTGGAACATCCCAGGTGGCTCCTGCCCAGTTTATGCCTAAGAATTTTACTGTTTGAGCTGGTCCTTGGACCTCTGATGGATTTATAATAATGTCATCAGTATTGTGTTATTATACTTGAGACCTGCATCGAGTCCAAATCCTTTCTGATCAAACTGTGAAAATAAGTCGATAAGTTCAGATAACCCTGTGGCAGCACAGTAAAAGTAAATTGGGATCCTTCTCACGTGAAGGAAAACTGAGGTTGAGTCTTTTCTAATATCTAAATAGAGAAGACAGTGTTTGCAAAGTCAACCACTGAGCACCAGCTTCCTTCAGCCTACTGTATTTTCTCTATGGTTGAGATCATGTCCAGAATTGCTGAGGCGATAGGCTGTACAATTTTACTTATGCCTCAATAGTCTACTGTTAGTCTCCATGAGCCATCCACCCTTTTCACAGACACACAGAGTTACTGTACTGCATGTCATTAATTAAAATGGTCATCTCTTTTTGTCCACTGTATATTCTACATTGCTTTAAGTTTACCAGTTGTGTGGCTCGGGCAGTTATAATGGTTCCCATTTAGCTTGCCCAATTAAAACTGGCTTGAGGATGGACTTACATGCTTTCTCTTTTACAGTCTTAGGTAAGAGAAACAATCTCAGTCAGATATAATATCTATCCCATAATACATTCAGGTAAAGGAGATGCAATCACCTAACACAAAATCTGTTCAAAACCCCCAATTTTCATCCTTAAATTGCTTAATCTTATTAAATGAATTCAAATCATTTATAGTAATTATGATAATTTTTGTTTTCTGTTTAGTTTGCTTTATTTCAAAATTTTCTTCCTTTTCTTTCACATGCTGAATTGCATTTTAAAAACTGTTTTCTTCACTGACTTGTAAATTAGATATTTTACTTTTATTATACTGCTTTACCTTTCCATTAAAATAACAAAGACAACTACTTATTTGAAACTATATATTTTTTTTGATAGTAAGAGTAAAATTGGATAGGGTGTTAATCTCTGGCAAGAAACAGCAGGCTATGTTTTAAAAAAGCAAACAAACTATGCTGAAGAACTTTGGAAAAACTATTGTTTTGATCTTGGAGTGCGTACCTTGAGCCTTTCTCATTTGGGCACTTGAGGAGTGTTCAGTCTAGATGTCAGCTCCTTTATTGCTTACCTAAAAATAAAGCCTGTCAGTCTATTTGTATTGTCATGCTTCACCCTGCCCAGAACACCCAGCAAGAATTTTCATTTGGTGGTGAGACTAGTGGTAAATTGGTGAATATATACAACAGCAAAGAAAACCACACCACTCACTCTGGCCTTCTGACTTAACTAGAAATGACCATCTGAAGACCAACTGACATATAAGTAGACACCAACAAAAAGAACAAACAAATGAAAAACTTCAAGAAACATAAAATAGATTAATCCAGAAGAAACAACAGAAAAATTGACCAGGAAAGAATAAAGAATCAGAATGAAATATTAAAAATCCCATTAATTAATTAATTTTTTAAAATTCAGAAGATGTTATATCTAGATATAAAGTATAAGATGTTATAAAAATGTAACTGAAATCTGAAAGATCTTTAACAAAAATAAAGATATAATTTCTGAAATAATTTTAATAGAAGGCTTAAAAATCAAATTATTTCCCAAGCAAAAAAAGAGAAAATATAAGAGAACCAAAAATAGATATAGATAATCAATTCAATAGAACTTTCATAAAGAGTGAACAGAGAAAATTAAGAGAGTAAAATTATATTTTTAAGAAATTAAAGACAATTCCAGGGCTGAAAGACATGAGTCTTCAGATTGAATGAGCATGTTGACTCCCAAGTGCAGTGAATGAGAAAAGACCCTATCTAGGACACATCTTCAAGAAATTTCAGCACACCAAAGGAAAAAAAAAAAGAATTTTCTAGAAATTTCCAAGGCAAAGAATAACAAAAGGATCCTCTTTAAAGGACTGAAATTCAGGTTGGTGACAGATGACTTAAAATGAAGTAATAATTTGATGTTTAAAGATAAAATCACTTTTAACTTAGAATTCTATTTCCAATAATTTGGTGATGGACACAGGGGAAGGAGATTGGGGGGCTGTGAGAATGGAGTGAAGGGTTAAAGAAGTACAAATTAGTAGTTGATAGATGATCACGAGGATGGGGAGCAAGGCATAGGGAATGTAGTTAGTATTAACATATTGGCTAGGTGGAAAACCAGAGGAGAGAAGGAGCAATTAGAAGAATTGTTTTGTAAACTATATAAATGTCTAACCAATGTACTGTATACTTGAAACTAATTAAAATTTAAAAAAAGAACAAGGATTTGGAAGTTGTTCTCTCTCTTTTTTTTTTTAATTAGAAAATCACTTTAGCAAAATTATAGAGTCTCTAA
Organism: Eidolon dupreanum; assembly: GCA_028627145.1. Classification (NCBI taxonomy): domain Eukaryota; kingdom Metazoa; phylum Chordata; class Mammalia; order Chiroptera; family Pteropodidae; genus Eidolon; species Eidolon dupreanum. The sequence goes on from CM053509.1 coordinate 90,524,074, forward strand.
GAAATAGGAAATTTAAAGATTCAGGAGTATAGATTCAAATGAGAAGAGCAGTGAAGGAATACCACAGGGTAACATCACATTTAGCTGATCTTACACCAGTGCCATTTGGATATCATGCTCCCTATCAACAAGGTGGGGAGAGGGTTGAAAAGGACCCTCTCCTGCTGAATATTCCATAAGTCTATGTTTTAGTTTTTATGCTATATAACAAATTGCCACAAATTTAGCAGTTTAAAATAACATACATTTATTATCTCGAATTGCGTGTGGGTAAGGAATTTTAACACTACTTAGATGGATCCTCTTTGTAGGGTCTCACAAAGACATCAGCCATGAATGGTTTCTCATCAGAGGCTCAACTGGAGAAGGATCCACTTCCAACTGGGCCAATTCAATGTCAGTCCACAGTTTACCCATTTTAATTTTAATTATATAATGTACAATTTCTTTAAAACTGAAAAGTGGATTATAAGCTAAAGCTGGACAGTTTTTGCCAGGAAGGCTGGGCTCAATTGTGAGGCAATCAAGAATGTGATCTATTGGTGGGAAAGTGGATTTTACAAAACAACTGAGATGTGAGAGTATCCTAGTGAAAGATCTCTAAACCAGAAAAGAAAATGTGAATAATGAGATGGGATGAAGCCAGTTGATTTGCTTTATTTCTTAACACTGTTGTAATACAGGCACAATTTCTTTATTTCTGTGTGATTTTCTAATGAGAATTCACTCCACTCCACTCTACTTTGTAGGTCATTGACTGCCTGGAGTCTGAGGGTAAAGACCCTGGTATCTAAGAAGTTCACTTGGCTACCACGATGTGAATAATAAAAAAAAAGCAGGAATAAACAATTCATATATGGATTTTTCTTGGATGTTATAAATAAAGACTGGGAGAAGACCTTACGCAAATAAAACTTTCTCATCTAGTTTTTTAGTTTTTTTTAGAAAGAAAAGAAATCATTCATAAAGTAGTGTGAAAATGTCTCATTATTCTTTTTAGAGCATGTTTCGTAGGCAGTATATTGTTTTGACAATATGTTCTGAGTTTAAAGAGGTTATAAGTATTAAGAGTTGTCATACCAATTTCTTTTTATGTCTTTATTAAAATAGTTTATAAAGTAAGAAATAGCTTATTGTTTACCTTTATGGCTCCTCTACATGTAATACATTTTCTATTCCTTTCTTCCTTCCTTCCTTCCTTCCTTCCTTCCTTCCTTCCTTCCTTCCTTCCTTCCTTCCTTCCTTCCTTTTATTTATTTTTTGTATATTTTCCTACATTTTCCACTCAAATTGCCTTATAAAACACCTTTTGTTATTCAAACCCAGGCTTTTTTCTCACTCAACAGACTAGCTGTTGAACATTTTATCAAATGCTTTCTGGAATTATTCATCAAATGATAAAGTGAGATGAAAAAGTCACTTCACTGTAACCTCATGCTTTATTATTCTGTTGCTGAGAGTTTCCATTTGGGCAATTTTTTAAAAATAAATCTGCCTGGCTTCTTTGTTGTTCTTTTTCTAGTTTGGTAACTTATCGTAAATGTTGTCTTAGTATACTGATGGAATCAAACATATATGAACATTTCAGAATTACTAAACCAGAAAGAGAACCCTAGAACATACACCTATAGCCATTAGGAAATAAAGAATGATATCTATGCTTGATAGACTGTATCACTATTTTGTAAAAAATATACTGTAGTTTGAGACCACTTCTAATACTTATTAGCAAGTGCCATAGCTTGTAAATGCTATAATTTATTCTATAGTTTATCACCATTTAAAATGGCATTTTGAAAGAAAAAGCTGGAAAACAGTATTGGATAATATTCTTCAAGAGACTGCTTAATAAATTCACATGGTAAAGCCACTCCTGACAGTTTCGTTGACATTTGAGAGAGGTTAGGAAAGTCCTGAGGGGATCTAGGCCCTACTTTAGCTAAACCCAGCCCTCAGATGTCATTCTAATTGAATGTAAACACAATTAGAACTGTTGGCTTAAAAGAACTGTGTGGGCCCACAATGAATAGGAATGGCAAAATTGGATAGCACAGAGCAGAGATAACCTAGAATAGACAAGGGGACCAAGAAGGAGCTGGAGAAAGATTTCTCTACTTCTATCTCTATTTTTATTCTAAA